>CM037152.1:11936986-12246059 GCA_020921065.1 Vaccinium darrowii
ATTGCATCTGTCCCGAAAAAAGTTCATACCCTGCGAAATTATGCATAAAAGTGATTTATTTTATTTTTATTTTTATCAAAAATTACATATTTTTCGTAGTGAACTTTTTGGGAAAGAGGGACTGTATGCATAAATCTTTTGAATTCAAAATGCCCGCCCAATGACAAAGAAAATGACATCTCCACTCTATGTACAGGGCCTAACCACACTGTTTTACACTTACTTTCGTAGGAACCGATCGTGCCATTTGGTAATGAGAAAACATTATTTCCACCAGCGGCGAAAACAAATATTTCTTCCAAATCAATCACAGTGGTCCGTGTGATGCGAAAACAAATATTTCTTCCAAATCAATCACAGTGATCCGTGTGATTGTGTACTAACTTACTCTCTTCGGTAATTTAAAATTAATTACACTTATTTTCATATGGGACTATCGTGCCAATCTTTGGCAATGCCACCTGGCTTCCTTTTGAATAGCCTCCACTTCAAGTTGCACTTTTTCATCTTTATATATACCACCAAAAGGGACCCATACCCCTTGTTTCCTACCATAATGCACACACTCTCTCTCATTCAAGCCATGCAATCCTGCCACCACTTCTCCGCCACCCTACCACCCTCCAAACTCCAAACCCAACCCAAAACAAGACACCAAAAAATCACATGCAAAACCCTCATCAACACTTCAAACAAGTCTCTCCCACACAAACTAATTCCACCACCGCCAGACCGCCACCATTTGATCGCACTACCGCCACCACCGGTGGCGGTAGAGCTGCCCATCCGCCCACAACCACCTAAGCTGAACCCATTAAAAAAACTAGCAGCCTCTGCTCTAGACATGGTCGAGAAATCTCTTATTTCAGAAAAGAAACACGAGCTGAGCCGGACCGTTAACCCGGCCATTCAGCTGGAAGGGAACTTCGCTCCGGTCCAAGAACACCCGGTTCAGCACGGGCTAGAAGTAGTCGGTCGTATCCCTGATTGTCTACGTGGGGTCTACTTAAGAAACGGTGCCAACCCTATGTTTAAACCAATCAACGGCCACCACCTGTTTGACGGCGACGGCATGATTCACGCCGTTAGTTTGGGTTTATTCGGTAACGGAGCCAGCTACTCCTGCCGCTTCACTCGCACGAGCAGGCTTCTACAGGAAGTCACGTTGGGTAGGCCGATATTTCCCAAGCCGATCGGCGAGCTGCATGGCCATCTTGGCTTGGCCCGGCTCGCTCTGTTATCGGCTCGGGCATGTATCGGCCTAGTAGACCTATCTCGAGGTACCGGCGTGGCTAATGCTGGTTTGGTGTATTTTAACGGTCGGCTTTTGGCCATTTCAGAGGATGATATTCCGTACCATGTTTGCATCACGGACGGTGGTGATTTGGTAACGATCGGACGGTTCGATTTCGATGGACAGCTTGAAGGGTCCATGATTGCCCATCCTAAGCTGGACCCGGTTACAGGTGATCTTCATGGGCTTAGCTACAACGTGCTTAAAAAACCATACCTCAGGTACTTCAAATTCGGCACGTGCGGGAAAATGTCACGTGATGTAACGATTTCCCTCCAACAGCCTACTATGATTCATGACTTTGCTATAACGGCAAGTCACGTGATCATCCCGGATCAACAGGTGGTGTTCAAGATGTCCGAGATGATCCGGGGCGGGTCACCCGTTATACATGACCCGAGAAAGGCGTCTCGGTTTGGGATTTTGCCCAAAAATGATACGGGCGAGTCGCGAATTCAGTGGGTTGAGGTACCCAATTGTTTCTGTTTTCACTTGTGGAATGCATGGGAGGAGAAAACCAAAGACGGGGACCCGGTTATCGTTGTGATCGGGTCGTGCATGACCCCACCCGATTCGATTTTCAACGAAAACAACAACGACCCGATCCGCAGCGAATTAACTGAGTTCCGTCTCGATTTGAAAACGGGCGGGTCAACCCAAAGGGTCATTGTCTCGGACCTAAATTTGGAAGCAGGACAAACGAACAAGCAGCGACTGGGCCAGAAGACCCAGTTCGCTTACTTGGCAATAGCGGAACCGTGGCCAAGGTGTTCCGGTATTGCCAAGGTCGATTTGGGAAATGGAAAAGTGACCAAGTTTATGTACGGTGACCGGAGGTTCGGCGGTGAGCCGTGTTTTGTGCCGTCGGGGAAGGTGAATGCAGGTGAAGATGAAGGGTTTTTGATGAGTTTTGTGAGAGATGAGAGAAGAGAGATGTCAGAGTTGGTGATATTGAAGGCTTCGAATATGAAGCAAGAGGCTATAGTTAGGTTGCCATGTAGAGTGCCCTATGGTTTTCATGGCACATTTGTTAGCGCACATGATTTTAGTGAACAGGTTCTATGTTAGACACTCTTTAAAAGCTTCTTGCCTGATGTATTTGTTTATATATAGCTTTCTAATATTGGTAAATTAATTATGCTCTTGTTTGTTCAGTTGCTTGAGAAAAAGGTATTTTAGAAAATATTTTTTTGAACTTTTTTACACCATCTGAAAGTAGTCACTGAGATCATTTAAGTGGTGCAAAAAAAAAAATTAAAAATTAATTAAGAAAGTACTTTTTTTTTAGGAACATTTAAAATGGGATGGAGGGAGGATTTTTTTTATTCTTTTCGTCGAGATGAATAATTAATCTTAGGAACATTTAATGAAAAGTTAAAAAAAGAGTTCAATAAACACCAATATTAATAAATAACAAGGGAAACATTGGGCTGGAATGTAGAGAGAGCAAAGTATAGAGAGAGAGAAAGAGATGCGAGAGACTGAAGAAGATTTCTCCACTACAGGAAATTACACTTTTAGTGATCAAGAATTTAGTCACTAGAAGTCCATATTTAGTCACCGAAAATCTACAGTGATTAACCAAAACTTAGTCACAGAACCCTGGTCACTGAAAGGTTTTGGTGATCAATTCTAACCTGGTCACTGAAACATTTCTTCCGTGACTAAAATTTAGTCATTGTTGGTATCCTACATTGACCAACTAAGTTTGGTAGCAAGAATTTTTGGTCACTGAAGATCGTTTTCTGTGACTATTTAGCAGTCACTGTTGGATATTTGTTGACTTTTTAGTCAACGAACTTTGATCACCAAAAGCCTATTTTTTGCAATCAAAGTATTTGGTCACTGAAAACAGTTTTCAGCAATCAAATTAATTGGTCACCGATGGGGTCATAAGAGAAATTACTACCCTTTCCCTACCAGTAGGTTGGTCACTAAACAATTGTCTTCAGTGACCAAAGTTATACTCTGGATTGGTCACAAAATGAGTACTTTCTCATGTGAAATGGAATTTATACAGGGTCAAATAAATCACCATAACCTATGCATATAGCTATGCATTCACACATATATACCATCTCCAAATTAATCCCCAAACCATTCAAGAATGAAATTTAAATAGCCAATGATCACAATCTAAAACGATTGAAGTCCAAAATCATCATATGATGTCCTTTCAGTCACCATAATACACAATATTCGTATATGCCTAGTCATAATGCAATAAATATCACATTTTATACACATACCCTCAAAATAGCTTAATTCCTTAAGACATAATATGTAAGGTTTAAATCCGACTAGTTAGGCATCCCAACGGAAGGCATCCATATGTCAAAAACCTACTTCTTTGCAACGTAACATGTAGGGTACTTTATATCCAAACAGTCGTCGTCCCAACAAAAAGGATCCATATGCCAAAAAGTATACTCGAGCTGCGTAGAAGTTTACCGTGGTCAATCTGTACATAGACACAAAAAATACAATCAATTTCCAATTTCAATCATGAGCTCTTGGCTATCAATTCACCTAGTACGTACATAAATCCACACATAAAAGTATTTATGTTGTATGCTCATAAAAATGAGCGATTAGGTCAATTCCTATCGGCAATAGCATCTGATTTTCTACTTCTAACAAGTATGAGCAGGTATTCCTGCACTTAGATCTTTATCTCAGCATTTAGAACCATTCTCTTGCACCTAAAACTCAATTTTTGACGATGAAGAATGTATTCCAAGCAAGAAGGTGAACAACTATTTACCGCAGCTAAGAAAGTCATTTGCAAGACAAAAACAACACTTTCAGCAACTAAGCTCTAATTCTAGCAAGTTTCAACTCTTAACAAGTTAGATTCAGCACTTAAAAGTGCAGTCTCAGCACTCAGCGATGCAGTTTTGGCATCCAAATTAAATCAGTTTTCCAGCAACCGACTAGCAATTTTAACAACCCAAAACTCATTCCGGCATTCCGAAAACTAGTTTTCCGTATCTAAACAGTGGATATGGTAACATGTTCAGGCTTAAATGGCATTTTCGACAACTAGAAAATAGAATCTGCACATAATCACACAGTTTCAACAACTATTTCACACTTTGAGCACCTAAAAACACAATTTTCAGCAACTCTAAACTCAGTTTCAACACCAATCATTCATGTTTTCAGCACAGGGTTCATATTCCCAGCAAATAACAAGTATTTTCTACACTTTACACATAGTATCAGCTCTTGAAATCTATTTCCAGAATACAACACAGCAAATTCAGCAGTGAGCGTGTAGCAAATCAAAGCAGACCATACATATTTTTCCTACAGTGCAGCAGTGACCATACATACTTGAGCTATGGAGAAGTTTACAATGACCAATCTGTAAATAGAAACAGAAAATGCAATCAATATTCATAAAGAAAAACAACTCTATCGAGCACGGATCCAACATTTCAATATTTTTTTGTGTTTTCTTTTGAAACCCTGCCCAAATGTTACAAATAGATGTTGTAGGTTTGTATAAGTTCGTCTAGACACTACCAAGTTCCCCATGTCATTCACAAGTAGTTGGGGGGATGAGTCAACTATTTCGTCTTTCAAACAGGCCAAAGTGAAAATAGAACAGTCCCTAGGATCTGCACATGTAGCAAATCAAAGCGGACCAAAACCTGAACATATTTTTCCTATATTGCACTAGTGAGCGACCCATATTCTACCAAGAACTACACTAGAAAGCTGCAGTAATGAACAGAACAGATTACCCATTTTCCCAAAAAAAAAAAAAAAAGTAACAGTGCAGAAATTTTTTATGTCATCCAATTAAAACATAAACAAGAAAAGTACACTATTGGTAAGCTGCAAGTATTCAAAGAACAGAATGGTAGTGCAATCTCATTAAGATACCTTTAGAACTTTAAATGATTAGCCTCTCTTTTCTAATTAGCATAAAATTATTGCTTTCCCTTACGCAGAAACTGTTTTTCTTGCACCTAGAATATAGGTTCATTGCCCTATGACTCCTATCTCTAACCTACGCATGAAATGAAAATGTGAACAAACTTACCAGCGTGTCTTTCCCTGCAATTTCAGTAGAAGATGCGCCGTTTTTTTTGCTCCGCCTCGTGTTGTCTCTTCTCTTCCTCGCGCTCTCTCTTCTCCAACTCGCGCTTTCTCTTCTCCAACTCACGTTCGGCCTCACATCTCTAGACATCTCCATGGCTGTCAACTGTATACCGGACTTGGAAGATTCTTTACGCAAGTTAACCAATTGTGACTGCCATTGCAGATAGTAAACAAAACAACAATTATATCTCATTCCTAAGCAAATGAATTGTGCAAATATTAAATATTGAAAGACCTACATGGTTTTCAGCGCAAGTATCAGAGATCCAATTGTTATCCTTCTTTGTATGAGTTTTCTGATAGAATTCTGGAAACTCAAGGTTTGCATATCCATTATGTTCTGGCTGTCAAATGCAACTTGAATTAGCATAATATCATCATTTATTAATGAAACAATAATGATCAAAATCACATATTATATATTTGAGTGTTGTATCACCGGTGTAGTCATTGCCGCAACAAATGATCGAGACCCTCCAGCATGAATAGGACATTGTTCACCTCTATTTTTCTTTTCCAGTTTCAGACTTATTCTACGGAAAACAAAGAGAAAACAAAGAAAAGTATCAACAAAAATAGCTGTTACATATGAAATCTATTTTTTTCTAAACTTACATAGGTATTGTCTAACCTTGTGCTTGTCACTAGACCATACATCATCAATCATGTGACACTACTCCTCTTGAGTCACGTTCTCATATGGACCACTGTATGTATCCTCACCGTCTTCCACCAGTTGATTGTAATGCACCTTCATTTTGTACCTCCAATTTATATGGATACGGTAGCACTTTCTATGCACAACTTTCTTAGCAAGTGGATTGTTATGATAATCATTTGAGATATTGACCTTGTCCTAAAAACAAAGTAAGTAAAATTGTTACGTTTTACCCGCAGCACCAGACTGCTCCAAAGAAGCATCATTAACCAAACCATCCTCAGAAAGAGCAGGTTCAGCAGTCACATTTGGGCTCAATTGTGGTGGTGAAGGCATAGAAGATCTCCTAACCACTGATGTTGCCTTTCATCCAGGTTCAGCAGTCACATTTAGGCTCAATTGTGGTGAAGGCACAGAGGATCTCTTAACCACTGATGTTGCCTTTCATCCAGGAGCCATAAATCAAAATGTAAAACTATAGAACAAGCACTGAATAACACATTATTAATTCAAGAAAAGTAATAACTAGCTCAAAATATTGTAAGCCATGCGATAGGGGCAATGGATTGTAAAGATACCTTCTAGGAAATCAAACAAAGATGTAGGACATAACAATGTAGCATTCCTCATCAACTATATTGACAATAACTACTCAGCAAAAATACTAATTTTACTAATACCCCGTGACATGATGATACTTTGTCGTACACACAACTAAAAGGAAAAACATTAAGGCTCAACATCAATATCTACATCTACCTTTTAGAAGGGAAAACGTTGGGCCGATATTCGCCTTTGCAAATTCAACATATAAAAGACTTTGCAAAATCAATAAAAAAGACTTCACCCCTTCTCTGTACTCCTTACATTTTAGTCTATTTTTTTTTTATCATCATCCAACTCTTATCCTTTTCTTGTCACCTAGAAAGAGCAAGTTATGAAAATTGCACAATATAGGTAATGAAACCCAAGACTAATACACGGACAAGTTAAAATAAAAAACAGGATAAAAAAAAAGAAGCTAAGTTGAGCAACATAAAAAGAAGGTGAACATGGTTAGAAAGATCAAAACACCAACTAACCATGGCTTTTTGTTTCCCATTTCCTGAAACAAGGAACAACGTACAAGCCAATGCTCTTATTAAGGGGGGAAAAAGAAGGCAATAAATTCACTATAGATACGATAACCATGAACTTGGAAATATATTTCAAATAAACAACAGCTACCCATGGCTTTTTTTTTTGTGTTGGGAAAGTTGTATATTATAACCACCCAAAAACGAGAGATCAAGGGGATAGTCTTGGAATCCCCAAATTAAATACAGATACAAGGCCAGCGACACAATACAAAAGGGGACACAACAAGCCTCGACACATAAACCAGAAACTAATAGTAGTCTAGGGAGTTATCTAGTACATAATCGTCATTCTAGTTTCCTTTACAAAAATGTTGTGTAAATTATTAGCTAACAAAACTAAGAAATACTGTAGACCCATGAAATCAAGTAGTGTGAAATCCATCTATTTAGCTTACTAATTAGCTTGGGTGTCAGTCAATGGGAACAATACAGCCCTAATACTTTTAAATCGCATTAAGCTTTATTAAGCTTTTAAAAGGAAAAAGTTAATCCAATCAGTGAAGGTTTGCTCCAGTAGAAATCAAGAAAAGGGAAAACAAATCCTAGGTCTACCATTACAAAGTAAAACAGTAGAAACAAAACCTGAGTGGAATGTATTCTTGTTGTCTTTAAAGGGAGAGACCAGACAAGAATATACTAGTTCCCATTGACATGTGGGTCTATATAAGGAGAAGAGTAGTGATTTTAAACGATAACAAACCGAAACCCTAAAACTTTGAACTCTTAAATAACATATATTAAGGCATTCGAGCCACATTAGTGTTCCCATTTAACCAATAAGGTATAATAGTATCAAACATTTGGTCGATGCATACTAGAACTGGTTGGAACTTAACACTTTGCCCTAGAAAGCCATAGAAATCGATTGGAAACTTACCGTCTTGCGTAAAATCTGAAACTCAAGAGATTTGGGAGTCCGAGAAGAGAGAAAAGCAATTGGTCGATGCTTGCTAGAACTGGTTTGCGCTGCAAGCGAGCCTACGGTAGATTCGTCAAAGCTTCTTTCTCGATCTGTAACTTCATCAGAGGAGAGAGAGAGAGAGAGAGAGAGAGAGAGAGAGAGAGGAGTGACTTGGGTAATGGGTATTGAACGATGGTATGAATAGATTTCATCTAAGACGGCACCGTTTGGTATGCCCTTCGTCTTTTTTTGTTTGGCGCCCAGTCCCGCCAATTCCTTTTCCCAATCCCGCCAACGTTTTTTCATTGTATTGAAATTTTCGGAAAATGGCTAAGAAAATAATCCCCTTTTTTTTTTCTTTTTTTCTTTTTCATCCGATTCGCGATAGTTAATTTTTCAAGATACTATCGGAATTAATATCAATTTAACGAGGCGACTCCAGTATTTTAACAATTCAGCCCAGAAATGTCTTTGTTTTTGTTGGTGTAATTAGTGACATAATCTTCTGAATCAATCGAGTTCAGAAAGCCCCTTCATCAAGGCGCACATTCATTGAAAGAATGGTGTTTTATGTTCGATATCAAATGTGTACCGATGCGATTAACTTCGTTCTAGTATAAAATAATCAAATCCATATTGTATGAAATTATTGACAGTTGATAGCAAAAAATAACCTTACGTGGGGCTTGGGGTGCTCTACAATACTTTAATGCCTCCGAGCGCATTAATGTCTTCCGATCATGTGGTCATTGATGTCTGATGATTTTCAATACTTGTGAAAATGATGGAATAAGTAATACGTGGAACCTAAATAGTTCAGATATGTCGTGATAAAAGTAGACTCGGCAATGGCCTTTATAATCTATAAGTTCAACTTAATTGGTAGTAAACTAAGTATTGTGTAGTAGTTAAATGTACAGTAACAACTTGATTGCGACACAATTCTGTTGATCGGCAATGTAGATTTTGTTGTGCTTGTTCATTTAATGATTCATACAAAATTTTGGCTTAATCGGGTTTACAAAGCCCCTTTATCGAGACGCAATTGATAGTAAAGTAATATTTTGCATTAGTTCAATGTACTGTAGCCACACGACCATAACACAATCATAACGATCCAAATCGGTCATGTTTTTGTGCTTCTTGATTGAATCCTTCATGTGAATATTTGGCTTGATCGCGTTTGGAAAGCCCTTTCATCGTAATGCAAATTCCTGGTAGATACTTTTCTGTGACTAAACAAGTACTCACTAGAAATATTGAAACCCTGACTTTGGTGACCAAAAGTATTTGATCACCGAAAGTATACTTTTAATGACCAAATACTACTCACCAAAACTATTTTGACTTTTTGGTGCAAAATTTTGGCGATGGTGCCAATATTTTTTGTGACTACAAAAAATTTAGTCACTATAGAATTAGGCATTGGTGATTAAACAAAAGTTTAATCACTAATTGTCTCACATTTAGTGAGTAAATAATATTTGGTCACTAATTGAATCATTTTCAGTGACCAAAATGCGGTTGGTCACTAATTGTGTCTTTTTCAGTGACTAAAACGCGATTAGTCACAGAAGCTGGTTGCTTGCAACCTTGGATTGTGTCGTAGATGGTGTCGCCCCAAGCGTAGGGCTAGGTATCGCATAGCATGATAACCGGTAAGACCGGGTCGAATCCACAGGGACCGAACGCACCCGGCGTGAGAGTTGACTTGCGAATGACGTCTTTAGCCTTAAAGCGGCAAACTTGACTTTTGTGATTTGTTTGGTGGAATTTTCTCAACTTCGAGAACGACTCGGAAGATTAAAAACGGCAAATTAAACTAAGGCAAAGTCTAGGGGATTTTAACAACCATAACTTAGGCTAATTCGTTCCTCTCTTGTTGAGATTAAGATTCTTGTAACCATTTGGCAAACATCTAGGTTGACATCGCTCCAAGCATCACACGTGAAAAGGAGAATCAACCCTTAACTACGAGAGATCAAAAAGGTTAACAAACCTAGACTTCGATACATAAAATCGATCCTAACTCTTTGAACTAGAAATGGTGTTTGATAAAGTTTAGGATTCTTGCGCCATTTAGACAAACATTTGAATTGACATCGCCCTAAGCATCACACGTGCCAAGTGGTCTAGCCCTTGGCTACGTGTGATCAAAGAGATTAACAAATCCCATTTTGATACATAAAGATGAACCCGTGACTTTATTAAACAAGAAGTGTTTGCAATTTGGCGAGAAGAACGAATTGAACCTAAGTCATGGAGTGCTAATCACCCCATGACCGAGCCTAAAACGACTACTCGATCATTATACTAGAAATAAAGCCTAGGAATTTGTAGAAAACCAAAAACATGCTTAATAAACTTGAAAACTAATTTTTAATGAAGATTATAAGTGTACCTACAACAATAACTCTAGAGAAAATCACAAACAACAATTACAAACTTGAGTTTAAGAAGGATTTAGCTAGGAAATGAAGAACAAGATTTAACCGATAAAAACACAAATAAACTAGATTTATATAGAGAGGATGATTGTAGCTACAACAATAAACCTTGACAAATTAACTAGAAATGAAAACTTACTTGAGAAATCTAGAGAGATAAAGCTTCAAAATCCTCCAATGGAGGAGCTAAACTAAAACTACAAAATGGAAGAGTAACTAATGGGGGAGGTGTCTTTGGGAGAGGAGAGGGAGAGATATTTATACAAAAGCCACCTCTACCCTCCAAACATCTAGAAACATTCTACTAGTAGCAAGTAATTCAAGTGGATGCCCAACCCAAAACACCTTTATGTGCTGTCAAAAATACGCCCGGAACCCACCATGGATCGATCCATCAACCCTTGGATCGATCCAATTCTTTCTGTTGGGAATTTTTGGGAATTTTTGAAGCTTGGATCGATCCATGGAAAGTGATGGATCGATCCATCAGAGTCTGTTCAGACAGATTTTTGCCCCAACTTCGCGAGCACGCCCCGGCTTCGTCCGAACTCGGAATGAGGTGATTCTTGAACCGTTGGAAAGCTCTATGAGTCTACTTTCAAACCCAATTGAGCTCATCTTCATAGCCTTTGTATCTTGAGAGAAATGAGTCTTTTTCTATCGGTTGGTCAGATTTCCTATAGCCTCATAACTCTAGCTTTGTTGTTCCTTTGTTCCGGGCCTTCCTTGAACCTTCCAAAGCTCCTTGAATCAACTTCTAAGCTTTGGCGATTGTCCTCCACGGCATTGCGGCGCCTTGGGTACTTCCGGATACAACCGGGGATTATTTGGAGCTTTGGACACGCCTTTTAGCTCCGATTTCCTAAAACTTGGAAAAACACACAAAACGCGCAATATCAAACAATTCAAAGTACTTAAATGCGAAAGTGTGTGCAAAATGAGAGAGATAAGCCCAGATTATAAACAACATTTGGGGCTTATCACAGGTCACTGAATGTGTAATTTCCAGTAGTGCTCCTTCTGCCGCATGTCCCCTCCCCCTTCCTCCAGCCTCTTTGCCCCTCTCCTCTCCTCTCCTTTATCACTTCATCTCCTGGATTTGCCAGTAACTCCCATGCATGGCTGGATATGTTCTCCGGTTAGTGAGGGTGGCAGGAATCTTGATTTTTGGACCAAGGGGAGGCCGATCTAGGCCTCTGACACCAACGGCAATGGCACTAGCGGTTTTCTTTTCTGCTCTTTTATTTTTTTGATTTTGTTGTTAGTTTTGTAGGTGGTTTTTTTGGCCAGCGGTTTTGTAGGACGTTGGGTTTGTTTTTGGTTGTTTTGTTCACTGGTTTTGGGCCGGTGGTTTGATTGAATACAGTTCTATCTCTGTACCGAAAAACAAGGGAAATACTGAAATTTGTTTTTTTTAAAATGTGTTTGTAACAAACTCCTCCAAGCAAAGGAGGGAGACCTAATGGTAATGCATCTCGTACGTGTAACAAAACCTAGTCTTGCGGATATGAGCTCTGGCTTCCACCATTATTGTAAAGGCGGCGGCGGTTGGGTTCGACAATGACGTAGTGATGACACTGTTAGGAAATCGAAACACAAATAGACGTGCGTAATAGAAAAAAAGGAAAAAGAAATGAGACGCAAGATATACATGGAAAACCTAAACGTGAGGAAAAACCACGAGAGTCACGCTAGTTCACTATGAAATAAAAAATAAGAGTACAAGTCTTCTTGCAATCTCTCTGAGATGTGCGTTTTTCTCTCGTCTCTCTCTATTTTTCTCTGAAAAACTGATAACTCTAATTATTAGCAAACTGCGAAATAAATAGGTCGAGTCCTATGACCGAAATTACACATTGAGGTCCAAAAATATTATTTTCGTTGTAGTCCAAAGTGCGGGCTCTGCCCCCACGTACACCCCCGGGCTAGACTACTACTGAAGGTTGTCTGCACCCCAATAATTACAACTTCAGCACCGACGGTGGGACCGGTATTTTAGCTTCTTACGGATCTACCTACACAAAACCCAGTCTTAAGTGGATGATCAATTGGTTTCTTCACTATTGTTGCTTTTCTTTCTTGCTTGCTATTTTTAGTTGATTGTTGTATCCTTGGACCGGTAGTGTCCTTTGAACGTGCACTGTATTTGTCTTTTATATCAATGGAATATCTTATATGTTTACAGATCCAAAAAAAAAAAAGAAAATCTAAACTGTAAGTGAGATGGTATCAAAGTTGTTAGGCACCATATATGATATACCCCATACACAATACGAAGGGTTGATTCTCACTAACATTATTGAATAACTAACACTTCTTGCATGTCATTAGTTTAGGGTGCCAACATTGATGGGATGCTAGCTTTGTTTTGTAATGCCATCTTACACTTTAATTATCTTTTTAATCACTGTATCGTTGCATTAATTAATAAATTCTTTTGCTATTAAAAAAAAAACCTAACACTTCTTGAGTGTCAAAAAAAAGGAAAAAAAAGAAAATCTAAACCGTCTTATAGTGCTAAGTATAGGTTTTGACACGCTTTTATTTCATGGAGACCATTGCTTTTAATCCATTTATTTCTGTTGTTTTCACATTGTATTTTCTACATTATGAATGAGTTTCTTGTCAATCTCAAAGAGAAAAAACTGCAGGTCCACGCCCGTTCTTCAAAATTTCAATACCACCAAGTCCGGTGGAAGCATTAGGGGGACAAAAAAAAAGTCATAGTGTATTAATTAGCCGGTTCTCGTTACGTATCGGTCCGTATTCAATTCATGGACCTGTTTACGGTCGATACTTGACCTTTACAGGTTATTTAAGCAATTTAAAATTATCTTTTGGCAAAAAATAATTTTTTGACAAAATTCACGACAGCTACACCCGATTCCCATTACAGAATGTTCGATACTATAGAAACCATTACACTCAAACTGTGACAATTACACATCTCGAAATTGTTATTTAAACCTACTTTTGTTGTTTCCAAATAAGTAATTATAGTCTATAAATGCCGATAAAAATAAAAAAAAAACGATCAAAAAATTATGGTCTATTGTGTCACGTTTTTAATTATAACGCAATCGTTATATTTTGTTTATGAGAAAACATTCTTTATACCGGTGGTGTAAATCAAAATTTCTTCCAAATCGATTGCATTACGCCATGTGTCCATGTTCTACTTTTTGGGACCATTGTTTGGACACATGGCACAATGTAATAGATTTGAAGGAAACTTTGGGTTACACCGCCGGGTAAAGAATGTTCTCCCTTTGTTTATAATTTTGAACAATGGGACATGGTATTTTCTGTCCATTTGGTAATGTGATGTCATTGCCCCAAAATTGCATGTGGACACAAATTATGAGTCCAAACCAAATACTCCCTCCGTTCCTATTTATTAGTCCTCTACGAAAAGTCGTGCAACTTTTCAAATGAAAAAATAAAGTGTTTTCGTGTATCATTTTTCAAATTTTTTCGCACCGAATTAAAGTACACGATGAGTACTTTAATTTGGTGCGAAAAAATTTGAAAAATGATACATGGAAGCACTTTATTTTTTCATTTGAAAAAAGGTAAGAGAGAGAGCGTGGGACAAACAAATAAGAACCGAGGGAGTAGTTGATTGGACTCTTTGGTCAATTTTCCCCCGGGTTTATATTTCAGTCCTACACGTGGTCACTGATTAGTGTCAAAATAGTAGTATCAAGTGTGAAAATCTGAAAAATCATGTGTGAAGGTTGACTATGAATAAATTTATTTGGTATGGTTGGGCGTAAAAGCAACAGCTAATGGCAGACCTTATTTGGGATAATGAGTGCTTTTGGTGGTGACAATTAAGTTGGGTCTGCCACTTTATTTTTGTATCATGGATTTAGTTATAATACGAAGTCGGTATTCAATTTTGACCTTTTATCGACTATAGTCGTAGTGAGGACGTGGCTCTTATCGATTTAGTTGTACTTCTTAGGCTAGGTTTGGTTAAATACGTTGGCTTAACTTTTCTTTTCGTCTTTATTTGATTTTTTTTTTTTTTGCATTTGATAGTTTTGCATCGATTTTTTGAGTATTATTGGTTCATCTCGATGAGAGGAATCCAAAAAGGTAAGAGATTATGATTAGAACCTTTAATTTTTTTAATAAAATCGAAAAAAGTGTAAAAAGCTAAATTCCTTTATTTGTTACTAATTCACTGATTCCTCTCTAGTTCTCCACCGAGGCCCTAGGAAACCCAACTTCTGCACTTCCCCACTCCCTCAACCCTAGGAAACTCTCTCTCTCTCTCTCCCACCACCCCCACATTTTTCTCCTCCTCTGTCTTACTAAGCAAAATTCTTTAAAAAAAATTAGGATTAGGAATTTGAAGGTTTTTGTATGTAAAAACTATGTTTAGGGTATTGATTGATTGATTGATAACTAACTTTTTTGTAATTTTTTTTATCTATATTTCCTGCCGTTTCTTTGCAAAAACAAAACTCGACAAATTGCGACATTTTCTCCAGAATTTCTCTCTCTCTCTCTCTCTCTCTCTCTCTCTCTCTCATTCATTTGGAACATTATTTGCGTACGTAGCTTAACTCTTTTTCACAAAATAATCTCATCAACAACTAGCGTGGTTTATTTAATGCCAGAGTGTTACCGTGTTAGATTGACTTTAACATGGTTAATAGAGCTATAAAGTTTTACACCAGAAACTAGCCTTAGAGACGGCAAACTTCCAAATCTCAGACTCTCGAGCTGTTGAGCTAAATTCCTCTCTAACTACACAAAACCAAGTCTTGAGTGGACTTGTTGGTTTTTCACTACTAATATTGCTAGTCTTTTGCAGCATTTTTTTTTCTTTCATTTTTGCTGTTTTTGTTGTTGTTTGTTGTATTCTCAGACCGGTAGTTTCCTTTGAACATGTGGTGTATTTGGCTTTAAGGTTAAAAAAAGAAATAATAATCGTTTTGAGTAAGAACTTAGGCAATAAAATTGCTAAAGCATTTTCTTACAAAATTGATGATCGCATAGTGACGACAAATTAAGATCCAAATAAATAAAACACCACTAATAAATCACTTATCAATCGACTAATTGCCGTGATTAATGCTTGCATATCAACATTGCTCATAAAGAAACTCCCTCGTGAAGTAATTATTGGAAACCAGTAATTATTAGTCAACCTAGTACGTGATATGCTTTTTAATGGGTAGACAAAGATGTAGGAAAACTAAAATTACAATTATCCTCAAAGTCTTCTATCCTTATTTATCCTCGAGATTCTTCAATGATTCGAACAAGTGTTCCATTCAGTAGCATACACACTTACAAATAGACGAACACCAGTTCACAAGTTTCTCTCTCTCTTTTCGAGTGTGCGCAGAACCGACCGGATCCGGGGATCCTACATTTCCCTCCCTACATTTCTCCCCAAAACGACGTAGTTTTGGGGAAAAAAAAAAGCACCAGCAATATTATTCAAAGCAACGTCGTTTTGAGCCTTAAAAAACCCCTTCTCCTCCCTACTTTTCTCCCAAAACGAAGCCGTTTTAGGAACCAAAAAAAGCACCAACAATATCACTCAAAATGACGTCGTTTTGAGCCTTAATAAATTGCAACAAAAAAAAACCCTTTTTTACCATGAATTCCAGAAAAGAAAAAAAAAAGGCAATTCAATTTATTGACACAAATAAAAGAATCAGACCAAAAAAAGGCTGAACAACACTTTCAAATTTATAAATTTTCAATCAACAACATAGAAAACTTCAAAGAAACCCCATCAGAAAAGACCAACTAGCAGCCATAACAACACCTTTTGGACAGACTGCTTCTCACATCCATTATCATCCATTCTAACATTCAATATGTAATATTCATCAAAATTAGTACTAGTGTGGTGGGTACTAAATAAATTAACAAATGTCTAATAGCGCACAAAAACCAAAATACCACTTATTATAATACCAAATCATAGATTAATATCTAACTGCACAACCCAAAGCTCCATTAAAAAATGGATAAACTGGAAATAGCTTATTGAAACTAACAAATAACAATAACTTGATGCAAATGCTAGTCCTCGTATCAATATGCATTGTTTATTCTAAGTCCACATAGACACTAACATGTTTGTTCTTTTTTATCTTTTCGAAAATCTCATCTATTGGGATTAGCTTCATGGCAACGAAAAACCAAGTGTGCCAATCATTCCTCTCTACTGTCACTTTTAGTTTCTCTAATTTTTCAGTAAAATTCGAACAAATACTTGGTGGGAGATGATGATTCTAAGAAATCGTTCGATTCCAGCAGTGATTCGGTGAATGATTGGCGAGATTAGTTGCAGATGGAGGAAGATGGGCCATCCTTCAATCCTCCAAGAAAAGCCAAGCCCTGGCTGTTCAGACTTCAGATTAGGCGCAAAAGGGTTTGAGGAAGTTATCAATTTTTTCCGTGAGTTTTGATAAGGAGAAGGGGTTTTTTAAGGCTCAAGACGACGTCGTTTTGAGTAATATTGCTGGTGCTCTTTTTGGTCCCCAAAACTACGTTGTTTTGGGGAGAAAAGTAGGGAGAAATGTAGGGAGGGAAATGTAGGATCCCTGGATCCCGACCGGCTTTGGTAAACCTCGTAAAACAACTGTTTTAAGCTCCCAACGTTTTTACTAGTTTTGAGGGCTCCAAGTTATATAGGTCTATGTAATACTAAGGCCTACATAAAAATTAAAGTTAATTTATCTAATAATTTGATGAGCCAAATTAAAATAAGGCCAAAGTGAAAGGGGCAAATATAATCACTATGCTTGTTTGATATTGTTAAACTTGGTTTTGTATTTCTAAAATAATTCATTCAGAAAGACTGATTGGATGGAACAATTTATGGGCCCTACTTCTCAACCACACAGGTTTATTATCGTTTGACTCAACTGTTCATCTATCGTCTGTTTCCTTTTAATTTGACCCCTATTTTGTTATTAAGAAAAACTGAGAGGGCCTAAGTGTCAAAAAATAAGTTAAAAGATCTACTGAGTACTAACTTAATTATTTTTTGAGAATATCCTTGTCCAACTGATTACTTTTTTTTTTGTCCTCGTTACAGTTGCTCTAGGTCTATCCCTTGGGATTTTTAGCCTCCCAAGTACTTGCTCTCCAAGCTATGCGTGGCCATACACGAGCAGTGATGTCACCCTACATCAAACCGGGCACATGGCTCTCTGTGAATCACCTACCACTTGTACACGTATGGGTGACGCCACCTTTATCGCATCGGTCCGTGCCACATTTTCAGCCCATCCCAACTCAGCACACTCCGGGTCTTTTTTAATTAAATAGATCCCGTATGTTCGTCGGATTTGTCCCACTACACATTACTCCCTCGCCTTCATCCCCTTTTTATTGTCGACTATTTTAATAAGTGTGTATTTTCAAAAGTTAATGGGTAAAAGTTTGTACAATTATTAGTGTGCCCTTTTGAAAAGTTAGTGGGTAAAGAGTTAATGGGTAAAAGTTGAGGATAATTTAGTAAAATGGAGGTAAAAGTTAATGTAAAATGTGTAAAATAGAGGTAAAAGTCGAAGTGAAAAGTGTAATAACGATACTTTTAAAAAAAAATTGGATTTAGGAAGCAAGACACTTAAACCTTAAAAAGGGATGGAGGGAGTAGATAGCAAAATGCCGCGTCTGACCATACAGTCAAATCTATAATTAACAACGTATTAATTAATCCTTTCTAGTTTACTTTCATTAGCAAGGGTTGAGAATACCTATGGTGGAAACCAGGGCCAACCCTGAGATTTTTGTGGTTATAGACGATAATGTAAACCGGGGTTCTATGTTTTTTCTAAAAGAAAAAAATTAAAGAACCAAATTTTATTTCAAATGATAAATACCGTGTTCCATATTTTGTTTTTTTTTTTTGTAATTTGTGCCTTCATGGTAATAAAAAATAGTTTCCGGTCGTAATTGTTTATTCTTATTGCAAGAATTAGAAAATAATTGAAATCGGAAAATTGATGCGAACATTTTTTGAATACCCATGGAGGTGTTTTATTTATTTTTTTCTTAATTACGACACCGGCAACGATCTTTTAAAAGGTCGATAAACAATAATTGAAGGAAGAGAAAAAAAAAATAAATACTTTGTTTAGTCATTGCACTGACTCATGGTGAGAAAATAAAAGGAAGAGAACAAACTAGCATTAGAAAAGGAAAAGGAGAGGCCGAGGGTGGGAATCGAACCTAGCATTTCACATGAAAAATGCAAGCCTTTCCGATGGGCCAAGTACTTCATTGTTACTTGTAGCGCTACATTATATATTTATTACTTATGAACATATATATACTTAATTGGGACCCTAAAAAGAGGCTATTTTTAGTGGGCGCTAGACCCAAGCCTACCTAGCCGGCCCTCAGGGCCAGGCCAGCTGGAAACAACCAAATATAAGCATAAATGAACTTTCTGTGTTATTATCAGCATGGCGTTATTGGAACAGTAAAACTATATACTCCATCACGTGTGGCCAAACACTTCTGCATAACCGGGTGAAACACAAATTGATGGTCAGGGAGTGACGTTCGAACACAATATATCCACAAAATGATTATGCATAAACCCATGACAAATCTAAGAGATGTTGGCAAGAAAGGCTATGTTGGCAATATGAAAAATGTTACAATACATGAAAACTTTCCCCGAAACAATCCACGAAAGTGAAATCAATGGCCCAGATTCATGTGTTTGTGAATCCGGGCCATTGATTTCACTTTCTTAGACCGTTTCGGGAAAAGTTTTCATAGCTACTCATCTGAACCTCTGGCGACTTTGAATCAAAAGGTAATCGCAGGTAGAGGTAATCAGAGAAGATTTTGGACACGAGATTTACACATTTTAGTCAATTGACGGGTACAAAAAAAAAAGAAAAAAAAAGGAGAAGAAGCAGTTGATAGTTGATACCATGAAGGGTACTTTTATCAACTGTCCGGTTCTCCTCGTTCCAATTGGTCCACGCAATTACAAGGGTGATTATATTAACAACCCCTTTTTTTTCTCCATGTAACCCATAAAAACTCCTCCATTTCCATTACTGTGTAAAGACCAAAATGCCCCTACATAGCACTTCATCAGCCAAACACATCTTCTTCTTCTTCATCTGTAAACTCCACCTCCACCACCACTCCACCTCCACCGCCACTTTCACCGCCACCCCCACCTTCACCGCTTTTCCACCTGTAAACTTCTTCATCTCACTCTCAATGGAGAATGAATGAGTAGACATCCAATCAATGATGGGTTCCCATTTGAACATTCGAACATCAAGAACAAATCTGAAAAACTGCGTTTTTTTTTTTCGACATTCATACCCCGAAATATTTAAACTTTTTCAACATATCGATGTTGAAACTTTTCACTTAAACGAAATTATGCAAGACAAAGTTCAGTAATAAAATGTCGACTTAAGTTACTTTTTTCATTATCATAATATCGAATTCTACGCATTACATCAACATTTGCATTCTGAAAACGATACCTGAGAAATTCACATGTTTGATTTCACAAATTTTGACATTAAGAAACTGAAAATATGGTTATATTTCGACATGTTATTGTTGAAAACAGCAATATTTTATCCACATGTATTTAGTTCGACATTCGAAAGTTGAATATAGACATACATTTCGACAAAATGATGTCGAACATAGACAGGGTCCTTTCCCATAAATTTCACAAGTATTTGGTTCGACATTAAGAAGCTGAATAGATACATAGAGAGAGAGAGAGAGAGAGAGAGAGAGAGAGAGAGAGAGAGAGAGAGAGAGAGAGAGAGTCTCTCTCTCTAGAATGACAGTTTATTCCCACGGTGGTTCACTCATCCTATGGTGGTTCCCTACTCTTACGGTGGTTCCCTACCTTCTCTTACCCTCCTCTAACCTAAATTCCCTCTGCCCATCTCTCCCAATAACCCTCTTCTCCATTTACTCTACCCTTCTTGCCCTATTTCCCCTATTCCTTTTCTAACTCTAGCCTCTCTCCCCTTCTTGCCTCCCCATCCTTTCCCATGGCTGACAGTGATCTCCTCGACCTAGAGGAGGGATCTGGAGACACAGAAACCATCAACAGCAAATGCCTCGCTGGAAAAATCATCCACCAAAAAACCCTCAATACCCTAGCCATCTCCAACATCATCAGAAGTGCATAGAAAACCAGATCTGAGTTCTCCATCAACCCTTGGAATAACAACATCTTCCTCTTCCAATTCACTGATGAGGAGGACAGAGACACCATCCTTGCGGATGGGCCTTGGTCGGTCATGAACAACCTCTTAGTCCTCCAACCCCTTGAGGAAGGAGCAGTTATCACTGATCTAAACTTCTCCAAATGCCCTTTTTGGGTCCAAGTTCACGGCCTCCCCATAGAAAAGATGACCAGATCCAATGCCGAAGTGATTGGCCGCCGGTTTGGTAATCTTCTAGGGGTAGAAGCCAGAGATGATGGGCTTCTGCTGAATAGAAGCTATCTTCGGATTCGTGTTGAAGTTGATCTGGACCAACCACTTCCCCGTGGATTTTGGCTTCGCTGCAAACCAGCCACCAGTAAGGACTGTTGGATCTGGTACAAATATGAGCGCCTTTCTGATTTTTGCTATGCCTGTGGAAGAATAGGCCATGACAATAAGGTATGTAAGCTTGTCTCCCGTGAGGAGGGGTTCACTTTCGGCTACGAACCTGAGCTCAAAACTGGCAGAGCCAGTTAGCTCCCTTCAATCCACTTTTCAGCCCATCCCCCAGCCCAATGTCACTACTAGCCCATCCTCTCAACCCAACGTTACTGCCCTTATAACCTTAAACATACCCACTCATTGCCCAGCCCGACTCCAACCCCTAATAACCCAACAAGCTAGACCCACATCACAACACACCCCTGCATATCCAACTCCAAACCTCAATCACCCTGCTTGCATCCTTGGATTGTACTTCAAATGATGTTTCCCCAAGCGTAGGGTTTAGGTGTCGCAAAGCATAATAACTCGGAAGTCCGAGGTCGAATCCACAGGGAGGGGTCGGGGCTAGTGAGAGGTTTGATTTTTACGGTAGGGGTTTCGGCGTTAGGACGGCCAACCTTTTGGTTGTGATTTTTGTTTGGTGGAATCTCTCTACCTCTAATGGGATTGAAAATTTAAACTACAAATTAAAGGCGGCAAGGTCTAGAGGTTCATACCACCCATGACTAGGGATATTCAATGGCTCTCAACTATAACTCAAGTGAGAGACAAAGTCACTTGCTCTCACTCGGAAGATTTAGCAATGAAAATCATTTTGACTCCAGAAAATTGGTTTAACAATGGGATAAGTTCTTTGAGGCAATTTTACAAACACTTAGAATGACATAGCTCTAAGCATCATGTGTGACAAGTGGTCAAGCCCTTGCCTACACAAGATCAAAAAGGTTAACAAGACTAAGTTTGGATACATAAAATTGAACTCACCCAATGAAAACCAATCTTATACCACAAGAAAGAGGTTTGTAAATGGAAAGAAACTCTCTTAAACATTTTGTCGAACACCTAAAGTGACATAGCTCAAAGCATTGTGTGTGCCAAATAATTTGTCTACACCCAATCAAGGAGGTTAACAACTCCAAGTTTAGACCGAAAATAGAGTGATTGATCCATTCACAAACCCACAATAAGCATAAAAACGTGAGAAGCCATTGAAACACCGAAGTCATGGGGTGATATTCACCCCATAACCAAGCCTAAACCACTACTCAATCATGCTTAAAGTACACACAAAGGAAGAAAAACGTGATTAAGGAAAACATAACGAAAATGAAAATAAACACAAGATTTAGATAGATAAGAGAAATACTTAC
Organism: Vaccinium darrowii; assembly: GCA_020921065.1. Classification (NCBI taxonomy): domain Eukaryota; kingdom Viridiplantae; phylum Streptophyta; class Magnoliopsida; order Ericales; family Ericaceae; genus Vaccinium; species Vaccinium darrowii. The sequence goes on from CM037152.1 coordinate 11,959,378, forward strand.
AACATTTGTGAAGGCAAAAGCCTTGAATCCAAAGAGAAAATCCTAAAATCTAGAGAGAAGGTGGAGCTCAAGTGAGCAAAACAAAAATGGAGGTAGAGAGAGAAGGTGGAAGATGAAGAATGCCCTAATATTCTGATGTTTGTGGGCTTTTATAGCCCCCCAAAACGTGTACAAAAGGTCCAAAATGCCCCTGGAAATAAACTGAGATCGGGCTAAAAAACGCAGAAAAACAAGCTGGATACCGGTATGGGAAAAAACCCATACTGGTATGTAGAGCTTCTGATCGCCTATTTGCTTCCTGGATACCAGTATGGGGAAAAACCCATACTGGTATGTAGAGTTGCTGAATTCTTCAGGCAGATTTTTGACCCAACTTCGCGGGCACGCCCCGGCTTCGTCCGAACTCGGAATGAGGCGATTGTTGAACCGTTGGAAAGCTCTATAAGTCTACTTTCAAACCCAATTAACCTCATATTCATAGCCTTTGTATTTTGAGAGAAATGAGCCTTTTTCTATTGGTTGGTCAGATTTTCTCGAGGCTCATAACTCCAAATGTCTTGTTCTTTTGTTCCGGGCCTTCCTTGAACCTTCCAAAGCTTCTTGAATCGACTTCCAAGCTTCGGCGATTGTCCTCCACGGCATTGCGGGGCCTTGGGTACTTCCGGATACAACCGGGGATTATTTGGAGCTTTGGACATGCCTTTTTAGCTCCGATTTTCTGAAACTTATCAAAAACACAACTCGCACAAAATCAATCATTCAAAGGCACAAAATGCACGTGTGTGTGATCATAACGAGCGAGATAAGCCCCGTTATTTACATTTTCGGGGGCTTATCACACCCAGTCACATCCTCTTCTCAATATTACGTGACTGAACCCCTTAATAGCCCCAAATTCCACTCTCCTCACCAAATAGAAATCTTTGCCTTATGCCCTAATGATAGTAAACCTGAAGATCCCTCTACCTTTCCAAATCCCTCTCTAGACATTACTCCTTCTTCCCCAAACCTTCTTCTATCCACTGCTTTTACCTCCCTATCCATCAAAAGAAAGCACCAACCTGATCCAGACTCCGAATCCACCCCTAAATTCCACCCCTATTCCCTCTCTCACCACAACCAAATTTACCTATCCCACCACTACTGAAACCATTGCTTTAACCCCCAACACTTCTTCTACCCATGATTCCCCACCTCTACCCAAACTCCCCCATTTGTCTGATATGGAAGATTAGGACCATGGTGAATTTGACCTCCGCCCACGTCGAAGACGGGCTCTTGTGGCTGGCCCTAAACAGCCACCACCCCAATGTTGATGCTCAGCTGGAATGTGCAGGGGATAGGACGACCCCTGACATTCCAGATCCTCTGAGGGTTGTGCTCGACCCATCGTCCTATGGTTGTCTTTCTCATGGAGACAAAAAACAAGCAGCCTATGCTTTAGAGGATCCGGAGAAGCCTCCACTTCCCCAATAAAAGCTATGTCGATCCAGAGGGCACTTCTGGTGGCTTAGCGCTCTGGTGGACTGATGATATCTCCATCGATGTTAGGAAAAAATCCAAAAATATGTTCAGGGCTGTGATGTCTTCTAATTTGCACAGCTTCGCTTGGGTAACTACCGTTATTTACGCCCCCCTAAAAGGCAGGATCGAGCTATCTTTTGGAACTCTCTTATTAAGATGAGCAAGGAGAATGCTCTCCCATGGCTTTGTGTAGGGGATTTTAATGAGATTGGTGCTGCCTGGGAAAAGCAAGGGGGTGCTACTTGCAATATCAGCCATATTGAATCCTTCCAAAATATTATCTCAGATTGTGCCCTCATGGACCTTGAGTTCAAACGCAACCCTTTTACATGGTCCAACAACCAAGGAGGCACAACCAATATCTAGGAACGTATTGACCGTGCCATGGCTACTGTTGAATGGCGCCACAAATTCCCTTAAGCCCAGGTCCTTCATGAACTTGTGCTTGGCTCTGACCACTGCCCCTTAATTGTGAACCTCAATGTTCCTCTCAACAAAGTCCCCAAGCTCTTCAAGTTTGAGTCCATGTGGTCTACGCATCCTAACTACAAGGATGTTATCAATTCCTCTTGGAACTACCCAACCTCTGGTTCTTATATGTTCCAATTTGTGCAAAGACAGAAATCCTACAGGAAACACCTCACGGAATGGAGTAAACATGAGTTTGTTAATAACAAGATCAAGCTTGATCTTCTGAAAACTAGGCTTGCTTCCATTCAAGCATCCCCCTCCACGCTCCATTCTGATGAGGAGGAAAGAGAAATCAAGACTGAGATTGAAACTCTATTGGACAGTGAGGAAATGTATTACCATCAAAGATCCCGTGTTAATTGGCTCAATTATGGAGACAGAAACACTGCCTTTTTCCATGCCACGGTCATCCAAAGAAGACAGCGCAATCAACTTTTGGCTTTTAAAGATGATAATGGGGATTGGTTAAACTCTGAAGTTGAAATCAATCAACACAGGTACACGTGGATCACGTGACTTGAATAGTGCTCTCTCTGTGGTACACTAGGTGATATCCCCTTCCATGAACGATTCTCTTATCCCTCCTATTACTGATGATGAAATCAAAACAGCTGTGTTTCAATTGGGGAGTCTGAAAGCCCCCGGAGCTAATGGCTTCCCTGGTTTCTTTTGTCAATCTTATTGGGACACTGTCAACTCATCCAACATCTCTGCCATCAAGAGTTTCTTCTCTTCAGGTTTCCTCCTCAGATAGATCAATATTACTAATCTTGTTCTTATCCCTAAAACCCCTGCCCCTACCTTTTTAACCCAATTCAGACCTATATCCCTCTGCAACCTTAGTCTCAAAATCATCACAAAAATTCTGGCCAACAGATTAAAACCTCTCCTCAGCTCCCTCGTCACACCCCAACAATCTGCCTTCATCCCTGGCAGGCTCATTTAGGATAACATTATCATAGCCCATGAAGCCCTTCACCACATGAAAATCAAATACCCGCAGTAAAAAGGTTCACATGGCCATTAACTTGGATTTCAACAAAGCCTTTGACCGTGTGGAGTGGGATTTTATTGAAGCAATCCTCAGAAAAGTGGGTTTTCATGATATTTGGGTTAACTGGATCATGCAATGTGTCACTACTGTTCGTTTCTTTATCTTTGCTAATGGTGAAAAGAGAGCCTCTGTCCTACCCTCCAGGGGTCTCTGACAAGGAGATCCACTCTCTCCCTAACTGTTCCTACGTGTCATTGATGTCCTTTCCAAACTCTTGAACCAGGAGATTTCTGATAATCGCTTAGCTGGAATCAAGCTCAAACCTGCTTGTCCTATCTTGTCCCACCTCTTCTTCGCAGATGATGCTATTTTGTTTCTCAATGCCACCAGTTCTGACTGCAACCGAGTCCTTCATATATTGCAAAGCTATAACTCTGCCTCTGGACAATTGGTTAACTATAACAAATCAGGGGTCCACTTCTCCTCCAATGCTTCCATAACATCAAAGACGAGTTATGCAACATCCTTGGTATTCCACCTCTCAGCAAGAACACCAAATACCTTGGACTACCTATGTTCTTGGGCAAGTCTAAATCAGAGGCATACTCCTTTTTTCTTGACCGCACCCTCCTTAAGCTCCAAGGTTGGAAACAGAGGCAGCTCACTCAGGGAGGCAACAAAGTTATGATTAAATATGTGATCCAGGCCATCCCCTCCTACGCCATGGCATGCTTTGCTCTCCCACATAAATTTTGTGACAAACTCAACTCCCACAGTTCCAAGTTCTAGTGGGATGGCGACCCGGAGAACGGCTACATCCATTGGGCCTCATGGGACAAAGTTACCCAATCCAAATACAAAGGCGGGCTTGGCTTTCGTGAATTCAAGGCCTTTAATACAACCATGCTCACCAAACAGGGCTGGAGACTAACTATCAATCCACACTTGTTCTGGGGGCAAATGATGAAAGGCCTATACTTTCCCCGCTCTTCTTTTCTCATGGCATCCAAAGGAAGAAGGCCCTCATGAGCTTGGTCCAGTCTTATACAGGGCAGAGACCTTCTTCTCAAAGGTGTCAGGTGGCAGGTCGCGAATGGCTCAAATATCAATTTCTGGGATGATAAATGAATACCTGACTCTAAGGACTTTAGGGTTCACACAGCTCACCCACCAGACTGCCCCATTAACTTTGTGCAAGATGCCATTGACCCAAGAACCAAATCCTGGAAGGAGAGGGAAATTCGAGCTATTGTTCCTATGGATATGGCAGATTACATTCTCAAGATCCCTATTTCTCACTCTGACCAAGAGGACTTTCTAGTCTGGCATTTTAGCTCAAATGGCATTTACTCAGCAAGTCTAGGTACCACTTATCCACCACCATCACTCCCTCCCCTAACCTGCTGAAAGCTTCCACCTCATTCCAACCCCCTAACGAAGTCTGGAAATTCATTTGGAATCTTAATGTGCCCCCTAAACTCAAGCATTTCTGATGGAGGGCATGCTGTAACCTCTTGGCCACCAACGAAAACCTTCATAAGCGTAAGTGTAATCCTTCTCCTCTCTGTCCCATCTGCAACAAGGAAAAGGAAACTGGTGAACACCTCTTTTTCCGTTGTGATTGGACCAAGGCTGTTTAGTATGACAACAATTTAACTTACAAAGTGGATTCTATAGCTATCCCGATTGTCATGAAATGGACCATCTCCATGATGGAACATTTGCATTCAGCTTATGATAGCAGGAATTTGATGATCAGATGCATATGTTTAGCTTGGCAAATTTAGAAGTCCCGCAACGACTGGAACTTCAACCAGGTCAAGGTTGACCCCAAGGACACGGTGCTCAGAGCTCACACTTCCTGGAGAGAATTTACTGATAATCTGATTTCTAAACAAGTCGGTGTGCCTTAAGAAGAGCTCCCTGAGCTTAATCAATCCTGGCACCCTCCTGAGTTGGGCACACCCAAGGTTAATTGTGATCTAGCTCTGCATAAAGGGAGAACCAAGGCTTCCTTAGTTGTGGTTATTCGTTATTCCCATGGCTCCCTTTTTGATGGTCAGACAATGCTTGTCAATACATCCTCTGTCCTCCAAGGAGAACTCATGGCCATTCGGTTAGCTACCTCCTTTCTACAATCTCTGGGCATCTCCAGCGCTTCTATTGAGAGTGATAGTAGGATGACCATCAAGCTTTGCTCTACAGAGAATGTTCCCCCATGGGAGAATGCAACCATCATCCAGGATATCCGTGCTTCTAGCTCATCGCTTCAATGCTCCCTCTCTTGGGTCCCTAGAAAATGTAATAAAATAGCTCATTGGCTCTTTATCTGTCAATTGGGTTTCTAACCCCCCTCCCTCTCTTTCTAATCTTTGTATTTCTGATTCCTCTGTTGAAGTGTTTTAGTTAATGAAAGTTAAAGTTCCTGCAGTTTAAAAAGAGAGGGAGAGAGGAGATGGCTGGTGGTGGTGACGAGTGGTGGTGGAGATGGCTGGTGGTGGCAATGGCAGTGGTGGCGATGGATGGTGGTGGTGATGGGTGGCTATGGCAGAAGGTAGGGGGAAGAAGTTAGATTTAGGTCATTTTCTAAGGTTAAGGGTATTTTGGGTAGTTTAGGCGTATTTTGTGGGTTGTATGGAGTAAAATTGGTTTGGGAAATTTTAGGTGTGGGTTTGATGAAGAAAATGAGTTACATGGAGAAAAAAAGGGGTTGTTAATTGAATCACCCAATTACAATTGTATCACACTCAAAATTTTGAAATCGTCATGTTCCCTCAATCGACCAATTCTTAGGGGCAAAATGGTCCACCAATTAGAATCCAGTTATTTGACTGTTTCAAAGTTAGGGGGTGATTTGGCAAAAAATTAAAAAACGGTTTTTTGGTTTTTTTGCTGTCTTTATTTCAATTTTGTTTTTGCATTTGTCAGTTTTGCGTCAAGTTTTCGTGGTTTATGGATTCGTCTCAGCGAGACGAATTCAACAAGTATAAAATTTTGGTCGAAACATTTTTTTTTTGTTTTGAATAAAGCCAAAATTAAACCAAAAAAAATTTTGGTTTAATTTTGGCTTTATTAAAAAAAAAAAATTTCGTCCAAAATTTTATACTTGTTGAATTCGTTTCGCCGAGACGAATTCATAAACCACGAAAAATTGACACAAAACTAACAAATGCAAAAAAATTTGAATAAAGACAACGAAAAAACCCAAAAACCAATTCGCAACCTTTTTTTGCCAAAGCAGTCCTAAGACCTCAATTATAATGAATCAAATCCAATGCTCTATCCAATGCTCTGACCTTAAACTCCTCATAAACTTGACTGCAACTATGTACCATTTAGTAATTTTCAATTAAGGGTGTCAGTAAATTTTTAATTAAGGGTCTCAGAAAACTTGACAGCAACTACATAAATTTGCACACGCAACATGAAGAATGGAAATGTTACGAACCACATAATTCATTAATTTGGTCCAACAACATAGAAAACCGAACCATGTATGGCACATAAATCGGTAAATGAAATAATAATTTGACGAAATAAATCTCTAAATTTTTTTCATTCATCTATCGAAAACTTCCACATAGGCTCTTAGCTTAATCGAACTAACTTAATCAAGCCCAGTCATATTCTTTGTACCAAGTTGAATTACCATTGCTAAGATAGAATCCGTCTGGTCTCACTATCCAAACACAAGTATAAGGTCCTGATCCTTGGCATTTTCTGGCCACTGTGTCATAATAGAACACATCAAAGCTCTTTTCTTTAGAATCCCACCAAAAATGACAGTAGTAGCGAGTGCTGAGGATCAGATTCAGCCTGAAGGACCAATTGAAATTCTCTCCAGATTTAAGGTCGTGAAATCCGAGATCATCGTCCCCAGATTGACAGTGAATCCTCAAGGGTTTAGGGTTGTTCGGGACTGCACTGACGATGAACATAGTGTATTTGTCGAGAACGCCATTATCAACATATGACACCGCGTAAACAAAATGAAGTGTGAGTGTGATGAGTAAGGGAAGGAAGAAGCGGCTCATTGGGGAACAAAGGTTTTTCTTGAAATAATTTGCGTTTTTCAAGTTGTGGTCTTTAACTTGTTTCTTGGATTATATCCTATAGGTAGTTTGACAGATTTATATGATGAAACAGTCAATGGAGATGGTTGATGAAGGTAAATATTGGGTATTATGGAAAGTACCATTTAAGATGAAGCAACAAAAACAACAAAAAGGAAATGAAGTCAAAGACAAAAATGTAAGTAGCAAACAGTGTTCATAGTCAAGATTCATTATTCTATAGAAAGACTTGCAGAAAGTGAAGTTAAGAAAAAGATCAAAATTAGAAGAAAAATAAAAGGCATTTACTTTCAAGATTTGAATAGATTTTTATTTGACTACTTAAAAGACTTGAAGAGATTTTCATTTATTGAACCTTTTGACTTTTCTTTGAAGTTTTTACTGAGAACTTGGGCCATAGATTTGTGTTCACATTTTGTATTCACGTCATAAAGGAAAAGTTGGGAGAAAATAGATTAAGATAGTTCGGACATATCTAACGTTTAATTGGACCCGTAAATGTAGTAGTTAGAGAGTTGATAGGATGGTTTTTCATAGTAATGCTATAGTGAGGAAAAGACCAAAATTGACATTGGATGCGGTACTACACAAAGATACGAATCTACTTAGTTTAAGTAAATAATTAATCGTTAACAAAGCTCAATGTAAGAAAAAAAATGTAGCGGACCCAATTCATTAGGACACAGGGCTAGGTTTGGTTTGATTATTTTGCACTAATTCACCTTTCCATAATGTATCTATACTTCCGCACTAGGGAAATTATTTCAAAGAAAATAAAACACGCAACTTAAGCGTTGTCCAAAGAATCTTGTACTATTGTTACGGTCATTTAGTGTAGTTATAAAAAATTTGAAAAATGAGGTAAAAAGTAACTCCAAACTAAAGAAAATATTTGACAAAATAATGTTAATTTGACAAATTGAAGTTAATTTGTCTAATTTTAAGGGCGAAAATTTAAAATAGGGCCAAAGTGAAAGGGGCAAACATAATATCGTTTGACCCCTATTTTGTTATAACGAAAAACTTACAGGGCCTAAGTGTAAAAAAAACAAGTTAAAAATGGCTTATTGTGTACTAACTTATTTTCGGGAATATCCTCGTTCTACTGATTACTGGTTTTCTTCTTTCGGTTTTCTGTCCTCATTACAGCTGCTCTTCTATTTTTTAGTGAAAAAACCGTACAACCCTCGTCTTAATTAGAAGAGCGAGGATATTCCCGAAAATAAGTTAGTACACAATAACCCTCTTAAACCGTACAACTCTTCTATTTTTCGAATTTATTAAAGGTAGTTGGTTAAAAGTTAACGGGCAAAAATGGAGCATAATTTTAGAAAACGGAAGTAAAAATTGACGTGAAAGGTGTAATGATAATATCTTTTTAATAAATTGGATATACGAAGCTACATAAATAAAAAGGGTGAGATTGGGCAGATAACAAAACACAAGGTCTGACCATACAATCAAATTTGTAACTGACAATGTATGTAACCTTTCTAAATTACTTTTATTAGCAAGGGTTGAGAATACCATGGCTAAAGTTAACCATGTATATGCTAGAAACAATCAACTATAAACACTAATGAACTTTATGTGTTAGTATCAGCATGGCGTTATTGGAACAGTAAAATTATTAAGCTACATATATGAAACACTCCATCAACTGTGGCCAAACAATTCTCCATAAGCGGGTGAAACACAAATTGGGGTTCAGTAAGGTTCGAACAATTGAAATGATTATTCATAAACCCATGTTAATTTTCTACTACAACATAAATAAACCTAACATGTTGGCGAGAAAGGCTATATTATCGATAATTGGCTACTCATCTAACTTCTAACAACTTTGAAACAAAAGGTAATCACAGAATTAACCTGAGAAGATTTTGGACACGAGAGTACCCCAGGATTTCTTGAAATAAAGCAACTGTTAGAAATGAATCATCGCGACCGGCATTTTCCATGCGGATTTATACATTTTAGTCACTTGACAGCTACAAAAAATTGTGATGTTTCATTTCTAACAAATGCTTTATTTCACTTTGACAGTTACGTTTCAGTCACTTGAGAGGGAAGGGGGTTTAGCGATAATTTTAAATAGATGAGCGGGTCTCTGTGTTTACTTTTAAAGATAAGGAGGTGTATCTGCAAAAATTTGATAGATGAGGGTAACACTTTCATCAACTGCCCTTAAAGTTCTCCTCTTGCCAATTGGTCCACTCAGTTACAATTGCATCACATTTGCCCTGAAAATTCGATGAAATTTTGAAATGGTCATGTACCCTTAACTGGCCAGTTTTCAGAGGCAAATTGGTCCACCAATTAGGATCCAGTTATTTAATTGTTTTAGAGTTAAGACACGAATTATGGTAAATCAAATCCAACGCTCTGACCCTAACCTTCTCAAAAACTTGACTGCAACTATGTACCATTCAGTAATTTTTAAGGGTGTCAGTGCCATGCGTATAGACTACATAAATTTGCACACGCAACGTGAAGAATGGAAGTGTTACGAACCACATGATTCATTAATTTGGTCCAACAACATAGAAAACCGAACCATGTATGGCACATAAATCGGTAAATGAAATAATAATTTGACGAAATAAATCTCTAAATTTTTTTCATTCATCTATCGAAAACTTCCACATAGGCTCTTAGCTTAATCGAACTAACTTAATCAAGCCCAGTCATATTCTTTGTACCAAGTTGAATTACCATTGCTAAGATAGAATCCGTCTGGTCTCACTATCCAAACACAAGTATAAGGTCCTGATCCTTGGCATTTTCTGGCCACTGTGTCATAATAGAACACATCAAAGCTCTTTTCTTTAAAATCCCACCAAAAATGACAGTAGTAGCGAGTGCTGAGGATCAGATTCAGCCTGAAGGACCAATTGAAATTCTCTCCAGATTTAAGGTCGTGAAATCCGAGATCATCGTCCCCAGATTGACAGTGAATCCTCAAGGGTTTAGGGTTGTTCGGGACTGCACTGACGATGAACATAGTGTATTTGTCGAGAACGCCATTATCAACATATGACACCGCGTAAACAAAATGAAGTGTGAGTGTGATGAGTAAGGGAAGGAAGAAGCGGCTCATTGGGGAACAAAGGTTTTTCTTGAAATAATTTGCGTTTTTCAAGTTGTGGTCTTTAACTTGTTTCTTGGATTATATCCTACAGGTAGTTTGACAGATTTATATGATGAAACAGTCAATGGAGATGGTTGATGAAGGTAAATATTGGGTATTATGGAAAGTACCATTTAAGATGAAGCAACAAAAACAACAAAAAGGAAATGAAGTCAAAGACAAGAATGTAAGTAGCAAACAGTGTTCATAGTCAAGATTCATTATTCTATAGAAAGACTTGCAGAAAATGAAGTTAAGAAAAAGAACAAAATTAGAAGAAAAATAAAAGGCATTTACTTTCAAGATTTGAATAGATTTTTATTTGACTACTTAAAAGACTTGAAGAGATTTTCATTTATTGAACCTTTTGACTTTTCTTTGAAGTTTTTACTGAGAACTTGGGCCATAGATTTGTGTTCACATTTTGTATTCACGTCATAAAGGAAAAGTTGGGAGAAAATAGATTAAGATAGTTCGGACATATCTAACGTTTAATTGGACCCGTAAATGTAGTAGTTAGAGAGTTGATAGGATGGTTTTTCATAGTAATGCTACAGTGAGGAAAAGACCAAAATTGACATTGGATGCGGTACTACACAAAGATACGAATCTACTTAGTTTAAGTAAATAATTAATCGTTAACAAAGCTCAATGTAAGAAAAAAAATGTAGCGGACCCAATTCATTAGGACACAGGGCTCGGTTTGGTTTGATTATTTTGCACTAATTCACCTTTCCATAATGTATCTATACTTCCGCACTAGGGAAATTATTTCAAAGAAAATAAAACACGCAACTTAAGCGTTGTCCAAAGAATCTTGTACTATTGTTACGGTCATTTAGTGTAGTTATAAAAAATTTGAAAAATGAGGTAAAAAGTAACTCCAAACTAAAGAAAATATTTGACAAAATAATGTTAATTTGACAAATTGAAGTTAATTTGTCTAATTTTAAGGGCGAAAATTTAAAATAGGGCCAAAGTGAAAGGGGCAAACATAATATCGTTTGACCCCTATTTTGTTATAACGAAAAACTTACAGGGCCTAAGTGTAAAAAAAACAAGTTAAAAATGGCTTATTGTGTACTAACTTATTTTCGGGAATATCCTCGTTCTACTGATTACTGTTTTTCTTCTTTCGGTTTTCTGTCCTCATTACAGCTGCTCTTCTATTTTTTAGTGAAAAAACCGTACAACCCTTGTCTTAATTAGAAGAGCGAGGATATTCCCGAAAATAAGTTAGTACACAATAACCCTCTTAAACCGTACAACTCTTCTATTTTTCGAATTTATTAAAGGTAGTTGGTTAAAAGTTAACGGGCAAAAATGGAGCATAATTTTAGAAAACGGAAGTAAAAATTGACGTGAAAGGTGTAATGATAATATCTTTTTAATAAATTGGATATACGAAGCTACATAAATAAAAAGGGTGAGATTGGGCAGATAACAAAACACAAGGTCTGACCATACAATCAAATTTGTAACTGACAATGTATGTAACCTTTCTAAATTACTTTTATTAGCAAGGGTTGAGAATACCATGGCTAAAGTTAACCATGTATATGCTAGAAACAATCAACTATAAACACTAATGAACTTTATGTGTTATTATCAGCATGGCGTTATTGGAACAGTAAAATTATTAAGCTACATATATGAAACACTCCATCAACTGTGGCCAAACAATTCTCCATAAGCGGGTGAAACACAAATTGGGGTTCAGTAAGGTTCGAACAATTGAAATGATTATTCATAAACCCATGTTAATTTTCTACTACAACATAAATAAACCTAACATGTTGGCGAGAAAGGCTATATTATCGATAATTGGCTACTCATCTAACTTCTAACAACTTTGAAACAAAAGGTAATCACAGAATTAACCTGAGAAGATTTTGGACACGAGAGTACCCCAGGATTTCTTGAAATAAAGCAACTGTTAGAAATGAATCATCGCGACCGGCATTTTCCATGCGGATTTATACATTTTAGTCACTTGACAGCTACAAAAAATTGTGATGTTTCATTTCTAACAAATGCTTTATTTCACTTTGACAGTTACGTTTCAGTCACTTGAGAGGGAAGGGGGTTTAGCGATAATTTTAAATAGATGAGCGGGTCTCTGTGTTTACTTTTAAAGATAAGGAGGTGTATCTGCAAAAATTTGATAGATGAGGGTAACACTTTCATCAACTGCCCTTAAAGTTCTCCTCTTGCCAATTGGTCCACTCAGTTACAATTGCATCACATTTGCCCTGAAAATTCGATGAAATTTTGAAATGGTCATGTACCCTTAACTGGCCAGTTTTCAGAGGCAAATTGGTCCACCAATTAGGATCCAGTTATTTAATTGTTTTAGAGTTAAGACACGAATTATGGTAAATCAAATCCAACGCTCTGACCCTAACCTTCTCAAAAACTTGACTGCAACTATGTACCATTCAGTAATTTTTAAGGGTGTCAGTGCCATGCGTATAGACTACATAAATTTGCACACGCAACGTGAAGAATGGAAGTGTTACGAACCACATGATTCATTAATTTGGTCCAACAACATAGAAAACCGAACCATGTATGGCACATAAATCGGTAAATGAAATAATAATTTGACGAAATAAATCTCTAAATTTTTTTCATTCATCTATCGAAAACTTCCACATAGGCTCTTAGCTTAATCGAACTAACTTAATCAAGCCCAGTCATATTCTTTGTACCAAGTTGAATTACCATTGCTAAGATAGAATCCGTCTGGTCTCACTATCCAAACACAAGTATAAGGTCCTGATCCTTGGCATTTTCTGGCCACTGTGTCATAATAGAACACATCAAAGCTCTTTTCTTTAAAATCCCACCAAAAATGACAGTAGTAGCGAGTGCTGAGGATCAGATTCAGCCTGAAGGACCAATTGAAATTCTCTCCAGATTTAAGGTCGTGAAATCCGAGATCATCGTCCCCAGATTGACAGTGAATCCTCAAGGGTTTAGGGTTGTTCGGGACTGCACTGACGATGAACATAGTGTATTTGTCGAGAACGCCATTATCAACATATGACACCGCGTAAACAAAATGAAGTGTGAGTGTGATGAGTAAGGGAAGGAAGAAGCGGCTCATTGGGGAACAAAGGTTTTTCTTGAAATAATTTGCGTTTTTCAAGTTGTGGTCTTTAACTTGTTTCTTGGATTATATCCTACAGGTAGTTTGACAGATTTATATGATGAAACAGTCAATGGAGATGGTTGATGAAGGTAAATATTGGGTATTATGGAAAGTACCATTTAAGATGAAGCAACAAAAACAACAAAAAGGAAATGAAGTCAAAGACAAGAATGTAAGTAGCAAACAGTGTTCATAGTCAAGATTCATTATTCTATAGAAAGACTTGCAGAAAATGAAGTTAAGAAAAAGAACAAAATTAGAAGAAAAATAAAAGGCATTTACTTTCAAGATTTGAATAGATTTTTATTTGACTACTTAAAAGACTTGAAGAGATTTTCATTTATTGAACCTTTTGACTTTTCTTTGAAGTTTTTACTGAGAACTTGGGCCATAGATTTGTGTTCACATTTTGTATTCACGTCATAAAGGAAAAGTTGGGAGAAAATAGATTAAGATAGTTCGGACATATCTAACGTTTAATTGGACCCGTAAATGTAGTAGTTAGAGAGTTGATAGGATGGTTTTTCATAGTAATGCTACAGTGAGGAAAAGACCAAAATTGACATTGGATGCGGTACTACACAAAGATACGAATCTACTTAGTTTAAGTAAATAATTAATCGTTAACAAAGCTCAATGTAAGAAAAAAAATGTAGCGGACCCAATTCATTAGGACACAGGGCTCGGTTTGGTTTGATTATTTTGCACTAATTCACCTTTCCATAATGTATCTATACTTCCGCACTAGGGAAATTATTTCAAAGAAAATAAAACACGCAACTTAAGCGTTGTCCAAAGAATCTTGTACTATTGTTACGGTCATTTAGTGTAGTTATAAAAAATTTGAAAAATGAGGTAAAAAGTAACTCCAAACTAAAGAAAATATTTGACAAAATAATGTTAATTTGACAAATTGAAGTTAATTTGTCTAATTTTAAGGGCGAAAATTTAAAATAGGGCCAAAGTGAAAGGGGCAAACATAATATCGTTTGACCCCTATTTTGTTATAACGAAAAACTTACAGGGCCTAAGTGTAAAAAAAACAAGTTAAAAATGGCTTATTGTGTACTAACTTATTTTCGGGAATATCCTCGTTCTACTGATTACTGTTTTTCTTCTTTCGGTTTTCTGTCCTCATTACAGCTGCTCTTCTATTTTTTAGTGAAAAAACCGTACAACCCTTGTCTTAATTAGAAGAGCGAGGATATTCCCGAAAATAAGTTAGTACACAATAACCCTCTTAAACCGTACAACTCTTCTATTTTTCGAATTTATTAAAGGTAGTTGGTTAAAAGTTAACGGGCAAAAATGGAGCATAATTTTAGAAAACGGAAGTAAAAATTGACGTGAAAGGTGTAATGATAATATCTTTTTAATAAATTGGATATACGAAGCTACATAAATAAAAAGGGTGAGATTGGGCAGATAACAAAACACAAGGTCTGACCATACAATCAAATTTGTAACTGACAATGTATGTAACCTTTCTAAATTACTTTTATTAGCAAGGGTTGAGAATACCATGGCTAAAGTTAACCATGTATATGCTAGAAACAATCAACTATAAACACTAATGAACTTTATGTGTTATTATCAGCATGGCGTTATTGGAACAGTAAAATTATTAAGCTACATATATGAAACACTCCATCAACTGTGGCCAAACAATTCTCCATAAGCGGGTGAAACACAAATTGGGGTTCAGTAAGGTTCGAACAATTGAAATGATTATTCATAAACCCATGTTAATTTTCTACTACAACATAAATAAACCTAACATGTTGGCGAGAAAGGCTATATTATCGATAATTGGCTACTCATCTAACTTCTAACAACTTTGAAACAAAAGGTAATCACAGAATTAACCTGAGAAGATTTTGGACACGAGAGTACCCCAGGATTTCTTGAAATAAAGCAACTGTTAGAAATGAATCATCGCGACCGGCATTTTCCATGCGGATTTATACATTTTAGTCACTTGACAGCTACAAAAAATTGTGATGTTTCATTTCTAACAAATGCTTTATTTCACTTTGACAGTTACGTTTCAGTCACTTGAGAGGGAAGGGGGTTTAGCGATAATTTTAAATAGATGAGCGGGTCTCTGTGTTTACTTTTAAAGATAAGGAGGTGTATCTGCAAAAATTTGATAGATGAGGGTAACACTTTCATCAACTGCCCTTAAAGTTCTCCTCTTGCCAATTGGTCCACTCAGTTACAATTGCATCACATTTGCCCTGAAAATTCGATGAAATTTTGAAATGGTCATGTACCCTTAACTGGCCAGTTTTCAGAGGCAAATTGGTCCACCAATTAGGATCCAGTTATTTAATTGTTTTAGAGTTAAGACACGAATTATGGTAAATCAAATCCAACGCTCTGACCCTAACCTTCTCAAAAACTTGACTGCAACTATGTACCATTCAGTAATTTTTAAGGGTGTCAGTGCCATGCGTATAGACTACATAAATTTGCACACGCAACGTGAAGAATGGAAGTGTTACGAACCACATGATTCATTAATTTGGTCCAACAACATAGAAAACCGAACCATGTATGGCACATAAATCGGTAAATGAAATAATAATTTGACGAAATAAATCTCTAAATTTTTTTCATTCATCTATCGAAAACTTCCACATAGGCTCTTAGCTTAATCGAACTAACTTAATCAAGCCCAGTCATATTCTTTGTACCAAGTTGAATTACCATTGCTAAGATAGAATCCGTCTGGTCTCACTATCCAAACACAAGTATAAGGTCCTGATCCTTGGCATTTTCTGGCCACTGTGTCATAATAGAACACATCAAAGCTCTTTTCTTTAAAATCCCACCAAAAATGACAGTAGTAGCGAGTGCTGAGGATCAGATTCAGCCTGAAGGACCAATTGAAATTCTCTCCAGATTTAAGGTCGTGAAATCCGAGATCATCGTCCCCAGATTGACAGTGAATCCTCAAGGGTTTAGGGTTGTTCGGGACTGCACTGACGATGAACATAGTGTATTTGTCGAGAACGCCATTATCAACATATGACACCGCGTAAACAAAATGAAGTGTGAGTGTGATGAGTAAGGGAAGGAAGAAGCGGCTCATTGGGGAACAAAGGTTTTTCTTGAAATAATTTGCGTTTTTCAAGTTGTGGTCTTTAACTTGTTTCTTGGATTATATCCTACAGGTAGTTTGACAGATTTATATGATGAAACAGTCAATGGAGATGGTTGATGAAGGTAAATATTGGGTATTATGGAAAGTACCATTTAAGATGAAGCAACAAAAACAACAAAAAGGAAATGAAGTCAAAGACAAGAATGTAAGTAGCAAACAGTGTTCATAGTCAAGATTCATTATTCTATAGAAAGACTTGCAGAAAATGAAGTTAAGAAAAAGAACAAAATTAGAAGAAAAATAAAAGGCATTTACTTTCAAGATTTGAATAGATTTTTATTTGACTACTTAAAAGACTTGAAGAGATTTTCATTTATTGAACCTTTTGACTTTTCTTTGAAGTTTTTACTGAGAACTTGGGCCATAGATTTGTGTTCACATTTTGTATTCACGTCATAAAGGAAAAGTTGGGAGAAAATAGATTAAGATAGTTCGGACATATCTAACGTTTAATTGGACCCGTAAATGTAGTAGTTAGAGAGTTGATAGGATGGTTTTTCATAGTAATGCTACAGTGAGGAAAAGACCAAAATTGACATTGGATGCGGTACTACACAAAGATACGAATCTACTTAGTTTAAGTAAATAATTAATCGTTAACAAAGCTCAATGTAAGAAAAAAAATGTAGCGGACCCAATTCATTAGGACACAGGGCTCGGTTTGGTTTGATTATTTTGCACTAATTCACCTTTCCATAATGTATCTATACTTCCGCACTAGGGAAATTATTTCAAAGAAAATAAAACACGCAACTTAAGCGTTGTCCAAAGAATCTTGTACTATTGTTACGGTCATTTAGTGTAGTTATAAAAAATTTGAAAAATGAGGTAAAAAGTAACTCCAAACTAAAGAAAATATTTGACAAAATAATGTTAATTTGACAAATTGAAGTTAATTTGTCTAATTTTAAGGGCGAAAATTTAAAATAGGGCCAAAGTGAAAGGGGCAAACATAATATCGTTTGACCCCTATTTTGTTATAACGAAAAACTTACAGGGCCTAAGTGTCAAAAAAATAAGTTTAAAATGGCTTATTGTGTACTAACTTATTTTCGGGAATATCCTCGTTCTACTGATTACTGTTTTTCTTCTTTTGATTTTTTGTCCTCATTACAGCTGCTCTTCTAATTTTTTAGTGAAAAAACCGTACAACCCTTTCTTCTTTCGGTTTTCTGTCCTCATTACAGCTGCTCTTCTATTTTTTAGTGAAAAAACAGTACAACCCTCTTCTTAATCAGAAGAGCGAGGATATTCCCGAAAATAAGTTAGTACTCAATAACCCTCTTAAACCGTACAACTCTTCTATTTTTTGACTTTATTAAAGGTAGTTGGTTAAAAGTTAACGGGAAAAAATGGAGCATAATTTTAGAAAACGGAAGTAAAACATGACGTGAAAGGTGTAATGATAATATCTTTTTAATAAATTGGATATACGAAGCTACATAAATAAAAAGGGAGAGATTGGGTAGATAGCAAAACACAAGGTTTGACCTTACAATCAAATTTGTAACTGACAATGTATTTAACCTTTCTAGTTTACTTTTATTAGCAAGGGTTGAGAATACCATGGCTAAAGTTAACCATGTATATGCTGGAAACAATCAACTATAACCACTAATGAACTTTATGTGTTATTATCAACATGGCGTTATTGGAACAGTAAAATTATTAAGCTACATATTCGAAACACTCCATCAACTGTGGCCAAACAATTCTCCATAAGCGGGTGAAACACAAATTGGTGGTCAGTAAGGTTCGAACAATCGAAATGATTATTCATAAACCCATGTTAATTTTCTACTGCAACATAAATAAACCTAACATGTTGGCGAGAAAGGCTATATTATCGATAATTAGCTACTCGTCTAACTTCTAACAACTTTGAAACAAAAGGTAATCATTGAATTAACCTGAGAAGATTTTGGACACGAGAGTACCCCATGATTTCTTGAAATAAAGCAATTGTTAGAAATGAATCATTGTGATCAGCATTTTCCATGTGGATTTATACATTTTAGTCACTTGACAGCTACAAAAAATTGTGATGTTTCATTTCTAACAAATGATTTATTTCACTTTGACAGTTACATTTCAGTCACTTGAGAGGGAAAGGGGTTTAGCGATAATTTTAAATAGATGAGCGAGTCTCCGTGTTTACTTTTAAAGATAAGGGGGTGTATCTGCAAAAATTTGATAGATGAGGGTAACACTTTCATCAACTGCCCACAAAGTTCTCCTCTTGCTAATTGGTCCACTCAGTTACAATTGCATCACATTTGCCCTGAAAATTCGGCGAAATTTTGAAATGGTCATGTACCCTCAACTGACCAGTTTTCAGAGGCAAATTGGTCCACCAATTAGGATCCAGTTATTTAATTGTTTTAGAGTTAAGAAATGAATTATGGTAAATCAAATCCAACTCTCTGACCCTAACCTTCTCAAAAACTTGACTGCAACTATATACCATTCAGTAATTTTTAAGGGTGTCAGTGCCATGCGTATAGACTACATAAATTTGCACACGCAACGTGAAGAATAGAAGTGTTACGACCCACATGATTAATTAATTTGGTCCAACAACGTAGAAAACCGAACCATGTATGGCACATAAATCGTTAAATGAAATATTAATTTGACAAGATAAATCTCCAAATTGTTTTTATTCATATATCGAAAGCTTTCACATAGGCTCTTAGCTTATTAGAATTAACTTAATCAAGCCCAGTCATATTCTTTGTACCATGTTGCATTACCATTGCTAAGATAGAATCCCTCTGGTCTCACTATCCAAACACAAGTAAAAGGTCCTGGTCTTTGGCATTTTAGAGCCACTGTTTCATAATAGAACACATCAAAGCTCTTTTCTTTAGAATCCCACCAAAAATGGCAATAGTAGCGAGTGCTGGAGATCAGATTCAGCCTGAAGGACCAATTGAAATTCTCTCCAGATTTAATGTCGTGAAATCCGAGATCATCGTCCCCAGATTGACAGTGAATCCTCAAGGGTTTAGGGTTGTTCGAGACTGCACTGACGATGAACACAGTGTATTCGTCGGTAATGCCATTATCAACATAAGACACCGCGTAAACAAAATGAAGTGTGAGGGTGATGAGTAGGGGTAGGAAGAAGCGGCTCATTGGGGAACAAAGGTTTTCTCGAAATAATTTCTGTTTTTCAAGTTGTGGTCTTTAACTTGTTTCTTGGATTATATCCTACAGGTAGTTTGACAAATTTATATGATGAAACAGTCAATGGAGATGGTTGATGAAGGTAATTTTTGGGTATTAGGGAAAGTACCATTTAAGAGGAAGCAACAAAAACAACAAAAAGGAAATGAAGTCAAAGACAAGAATGTAAGTAGCAAGTAGTTTTCACATGCAAGATTCATTATTGTATTGAAAGGCTTGCAGAAAATAAAGTGAAGAAAAAGAACAAAATTAGAAAAGAAGACCTTACTTTCAAGATTTGCATAGATTTTTAATTGACTATTTAAAAGAAAGAGATTTTCATTTATTGAGCCTTTTCACTTTTTTATGAAAATTTTACTGAGAACTTGGGCCATAAATTTGTGTTCACATTTTGTATTCACGTCATAAAGGAGAAGTTGAGAGAAAATAGATTAAGATAATTTGGACATATCTATTGTTTGTGACCCGTAAATGTAGTCGTTAGAGAGTTGATAGGATGATGTTTGGTAGGAATGCTGCAGCGAGGAGAAGACCAAAATTGACATTGGATGTGGTAGTGCACAAAGATATGAATCTACTAGTCTAAGTGAAGAAGTAGCCATTAACAAAGCTCAATGGAAGAAAAAAAAAATGTAGCGAACCCAATTGATTTGGACATAAGGCTCGGTTTGGTTTGATTATTTTGAATTAATTCACCTTTCCACATTGTAAATCTTAGTTGAAGTAGATTACGTCTATCTAAACAGTTCATGGTCATTTTCTAGGAGCTTTTCATAATGTATCTATACTACCGCAATAGGGAAATTATAGCAAGAAAAATAAAACATGTAACTTAAGCATTGTCCAAAGAATCTTGTACTATTGTTAGGGTCATTTAGGGTAACAAAAAAATTGAAAATTGAGGTAAAAAGTAACTCCAAACTAAAGAAAATATTTGACAAAATGAGTCATCAAAACAAGGATATGAATATGAATATGAATACGGGACACAATAAGAAAAATTTATATCTATTTCTAAATGCATAGTTCGTTTCTATAAGTTAGATTTACTTGAATAATACAAGCAGAAAACACTGAGATCAGGGAGACCCTCCCCATGACTAGAAAAACTAAATTAGGGTTAGCAATTGATGTAGAATAAGACGCATTCCTTCACGGCCCAAATAGCACAAATAAGTTGCACTGACTAACTTCGGCTAAAAGACCCAAAAATTGTACGATCGATGGAGGGTTGGGTTTCCTGAGTCAAGATGGAGGCTCAATTGAAAGCATGTGCGGTTGGGTTTCCTGAGTCACATTTGCAAGGTCAAGCAGTGGTGCTTGAGCCTTACTCGTTGGTGCCGTTGGTGATCGCCCTGTGGAGGGCTACCTCGTTGGGGGCGTTTGGGGAAGAGCGAGTGTTGAGAGAATTGCATATGTTATTGACTTTGATGGAACTCAAGTCAAGGTGAAGATTTGTTGGAATTGCCTTGAATCCAACGTTCAGAAGAAAGGAATAGTGTTTGTCGCACGCAGGTTGCATTTTTTGTTCGTGGGTAACTCTTTGTAATTCCTGTCCTTTCGGGATTCACGTCCGTCCAGACGGTCGGACACAATATTGACGTGGTTTATTGCAAGCTATGCGTTTTAAGACCTATTTTAACTTATTTTTTGTGTTTTCTTATAAATAGCAACCTTGGGGGCTGTTAGGTTTTAGGACTTCTTGATTGAATCCCTTTGAGAGTCCCCATGGGGTTCTTGGTAGAAAACTAGGGTTTAGTCCATTGTTGGTCTTTTCAAGGGATCAGATATTAGGGAGTTTGGTATTTGTCTCTATCGTATTTGTGAGACGCTTGATACTGTATTGGGTTCCACCTAGGGTTTGATTAACCCTATTGGGTTCCGCCAGAGATTTGTCCCTAGACATCTGTTAGGTGCTTCAAATTGAGTTACAGATATAACCGGCTCGTTGTCTCTCTCCGTTTACATTGAATTCTCTTACTCTTTTCCCGTGGATGTACCTTCTTTCTTTGTGTTTGAGGGGAACCACGTAAATCTTGTGTTTTGTTCTCTTGTTGATTCGTTTATATTCTAATACTTCGGGTTTCAACACAACAGTTAATCCCAATCCACAATCCGATCTCGAATAAAGTTTGATGTAAAGGGCACTCAAGAGCGGTAGCTAACCTCTAGAATTTTCTCCGGTGTCATCTCCCTGAAACTTAAAAAAGTTTATCTTTAACTCGATTCCCAAAATCACTAATAAGATTATGAACCTTGACCGTCCTTGTCCTACCACTCGACTGATAATTACTCGCCAACGATTTGGTGATAGAAACATCATCTGACACCTCCTCTTTCCTTCTGACACCAAGGTTGAACAGGACGACGGTGAAGCAGGTATGCAACTTCTAGAGCCTCCACACCTTGGGTGAGTGAACCAAGCATCGCTTCTATTTGCTACAACTATTCCTCCATTTGTGCGTTTTGCGTAGCTTTACTTCATCCATACACATCTTCGGCAATAGCATAACAACCATAACGAACTTCTTGTCGCTCCGTGACCCGAACAGATGCCCATGAGCTGAAACCGCTGTCAAACAAACCAGCATAATCAATGAGACAAACCAGACCCCAAAACAAAATATTTGGTTCCAAACACCGTAACCGTTCATTTGTTTCACCTCAACTGGGAAGAAAGAATCCAAGAATATTATCCAGAGACAAAGATCGATAATGCAGCTGCTGATCCACTGCCCTCAGCGGTGCGTCAACTCCAAATTCAAGAGGAGGGTAAGTGTAGTACACACACTTCAACATCCAAATTCAACCCTTTTTACGCTATATGCCAGACGTGAAACGTATAAAGTTTCGTAATCGGTGATATTAATGTTTCGGCAACTAGGGAAAAAAAGAACAGACGACAACAGGAACAAACACCCCTCATGGAAAGTCAATAACGGAAGGCTTACTACAGACATGTTTGAAACCAAACGAACCGATACACAGGGCACCTCCTGAATGAGAGCTTTCTAAGTTGGCCCCAAAAGCTTCAATCAAAATGCTGCCTAGTGTGTCGGTTTCAGACAGGCTTTGGGTCGATAGACCAGTACTCTTTCAAGTATTAGGACACCTTCATCTTTATTCTGATATTGGTTTGAAATTACATAATCCAAAAATCACAGTAATAATATTCGTGGAAGATAGATACATAGTCCAATGACCTAAATAAGGCGGCAAAAATGGAAGCAAAACTGAATTGATCACAAAAGAGAGCCCATAATAAAAATCAAAAACCACATCGAGACATTATTAGCACTTGAAATGAAAACAGTAACTGCTAAAGAATATCCAGAAAGGAATCTATATTGCAGCCGGTATTTTCTATGCCGATTTATACATTTTTGTCTCGACAGATACAAAAAAACAGTTGATAGCATGAAGGGAAAATTTTACCAATTGGTCCTCGCAGTTACAATTGCATCAAATTGGCCGTCATAATTTGAAATTTTGAAATGGTCTTGTACACTCAATTGACCAGTTTTCAGAGGCAAAATGGCCCATCGAATTAGGATCCAGTTATTTCATTGTTAAAGAGTTGAGACAGATTATGATCAAATCAAATCAAAGGCTTTGATCCTAACCTTCTCAGACTTGACTGCAGCTACCATTTATTCATAAACATGCACATGAAACATGGAGAACTGATGTTCTACAGGGCACATTTTACAGATGATTAATTCATTTAGTCCAAAAATAGAGTAAACCACACCATATAGGACACATAAATCAAATATTAAGCTCAAGAAATAAATCTCCAAATCGTATTTATTCATACTTAGCCATGGCACCACATAGTCTCTAGGCTTATCAGAACTAACTTAATCAAGCCCAGTCATATTCTTTTTACCAAGTTGAATTACCATTGCTAAGATAGAAGCCCTCTGGTCTCACTATCCAAACACAAGTATAAGGTCCTGGTTTTTGGCATTTACTAGCCATTGTGTAATACTAGAACACATCAAAGCTCGTCTTTAGAATCCCACCAAAAATGGCAGTAGTAACGAGTAGAGTAGATTAAATTAACCCTGAAGGACTGATTGAAATTCTCTCCAGATTTAAGGTCATGAAATCCGAGATCATCGTCCCCAGATTGACAGTGAATCCTCGGGTTTAGGGTTGTTTGGGGCTGCACTGACGATGAACACAATGTATTGGTCGGTAATGCCATTATCGGCATTTGACACCGCATAAGCAAAATGAAGTGCAAGGGTGATGAGTAAGGGTAGGAAGAAGTGGCTCATTGTGTAACAAAGGTTGTCTTGAGATACTGGTGTTTTTCAAGCTGTGGTCTTTAACTTGTTTCTTGATTGCAAGTCTATGCTACATGTAGTTTTGACTGATTTATAGGGTGAAACAGTCAATGGAGTGAAGACTATCATTTAAGAGGAAGCAACAAAATCAAGTAAAAGAAATGAGTCAAGACGAGAAGTTCAGTAGTTAACAGTTTTCATATGCAAGATTCATATCTAGATTCTAATTTTTTTGTATAGAAGACTTGCAAAAAAATAAAGTGAAGAAAAAGAACAAAATTAGGAAACACGTTTACTTTTCAAGATTTGCATAGATTTTTCATTAACTATTTGAAAGACTTGAAGAGATTTTCATTTATTGAACTCTTTCCCATTCTTTGAAATTTTTACTCTGAACATGTGCCATATATTTGTGTTCACATTTTGCATTCATGTCATAAGGAAGTTGAGAGAAAATAAACTAAAGTGGTTTGGCCATATCTATCGTAGACCTGTAGATGCAGCAGTTAATAGAGTTCATAAGATAGTTTTGGATAGTAATGCTACGAGGGGAAGACCCAAATTGACATTGGATGTTGTAGTGCGGCAAGATATGAATCTACTGAGTGAACAAGTAGCCCTTGAAAGAGCTTAATAGACAAAAAAAAATTCATGTAGCCTACCCAATTGATTGGGTCATACGGCTCAGTTTGGTTTGGTTTGGTTTAATTATTTTGCATCCACCTTTCCACATTGTAACTCTTTAAGTTAAAGTAGATTACGTCTATCTGAACAATTCATGGTCATATCTTTTCCTATTGTATAATCTATAATATTTCACTGGGAAATTATAGCAAAAAAAAAAAAACAAAAACACGCAACTTAAGCATCATCCAAAGAATCTTGTACTATTGTTAGGGTCCTAGTTATAAAAAAAAAATTGAAAAATGAGGTAACAAGTAACTCCAAACTAAAGAAAATATTTGACAAAATGAGACATCAAAACATGGACACAAATATGGATACGGGAGGGAAAAAAAAATTGTATCTATTTCTAAAAGCATAGTTTTTTTTATAAGTTAGATTTATTTCAAGAATACAAGCAGAAAACACTGGGAGTCCCTCCCCATGACGTGAAAAACTAAATTAGGGTCAGCAACTGTTGTAGAAGGGATCAAGAATGGATCCCTTCCACGTCCACGTTTCTTGACCGTTTAGACCATTCACAGTGCAAATAAGTCCCACGAACCAACTTTGGCAAAAAGGCCTAGAAATTGTACAGTTAGTTGGAAATGGGCTTTTGGAAATACTCATCGCCGTCTAACAATGATCAGCGATGTTTTTCGACCGTTCGATGTCTTTTAGGATTCAAAAGGGGGATTTTTGCCATTTTAGGAAATAATAGATTTAATATAACTTTTAGTAGGAAATAATAGATTTTGCTTATAACTTTTAACATACAAATGCGTGAGGTGTAGACTCCACACATTTGTGTAATCCAGAATCGTGCTCAATGTTGCCCCAGGGGCACTGAATAATTTCTCCTATATAACTCCCTAAATCGTCTACCATATGTCCCACCAGTGTACATTGAAGTGTTCTAGTTTATCCCGATAATGTTCTTGATTACCCTCGAACTGTTCAAATGAAGATCCAAACAGTACCGGTGTGAAGATCCAAACAGTACCGGTGTCAATGCTACGTACAAGCGGTAAAACCATACCAAAAGATCTCATCAGCCAGTATTCGTTGAAGACAATGCAAACATCGGAAAAACAAGCATCATCATTAATCAAACAAGCCCAAAACCTTAATGACGCGGATCTGTAAAACTAGTGAGATGTCTCGCATATCCAAGTTCAAATTAAATGGATCTATGCCAAAGCACAAACAGACATAAAATGTGCAAAGGATACTTGCCAACACTTCACTGCTTAAAAAACAAAACTTTATAGGAAAGAAAAGCACAATCCAGAACAAGTACCCAAAGAATTCATCAGTGCATCCCGTCTGCCACAACCAGTTCACTCAAGTGCATCCCCGTACACCTGAAAATTCAAGATCAACATATCAGTTTGCACAGAGCACAAATATGGGAGCACATCTGGCGCATCATCATGAAATTACATTTTGTCCCCAAACAAGTGAGAAAAGATAAAACTCCATAAATAATTGAAGTAAAGTTGATTATGGAGAAAGATAGCAAAGCTAACAATTCCAAATTCCCAACCATCACATTTCTGTTCATGCGTGCCTAGTATTTCTCACCATCCACTGACTCCACCGAGCTAATGCATAGGCCCATAGTGAAGTCACCTCATGTTTTCAAGGTACACAAAATTAGGTTAGCATCACGATGTCTTTTTCCCAGTATAAAGGCACCAGCCAAAATATTAAAGTGGGGGCAGTTAACCAGACCATATTTCAAAAACTCCTCAAATCTGAGATGGTATATTTTCTCCTTCTATTAGATGATCTTGCACCTATAGCCTAAGAGACTTCAAGTATTCCCTCCCCTCTTTCTTAATACATGCTACTCTCCTCATCTCCTATAAACAAACACAGCCTCAAATGTCGCTTCCCCTCCTGCCTGATCCACTCCATTCAAGCAAATACCTGTCAGTACACTCAGAATAACAACTCAACTCCTTTTTGGGGTGGGCTACATTACATAAAATTCAGGGTGGTACATCATATAAAATTTGGCATCTTAACCTGATGAACCGCCAAAAGTTCAATTGAGTCTCATGCTATCTTTCCTTATTGGACCAGATATTGCCTTACTGACCTACACCTACCTGACAATACTATCATTTGTTATTGCAGATGAAGTAGAAGAGGTCAAAAACAGATAAAATCACCAAATCTAGCAGGCAATAGTTTAGTACTAAAAGGCAGGCGATGTGGCACGGTTACTAAGCTCTTTTACTAGTCATCCTTCCATATTCTAGGGTTTATTCAGAAATGACTATAAACTTGAGAAAGGAGAGTTGGGCGCAGAGAGCATATTCACTTTTAATAAAAGCGTCTCTAACCTTCCAACTTCTATTATGCACTGCATTATGCAAGGCAAGGGCCTATATATCAAGATGAAAATGTAACTTTGACGAGGATAAGAGGCTAAATACTACACATAACCTCTTAAGCAAGACATATAAGGATCAAACTATTCTCAAGAGGGTAGCCAGAATCAAGGGCAGGCAGTTGGAGCAAGATAGGTGCACAGTAAGATTTTGAGATTTTGAGGTAACTGTATGGGTATTTGTCAAATCAAGTTTCCCAAGTTGCCCCAAGAGCCCTAGTGCCCGTGCACGCACACACGTGTTTTTTTAGTTGATTTATGAGCATTTTTCGGCCGGCTCCGCCGTTTTCCCATCATTTTTCGGCCGGCTCCGCCATTTTACCAATGTTCGGACTTTTCGTTACCTGTCGGGTCATGTTTCCAACTATTGTTTGGTGACAACCACACGTCGGGTCGTATTTCCAGCGATTGCCCACTGACAAGCACACGTCGGGTCTTGTTTTTTCAGCGATTGCCTGGTTTTGGCATGCCCACGATGTGCGTTGGCTGTTGGCAAGCCTTCCGTCTATACCAGGTGAAACGGGCAACCCTAATAATAACATTATGAGCTTTTCCCCATGTGGCAGGAATAAACATCTTTTCGTCCGAGCATACACGGGTTTTTTTTTTTTTTGAGAAATAGAGTGTTTCCCAACGAAGTACCAATTGGAACATCGTCGTATAAATTAAGTATTGCAGTGCATTTTTTACAAATACCCATACAGTCACCTGATAGGTACCATTTTTTAAGTACCCCTACTCCATATGACCAACTTTTTGTTTTCGTGCTCCATCGTCCAAATCTGTAACTGAAGCACCTGGCTGTCACTTCCTCAAGTCAATACCATAATCTGATAAGAAGTGCTTTCTACATGTATACAACAGGAGCTAATTTAGTACTAAAACAAACACAACACGTTTACTAAGCTCTTCTACAATTCATGCTTTCATATTCTAGAGCCTTTTCCTAAAATGATTGCAAGCTTGAAAGGGGGAGTTCAGCATACGGAGCAAATTCAATTTATATAAGAGTCACGTTTGTAATCTTCCCATTGGATTTATGTCGAATATTCAAGTGCCTATTACCGAGAAAAAGTGTTTTTGAAAAATAAAGAGGATATCTATAATTTATCAATTGCGAACTACACAAGCTCTGAAGTGGAGGATATCTATAATTTAGAGGTTAGCCAAAATCATGGTATCGCATCCAGAGCAAAAAAAGTTCACATTTAACAAATCAATCGTCATCTCTTTATTGTTTTTTACTTAATTATGACACCAACTAATGAAGGGGATATCAATGTGGCCATACAGCTAGGACTAGCACGGGTACTGTTATGGGGTAAGGGTACGGTGCGGATCCTGGAACAGCATAAGGCAACAACCCAAAAAAGTAGGGTACGGCGGGGGTACATCGATTTTTGTATGTATATCTTTTTACAATTTTGGCATGATTCGTTAGATATAACAAGTATATCATATTTTATAGATAGAACAGCATGAGGCAACAATCAATATTGCTTGATGGGCTCATCTTCCAATGAAATAAAGTGCAATAGCCTAATTTTTGTGCATGCAACTATCATAAGTTTCAAGATGGAGAGTAAAAGATATTTCCAGGCCCATCTAAAAAATCGAAAAAAAGAGTAGATTTTGACATGATAATGAGAGAGAAGGGGCAGCAGGAATAATGTGAGAGAGAGAGAGGAGTCGCAGTCGCTAGAGGAAGATCGATAGAAAAGATTATAAACCCTGCTCTTGTTTTTCCAAAATCAAGCTCAGATCATTTGAGTTTTTTCCCCATGCAGAATCTCTAAAGTTTTGAAAACTTTACGAATAGTATCAAAAGTACCCAGAAAAATAGCGAACGAAGTATCCATTAACTCAAAAGTACCCAGTATATTTTGGAGTACCCGGTATTTTGAAGTACTGGTACCAGGTACGGGTACTTTGGGGTTTTACAAGTACCCGTGCTTCATAGCCATACAGGTACCCAATACATACTGAGTCCTTGTATCATGCAAATTTCTATTCCTTTTTCTTTACAAACAAACGTATAATGAAGCATCCCTAACTATCTCACTATTGTAACATAAAAAATATATTTGCTCCTGCATGTGAAGATACACTTCGTAATATCCCCAAACTCCCAACTTATCCCACGTCTTAACACTTGAGAAGTATAGTGTCCATTGTTACCTATGAACCTTATCTATAACCAGGCTCCTCATCAAGGAATCAAAAGAAAACATGCAACTCATTGTCCGATAATGCAAAAGATGGAGGGGTAAAATCACCATAAACTACCGGCAAAAAGTAATCGAAGGATACAGAACGCTGGAAAGTGGAAACATATAGAAGGTTATTAGCCTGTTGCTAGTTGCTATCATTATCTGCATATCTATGCCCCTTGTCTATACCCCCACTCCTAAGCAAGTAATTCAAGAAAACAAGCAACTCATATTGTTCAAAAAACCTACAGGAGGATCAATAAAATGATACTGCATGGTGGAAACATGTCGAAGGTTACCAGTTGCTACTATGGACCCTGTTAGGCAGCATTGGGAAAGTGGCCAAGACCACCTGTTGATGGCCAGAAAAGTTGTCCCATACGTGTCCCAGTGTATCACCGGCGTGTCACATGTCCCCAGGAGCTCTTGACAAGGATACATCAATCTCTAGGAGCGTCAGTGCTTCATAGAAGTTAGATAATGAGAACCCATATTCATTCGATATCAACTAGCTTGATCGAAATAGAAAAAACTATTTCTTGCATCTAAGGAGCCCATATACGGGACACGGACATGATAAGGATAAGCGGACACATGATTTTTTCAAAACTAGGTCAAGTACAAGTAGAGAAATACATTAAAAAACATAAATTAATATGTCTCCATATATACTTGTAAAAATGATTTTTTCAAAACTAGGTCAAGTACAAGTTGAGAAATACATTAAAATACATAAATTAATAAATGTCTCCACATATATACTTGTAAAACTTATACACTCCCTCCATGCCATTTTTATAGTCCCATTAGGGACGTCCCAAAATACATGACCACTTTCAAAATCAATCATAGAATCTTTGTAAAATTCTATTATTACCCTTATGTTTAAATTGAAGTTCTGCTATCTACATCAATCAAATTTGACAGTGACGAAAAAACTCGATCAAGTCAAACACATGTAAACTTCCTCTCTCTATCTCCCTCTAAACCTACCGACTCCCTCTCTCCCTAAACCTATCTCTTCATCTTCCAATCTCATCGCCGGGGCTCTCTTCTTCTCCTCTCCTCTTTCCTCTCTTTCTTCCCTTTCTTTTCTCTTCCCCTTTCCCTCCTCCCTCTCGCTGGTTCTGCCGTTTCACTGGCCTCCGGCGAACTGCTAGGTTCCCCGGTTTCTGTGCCTAACGGCGTTCGGCTGGTGTTTCCGATCTCTTTTATCGGCGGCGAGCGGTGTTGGTGGTGGTGGTGGGTTAGCCCTTTCCTTCACGTAGCCCCTGGTTGTTGGGCTGATGGGCTTCTCCGGTTTTATGCTTAATAGCGAAGCGCTTGTATTGTGGGCTGAGTTTTTTTGTTGTTTTGCAGGGATCTGGTGTTGATGATGGACGGCAGTAGTGCTTGGTGGTGACAGGTGTGGAGGTGGCGGTGTGAATGGCATGCAGCGAGGCTGGCGGCAATGGATGCTATTGTGCGACTTGGTGTGGCCTTTTGTGGAGGGGCAGTCAAGCCTTTTTCCGGGACAGCAACAGGGGCTTGTTCCCCGGGTCTCCAGCGACGGCGTGGTAGCGGCTTGTCCTTTTACAGGTGGCCATGGTGAGTTGGGCATGGCAGCGATGGTGGCGGTGATTTTGGTGGCGATGGCAATGGATGCTGATGGAGTTCGTTATGGGCTGATTTTTTGTTTGATCAATGTGGGTGATGATGGCTGGAGGTGGAGGTTCTGATGGGCAATTTGCACCGGCAGTGGTGGCGTGGGCTGAGGGGAGTTTAGGGTTTTTTTTGGGCCATTAATTTTTTCCATTCTGGGAATTATGGCCCATCGGGTGTGGGCTTTTTGGCCCATTTTGGTTGGCTCCTTGCCAATCGTGTTTTGGGTCTTGGATTAGGCATTGGATGTATTTTGATGCTTTCACCTTGTTCCTATTAGTCATTGTATCCTTTTCGATGATGAATGAAACTTTTTTGCCGTTCAAAAAAAAATTTGATAGTGAAGCGCATAATTGGAAAGTCAAATACTTTTTGATGCAATCATTATGCTCCCTTAGAAAGTTAGAATCCCCAATGGGAGTATCCAAATGCGACAGAGGGAATATTACACAGAGATATTATTTCTTCCACATTAAAGATACAAAAATCCAATAAAAATGAGGATAGCATATTGTGTTTTCCTCATAACATAGATTATAACTTTCATATTTCTTAATTTTAACATAGACTATTGCACTTTTCATTCTTAAGGTATTTACAATTAGTTTTTCATACGATCACATTTCAAATATTACATTTTTAAAGTAGGTCTCTAAGTTTAAAAGAATTAGATTGCAATACAAAACGTGTCATGCAGAAGCAGTTACGCGTCAGCGTGTCCAAAATGTTTCCAACTTCGAGAAAACAAATAAATATGCACACACATTTTCATGTGTCGGCAACGTATCCAAGCGTGTCTGTGACCTACACGTCTGCAATATGGATACAAAAGACCTGAAGACGTGTTTGTGCTTCTTAGTCTTACATGCATATAAACTCGTGCCAAATCTAAGGAGCATGGATACCACAAAGCTGATAAGTGACACCCTATTGGTAAAATGGATTCATACTTGCGTCAATGAGGAGCAATGTATTTGGTCTATGAAAATTCCAGCCAATTCATCTTGGATTATAAGGAAGCTCTTCAAATTGAGGAATTTGGTTCAGCCTTGGATTACATATGTTGTGGGGAATGGTCTACCAACCTTAATATGCGGATGGACAACCAGCACCCTCTACGACCCTTGCATTAAAGGGATGCGGATAGAGTTGGTGACAATTTAAGCAAATCCTTATATACAATAGTGGCTTCTATTACTTCCTAAGGTAGCTGGAATCGGCCCAAAGCTAGGGATACGGTAACAATGCAAATTATGGCCCATACACCAATTAGTTTTCTGCCTAATTAGGATCAAATTAAATTATCAGATGGTTTCTAACACCAATATTGAGTATTCAACAAAATCTGCTTGGTGTATTCTTGAAGTGTATGACTTCTTAAAAAAAAAGTGTTTCTCAAGTGTATGAACCTGTGCCTTGGTTTAGAATCGTCTGGTTTTCTCACCAGGTACATACGATGGAGCTTTGCTTGATGTTGGCTAATTACGATCAAATTAAATTATCAGATGGTTTCTTAATACCAATATTGAGTATTCAACAAAATCTGCTGGGTGTATTGACTGTATTCTCAAGGTCTATGACTTGTAACAAAAAGAAGTGTTCCTCAAGTGTATGAACCTGTGCCTTGGTTTAGAATAGTCTGGTTTTCTCACCAGGTACATACCATGGAGTTTTATTTCGTGTCGGCCATTTTCACCAGGCCGTCTACAAGGAGCAGGGTGACTAGATGCGGGGTAACTGCTGATTCTAGGTGTGCTATGTTCTGGGCAGGAAAGTCTCGCAAATACATGTTCTTTTGTGTGCCTTTTATAAATTAAAATTTGGGAGAACTTCCTTACTACAAAAAAAAGGTACTCGCAAGAAGCCTAAACTATGAAGCACGCATACTCTATTTTGGCATCTGTATCACGTATCGTACGCGTATCGGATACGGATACGGATACGCTCCGGATACGTATCCGATACCTTTTTTTTAAAGTATCCAGAATTTAAATTTATTTTTTGGTATTCAGATACGTTTTGGATACGCTAGGATACGTTTCGGATCACGCGGGGGTAAATATGTTATTACTCGAAATATATGGGGTAAAATTGCAATTAGATCTAGTGTTGTGTTGTTTTGTACCTCTAATAAGCTAAATTACACTGGAAGCCCCCCAATTTAAGTTCCTGTCATTTTATATGCTTTAGTATTTGTTATTATATCAATTTAAGACCCCAGCTTTTGTATATTTTATTTTCTACATCTAACGAAGCATGGTCAAACTATAATATCTATATATCTATAATTTATTTTTATTTACTTTTATATAACGTATATTTCATTTATTAGGAATTGAAAATTATATAACACAAACAAACAATAACATAACCCATTAAGTCCCCAATAATTGGGGGTATGGGCGGAGGATAGATAGGAGACAGACCTAACCTTCGGCAATAAATGCACAAAGTGGCTGCTCCCAGAATACCACTGAAACAGATGGATTGGAGACAGACCTAACCTTTGTCAATAAATGCACAAAGTGGCTGCTCACAGAATACCACTGAAACAGTGGTCTCCCTATACCGTTGCGTTTGCTACGGAATCATGCCCTCAAATCAAAGCCAAAAGGCATCAGAGAGGACAGACCCAAGAATCAACGTATCTGCATATCCGTATCGTATCATATCCGTATCGTGTATCCGTATCCGTGCTTCATAGAGCCTAAAGGCCTCCTTGAATAATGAAAACTGAGCCAGACAAACAGAAGGGGAAAAGCAGCAACTCCTGGGTCTCCCAAACTGATTACATGTGCGCACTATGTTATGCTCTTGGAAAATGAGTCACACAGAACCTCATCCCCCGAAAACACTTGTTTTTTTATTGCCCCTTCCCTATTGAAGTTTGGAAATAGTTCCTTAGAAAGAATGGGACTTGCAGGAGTCCCAAAAGCCTCCGTGAGTGAAAACAGGACTAGACAAATAAAGGGGGAAAGCTGGAAGTCACGAGTCTCCCAAACTGATACCGTGTGCACTACCATGTTAATTGGCAGATCAGATGAGTCTTACAAACACTTGTTCTCTGATTCCCCCTTCTCTATTGGTATTGGGGGATACTTCCTAAATAACGGGATTGACAAGATCCCAAAGGCCTGTTTGATGGGTCAGAACACGGCTAGACACCACACGCATAGAAATATCTCCAAAGGCATGTTAGCTGAGGTATATCTCTACAACACCACAATCCACATCAACTTACCAAAACCCAAGCATATTACGTAATACTCATCAACACTCAATTTTGATTCAGTTTAAGATTCTTCCAACAACAAAGTCATTCAAATAGGTCTAATAGCATTCGTGCATTTTTCATTAGCTCACTTGATACAACTCCAAAGGCCTATTAGCTGAAGTATATTTCTAGAACCCCACATCAACTTACCAAGACCAAGCTTACAACATACTACTCAACAGGCACTCATTTTCAATTCAGTGCAAGATCCTTCTGACAACAAGTCATTCGAACGGGTCTAATGGCAGTCATGATAAAGCTCGCATGAGGTAGTAAGACATTGAGCCACAGTAATACATGTTGGTTAAACAGTACCAAAGATTCACTATGGTAATAAGAGAGAATCTAGGAAACAGAAAATGGCCAATTCATTATGCAGAAGAAATTAATACCCTTCAAGGCTCAGCAGTGATCTCGTTTTCCTTGACATCGATTGTAGGTGCAATTGCCTCTCCACCTTCCGCATCCTCCGCAGGCGGTTGCACCTGTTCTTCCTCTGGCAGCGGCTCCTCCATATAATCATTCTCAAACGCGTCAGCAGGAACCTCATAAATCCTCACTTGGGGCTTAGAAGGATCCTTAACAAGCACATACTTCCCCTCATTCAATTTCATGCACAAGTCCACAATAGACTTCACAATACCCCACATGTTCGAAGTGTTCAAATTGATCTGCGCCGCGAAATCCCTAGGCTTATATCCCACCACAGCCAATATCACATGGTTAAAATGATCACGGGGATGCACCCGCGAGACATAACCCAACTTCATCATATCTGCGCTAGCCAAAAGCGCCTGAGAAGTCCACTTGGCCAATTTATTGGCATTGTTCTTCAACTCAGTAGCTAAAACAGCACCCCTCTGTGTCTCCAACTTCTGCCTCCAATCCACCCCCGAATACTTCGAATCAAACTCATTAAGTGCATTCAAAGTAAGGAAAGACCTCTGATTATTCACCTCCACAACACTCTGAACCTCACATCTAGCCACAAGATACATATCACTATCAAGCTTCCACCTGCGGTACCTGTACGCTACAGACGCAACCTCCTCTCCTTCGTTCGCAAACGGGTTTCCTTCCTCAAATGCCACCTTATTCCCATCCCTAATCAGAACCTGCTGCGAGAAATTCTGGTTAATATAAGCTGCCTCAACGCTCAATGAATACGCCGAATTTATATCCTCCTTCGACTCGGGCAAGGGCTCTTGAGATGTTTCATGAACAGAAAGTAAATCAAGCTGGGACCCGTCTCGTTTATCAAAAAACAACTTGTTACCAACACGCTGAATTACAATATCCCACGAGTAAACAGACCTGGGGGCACACATTAGAGTGGACAGAATCGAATCAGTGGCGAAAACCGTGGCTTTATCCTCGTTGGCGAGTCGACGAATGATAGGATCGTCGGTGGTTGTAACCTTAAAGAAGTTCCTGTTCTTAAACCGTTCAAGCGGGCGGGAGTTTTTCGGCGCCACGCGGTCGTAGGACCGATCGTAAAATTCTAGGCCGCCGCAGAGGATAAGGTCTTCGGGCTCAGGCACGGAGAAGGAGAGTTTAGAAAAGGTAGAGAAGGGGATCTGGTCGAGCATGTTCCACTCGGGCTGGATGTCGACGGAGGACTTGAAGGCGGCTGCTTCACGGCGCTGGTGGTTGCCTCCAGAGCGGTGGTTCTGATGGTAGTGGCGGTCGCGACGGGCGCGTTCTTTTTCAGCTTCGCGCTTCTTGGCCTCGACTTCCTCGTCGCGGCGCTGGGGGAGCTGGTTGCGGTTGTGGTGGTGGTTGAAGCGCCATCTGGGGCCGAACCTGGGTCTTGGAGGAGGCTTACCGTCGACGAGGCGGAAGGTGGAGTCGTCGTCGGCGGCTGTTAACCCAGTGCCAAAGGAGTCGTCGCCCGTGAAGTCGAAGGCGGAGTCGGTAGGGTTGCGGTTAGGGTTACGGGACTGGTTGTTGTTGTAGTTGTAGTTGGTGCGGGTCCAGTCGGCGATGCGGCCGAGTTTGTCGGAGCGAGAGAAGGGAGCGAAGGGGACGTTGGAGGGGTGGTTTGGGAGGAGAGGGGAGGAGGATTCCGGCGGTCCCCAGCCGTCGGAGTTGAAGGGAACGGAACCCACATTAAAACCCACCATCAGCTATGTTCAGTTGGAGATCAGATGAGAGAGAGACGATGAATTGAATTGAGGAAGACGATGAGAACCTCGCTTCGATTACCTATGGAGACCGGAGAGTGTAGGTTTGGTGATTGTGGGTCGGTCTGCTTTGGACAATTCTTATTTTATTATGGGCCTTAGCACTTGTTTTTTCTTTTATTATGGGCCTTATTAGCTCTTGTATTGGAATGGCATTAGAAAATTCTGAAGTAATTTGTGATGTACCCATTTTTGGAGTTAGCCCCACATTGGGTTTCTCCTCGTCTCGTATGTCACATAAACTTGGTGTGTATCTGATGTACATGTGTTGTGTTCCCATAACATTTTTCATACTAACTCCGTCTCAAATTTCTTATTCACTTTCACTATTTACAACACCTCAAAAAATATTTAGATTGTTTATATGTATAATATTATATATATCCAATATGGATCTTTTTTATAGTTCTCGATTAATTTTAAAACGAAGTTTCCAAAATCATTAAAAAAAAATGTGAATCGGAAGATATAATAAGTAATTAAAAAATGACACACATGCTGAGAAATTGACAAGAAATTTCAAACAGAAAGAGTATCAGTTGACCCATTCAACCATTTAATCCACCCATTCAATGTGTCAAAATGGACTAAGACCCATTTTACATTTCGAAAAAGATACACACACCACTTTTACACACCACTTGTACACCCCTCACACATATGGATGGGTCCCACAGGGTGGACCCCACATGTGGGACCCACCCCTATGTGAGAGGTGTGCAAGGGGTGTGTAAAAAGTGATGTGTGTAGCATTGTTCTAAAAGCTAGGATTAAAAAAAAAATAGGAGTAATAATCATTTTTGCGCTCCGGTTTCTTATAGTTGCACCCCAAAGTTTGTCATTTAGTGTTGAAAATTACCCATAAATTTTCAAGTGCTTTTTTTTACTTGGGTAATTTAGCTTGAAATAGACAAGAAGATAACCGAATGTACAACCTACAAGAGACATATCCAAGGGAGGAGAAGAAAAGGAAAGAAAATAAATATTAAGATGCCAAGAGGCTACAGTAGAAATGCTGCTAGTAAACAAAATTAAAATGCTATTGTAATGTTTCTTACCCATCTTTTTTGAGGGAGAAGAAACATTTCCATGAGAATAAAGATAGTCCACAAAATACAATTGGGTAGGTGAGCCACAACAAATCCCAGAAACTACTTGTGCAAGGTAGAGCACTTTGGATCAAAACACCAATGGACCTGTTGCCTGTTGGTCCATGACACTATGGAAGCTGCAATATCCACGAACACACCTTTGCAACCTTTGAGCTTCGACTGCGAATACCGCAACACCTGATTAATCTTGCACATAAATAACCAAATGGGCAGATTGCCCTGCCCCCACAATAGAATGCCGTAAGATCAGACCTTCCACGCTCTGAGATGATCCAAGTCATGGTCCCATGAGACTGTATGGACTCTCACCATGAATAACTCAGGTACGAACAAATTCAAAAGCCAGAGGACAGCCCGTCTGGGATAGGAAACCCAACGGAGTGGGATCAAACAAGTGGTAATAGGACAGCCCCCTATACCTAAGCGTCCACCAATGAGAATAAAACTTAAAATTACAAGCTATATCAACATGGCTTGGGAGATGAGACACCAGTAATTGCTCAGCATTACAGAAATGTACCCAGAATTGAGGTACCAGTGGGCATCCTCCTCTCTTATCGACAACGCATCCAAAACCGATCAACCAAATGAAGGACCCATCATCACAAGGTTTGTACCAAGAGGTAGTACATGCAAAAAAAAAAAAAAAACAAGAATTAATGTGTAAAATGAAGCCATCAACTTGACTGCTCTGTTACAGCCAACAACCTAACTGAATCAATCAGCCACATCACTCCGGCAACAAAGTGCGACTCTACGTGCACTGGTCCAGTATGAAACACACTAAAAAATAAGCTATGTTAGCCCAGATCAGACTAAAACTCCACAAAGTACACAAAATGGAGTCCATATTTTCAGAATGACTAAAGGAAAAGAAAAAGTAGTC
The DNA here is from genome assembly GCA_020921065.1 of Vaccinium darrowii. Taxonomy (NCBI): domain Eukaryota; kingdom Viridiplantae; phylum Streptophyta; class Magnoliopsida; order Ericales; family Ericaceae; genus Vaccinium; species Vaccinium darrowii. The sequence goes on from CM037152.1 coordinate 11,997,738, forward strand.
CGTGGGCTGCTGTGTGCTCTCTCTACATACCCCCTTGAATAACTCACGCTCCCCCTCTTGTTTTTTCATTATAGCCCTAGGACCAAAGATGGGAACTTCATCTCCCTCAAACTCACACTCCTCCTGCTATACATATTTCCACTCACAAAGAAGGTGGCCCAATCGCACAACTCACACAATATGGTATGGTAGGAAATACACATCTCACTACTCATCAATATAGCCAGCAATGTGCCACTGAAATCCAGATTTCAGATGCAGAAAATCCATTTGGTAAATTTAAGGTAATTACCTTTATATTAGCATTAGTAGAAATCTGAACCACTCGGATTCATGAGATGGACACTGCTATGAAATCACTCTAATGCACCTGCACAAAGAGCTGGGGAAACTGTGGATCTGTTAAATATGTTAGCACAGTGAGAGTTCACGGCTGCACAAGATCCCATTGGGTTAGAAGCCCTTGAAATGCAAAAATCATTTCCCTAACGATTTTTGTAACACTAGTTTCTTTCCCAACAAAAGGAGAACTTGGATTAATCAACTAGAGATAGTTTCGTTCAAAAATATCAACTAGAAATAATACAAGGACAGAAACTAACAAGAAAAGGCTAGCCCAAAGGAGAAAAAACTCAACACCATAGCCTCAAGCAAGCTAGAATTCATCAAAATAGTGGTCAAGGGCAAATATTAAGGAAACAGAATCCAAGCAAAGCAAAGCAAAACTGCATCCCAAGCCCAACTTTACTTTCCTCTTTTCAAACCCGACTTCCAAATAGATTTGGTTCCAAACCCTGCATGTTTGTGCATTTGTTTGACCTCAACTAGGAAGAAAGATTCTAAGAATGCACTCCAGAGAATGTTTCCGCTATACAACAAGGGAAAATGCACAAACACTTTCACCTTGTGAGCAACAAAACTGACAAACTTCAGATATGAAACCCGTTAGCGCCATGACCAATTGCCGACCAAATACGAGCAACAGCTCTATTCACCACCATCGAATGGAAATGGCGACAAGGAACAAGAAGTAGCTCATAAAGCAACCTGACATGGGGACTCTGAATCCAGCAGCCCCATCCACTGATTGTGATGGCGATGGTGATGGTGAGAACTTGCTATCCTGCACCACAATGGTAATATCTGTTATTGCAAGTATTGTTCATTGTCTGAGAGTAGGAAGACATTCAGAGCATTGAATAATGCTGCACCAAACTGTTGGTCTCGCGAACCACAAATTTGGCCTAAAAACAATCGATGAATAAAATAAAGAGAACCTACTTCATATTTCATGAGCACTAATATGCATGTCATCAGAAAGCATTGAGGAAATGATTTCAGGTCTCCAAAATGTGAAGGAGAGAGAAGAAAACCATCAAAAGATAGTAAGCAAATAAGCGGACAATGAGCAACTAAATTATCATGTCGAAACAAAAGAATTGTGTCTATAAAAAACAGCTGTTCACGGGATATGCCAGAACATCTTGCAGTCATTCTCAATGCCAAATTAAATAGCTATTGGGCCTCTCAAACTTTCTTCATGTGCAAGGTTTTTTTTCAAGCATATCCAAATTGTACGCCAGAGACAATTACTACTACGGAAACAAAACCTACACATTAGTATACCAAGTATGTCCCAGTAAGGCAGTAAACCTTTTTTCTTCTTTTAGGCAAGGAATTATAGCTGACTTTTCTAACTAGACAGACAAAAATGGTGAGCTAATAATATCTAAATAAAGAAGATGGCCAATAGTAGAGCTCGCCTCTTGTGGTCGGCTCATAAAACCTCCCTTCATTTGCTTGCACCCTCGCCAACTACTACTAGAGAGGCATTCTGTTGGGAAGGCTAACGACTACACTGCTCCATACCAAATCATGAGCAATAGTGAAGCAAAGCCACCCTAGTTGTTTTTTCAAACCAACCAAAAACAAACAAGCACCGAAACTTGCGTGGAGTCACCAGTCACATGCAAAACGGAAAAAAGTGTACTCGTCCTTAGGAATCCCTAGTCCTAATACTTCAATTAATAAACCAATCAAATGGAATGATACAGCCAAAACATGTGCTACTTTTAATGATAGGACTGCTAATTCCAATTGTAGTCAGAAGGCAGACGCATGTTAGATCAGCTCAGTCCAACCCCATTAAAGGACTAGTAATTTTTATGTACATTTTCTTCTCTCTTTTACTGACATGTTGACACACTGATTTACCATAACACGGACCAATGGCCATTGGCTGCTACTTCATCTGGGAGAAAACAATCATAGATGTATCAGTCATTAGAAAAAGAACCGCCATCAATGATGGGGCCTGTCCTAGGAGTTATACACCAATTATGGTCTTTATCTCTACTGTTGCTTCGTCTTGCAAACAATCACTCTTAGTCACCAGGCTTTCTTCCCCAAAGCATGGAATGACCAAGAACTTTTCTCTTCCTTCATCTTATCTCAATACCTTTTACGGTCTTAACGTACTTATCATTTTCAAGCTATTCCAATAACATTATTAACATATGATTGTAAATGAAGTTGATGTTCAATTGTACACGAAGTTGAGGTTCAATTATAGGTTGTTGTCGTAGTTGTAGTGGGATTGCTCTTCCTGGTAGCAAACCATTGCACAGCACATCTTTGCCTGTTTTTTCTTTGTGACAGAATAACCGGTAAACCTGCCATTCATAATTATGGGTGTCCTAAGGAGGAGGGCCTCATCTGAATATTATATTTTTGACTTACAAGTAGTTTCAGATGCTGACAATACGTTGAAGATTGTCTTCATTTATCATTTAGTTGTTCTTCCTCCAAGGATCTAAGAAGACATTAAACAAAAAGTGGGTCTGTTAAGATGATGGATGGGAATGTATACATATGCAAAGCATGAGAGTACATTGTTTGAGACGCCAAACAGGTTAAATCATGACCAAAGTTGACTACGAAGAAATTAGTGGATAATGTCAGAGTCAGATCCATACAGAGTGTGTCAGTCCTAGTACCCTCAACTAAAGGGAACCATCAACAGAGAATGACCATGAAGGCATTCGCCTTCTCCATCTCACAATCCCCATGCATTTAGTACAAGGAAGCAAGCTAAGTGTGACGAATAACAGGTAGCAAATAGAGGCACCCCAATAAGGGACTCCGAATCCATCAAGGGTTTCCTTTGGTTGTGATGTCAACATGGGGACATCACTTTCCTGCACGACAGTGGTAAACAATATTATAGGTGCTACAACTAGAAGAAGATCGCTTCAGCCAACAATTAGGGAAAAAAATTGGTTAACTCTGGTAGAAAAGAAACATTTCAGCATTTTAGAGCGAATGACAGTTTCTAATTTCCTATGATGCATTTGTCTGAGAGGGCTTGTGCAATAGCAATGAAGTTCATCATACAGCAGCACTGTAAACTAGTACAAATGTTAGTCTTGAGATAACAATGACTCAACTAAATTATCCAATAGCTCAGCGGAGATAGTGACCCATGCCAACAATGGCTACGTAGCAAAACTTTTCGGAATTTAGCATGCTCTGACATAAGGAAACTAAAATGTTTAATGATGCAAATAAAAAGGCAGAGAAAGCTTCCACTATTCATGCACTATGTACCAATAGAATGTAAGCATTCAAGAATTCATAAAGTGGTGAGCATTAAGAATATTGTGAAGAAAATAACGAAACAAAAGCAATTTGAGCAACTTTTTTCTGAAACTTGAAAATATGAATTTACTTTTGAAGGTACAGAACACAATTGAGGCTGCCGCACAATGTATATTTGATCCCCATGACTGTCTTGTTTGTATATATCTTGATTCCTGTGCCATGTCCATAATGCATATGTAGAGTTCACAACCTGTAATAGAAAACAAAAGAGTAATCATGCCCGTCCTATGAAAATGAACATATAGATGAAAAATCATGGATCACATTCTTGTGATAGCAGAGGTGCAAACTCGTAAAAATAAATAAACCTTTTCCTCAATATGATTGTAGTCTGCAATATGAGAGATAGCCCTAATGCTCTAGAACTTACATCCTCAGCTCATCCTTTATTCAGTTCATAGGCTAACTTTTACAATGGTACTTGGACGTGACGTAGGACAGAAGCAACCAATGAAATTTTTTTTTCCTCCATATTTCCTGTTTCTTGTTTTTGTCAACATGAGTCAATCAAAAGCTCCTCATATATCAACCACCATCACTTCCACTTTAGATAACCTAATTAGCTTATCAGAATAAAACAATTTCAAGCCTTTGCCTGCAATTTGAATTCAACATGCCTTTGGTTGCAACTGTGCACCATGAAAAATTGAAAAGACCTTTTATATTATTAGTACTACTGGTATCATTATGTCATCCTTTAGAATCATATGCACTATCATAGATCCATTTGAGATCATTATTGACAGACTCCAGGCTCAAACTGACATTCACCTTTGGATTCTTCCTTTATCTGAATGATGCACTAAGTAGATACAACCCTAAAATAGGTTAAATTGATCGGTGTATGCTATTTTCTGTTAAATATCACATCTCAAACCACCTTTGTATGTTCCGAAAGTTCTTTTTGGCACTACCCTTGCGCCAGAAAATGGATCCAAAACTTAACCAGGATATTTGAAACACCTTTAAGTATACCAACACAATTTGTAATGTATTCACTGGGAGAAAAGGCCACGCGGAAACAAGGAACAAATGATTCTTGTTTGCAGTGAAGATGATTTGCCATTTAATGCGACGACAAACAAACACACTGATTTCAAGTACTTTTCTTTCTGCTTGAAATCATAGCCACGCCCAGTTATTCAATAAATGGCATTAAAAGCTTGTTTACCTCAAGTATACCATGTCCAAAACTGCTCTCCCTATATGCACTCCACTCTGGCTGTGTATTCCAGCAGAAATTGCCTTTTGCGGGGCCAGAAGAGAAATTCAAATGGCATACTCCTCCGAATTCTGGTACGTTGTCTCCAGCTGAAGGACATTTCCCAGGATCATCGGCATGGTCAACGTCAACTTTTTCTATGTTTCCACCATCTCCAACGGTTATATATACAGGTCCGCATGGATCAAGTGTATAGTTGTAGACTCTATTCATCCGTTCATAAGCATGCACCTGGAATGAAAATAATGTCATTTTTAGCTCTAGAAATGGATCATAAAGGATTATTCCGTGTTAGATAAATTCATCTTTATTCTCCACCTGAATGATGCAATTTGAATGGTCATCTTCATCTTTATCATGTTCTTTGGTGAATGTTCTTTGAAAAACAAACACCGCAATCTTATAATCTTGAAGACATATATTATGGGGCAGGAAAAGAATACATCAGTTCTACTTCTAAACCAAAATTTCTTAAATGGATTTATCATCGGAGGAATAAAGCACCACAATGAGTTTTTTTAACATGTAGTTTAACTTTGCGCCTGGTCTCTCAGTTGACAACAAAGCAACTATCCAAGTGGCCTAAAGCTGATTTAAGTATGTAATTAAAGTTTTAGAGACTAAGAGAGCAGGAATTACAGAAGATAATTAGTGAGAACACCACAAAAAATGAGATGAAAAAGGAATGTTTATGCATAAATTGCGACCATTTCCCTGAGAGATAGATACTGGAAATTGGATTATATGAGTTAGTTGATGACTTGATGTTATATTTACTAAAATCCCAGATGCATAAGAATTTGTTTTTAAAAATAATGCAAGGCACTACTCCTTTTGATTTGGAAGAAAATCTAACAGAAAAAGCATTCTGTTGAAATGTTCAAATATATATCAACTTACATGACCGGAGAGGACAATGTCAACACCATATTGATAAAGAAGTGCTTCCATTTCCTGCCTCATGCATTCAAATTCCTGGTAGTGGGAGGAATAGCTGTTATACCATGGTGGGTGCCATGCAGCCACCAGCCAAGGGGTCACACTGCGATCTATATTGAGTAGGTCTTTCTTCAACCAACCATACTGAGCACCTGATAAAAAAAAAAAAGTAATAACACTAAGACAGATATTTTTTGAAATTCAACTTGTAGAGTTGTTTGAAAAAGTTGCCAAGTTAGTACCACTATTAGGTGTCTGGGATAGGTATACATTACAAGGTACATAGCTAAACTTTGGCATTAAATGCTCAAAGCGCTATTCCTCAGACTCAAGCCCACAACCTAGAAGTTAGTAGGGTGAGTTTTTTTACCACAAAACAGTGGTCATCCCTCATAACATACTTGTCCTACGTCAACAAGGAACGAAAGAGATAAATCAAGTGAAATGCACATTGATATATTAACCAGTGGGATAGTATATTCACCAGTGCTATTGTAGTCAACATATGCCCCCAACATAATGAAATGTACTCCTCCAGCATCAAAAGAGTAGTAGAAATTAGTGTCGGAGCCAGACTCCTCAGAAGGAACCGCAAATCTTGTCAGGTACGATTTAAAAGTGATTTCAGCAGCTTGAGGCTCAATCTCATGGTTGCCTTCTATGACCATCATTGGAACTCTTGATATGAGAGGTTCCATGAACCTAGACTTGCAATTTAGTCATGTCAGGGAGGCAATAAGTTGAATTCACCCAACATACTGTATAAATTAGGGGACAAGTTTTATCAAATAATATATTTCATATACTAAAATATACGAATAAAAAATACTGGTGTAAAGCTCTAATTGTAAATACCTAACACTGTATAACTAAAGTCATATTTACCATTACACCATTTACAAAAGTAATTCAACAAAGAGCGTTTCCTCATTTTAGTGTCTTAACCATCAATAAAGCATCACCCAGCATACGAAAAGTAAGAGTTTCCTGAGTTCTAATTAGAGCCTATTTCATTTCACACCCCCAAATTGTTCTGCAAGTATCCCGATAGTTTCCAGAGCATTTTTTAGACTGTTCATGGAGTGTCCAAATGATAACTGTGGAGAAAAAATACTCCCCCCATCCCAAATTGCGCGTCCCTTTTGGAGAATCCAACTTTTTAAAGGAGACAAAATTATTATCTTAGAGTTCCAAAATTATCCTTCAAAACTGTGAAGTTTATTAAGTGGTTTTAAATTGTTTATATATTTCAATATGGATTTCAAAAAATATGCAATATGGATCTTGTTTGATAGATCTCAATTAGTTGTTTTATACAAAGTTTTAAAAATCATGAAAAGATTATAAACTAAAAGATATAAACGATTTAGTAATGACATGAATTTAAAAAACTGTGAAATAAATTGGGAGGGAAAGAGTACTTTTAATGGTAAAACTGGAAGTTTGACATATTTTTTTATAGTTGTTTTTAGAAATAGGACAAACATTTTGGGACATCCTAAAATAGAAAGAGGGACCAGCAATTTGGGACGGAGGGAGTAATACACTACAGATTTAAGTGTTCGACACGTGTCCCCCCGAGTGTCTGGAGGGTGTCGGTGTCTGAGAAGTGTCCAACACCGGTACATGACCTCCAACGAAGTGATCATGCTACATAGCCATCCATGTAGCAACAATAGGAGACATGAGTAGACGGACAAGTACATAAAATACTTGTTTGGTTCATGGATAAAGCATGAGCTGGATTAAAAGCCCTTTGGAGGCACATTTTTGGCATTTGGTTTCAAAAATGCTAGAGGTATTATGCATTCTTTAGATTACCCATCCCATGAGACGTTGGTTATGTAATACTCGTTAGAAAGCCTCATAAAACAACACCAATGCAAACCTAAAGTTGAGGAATGAAAATTTAAATGCCAAAGCACAAAAAGTCACTAGATTTTCAAATATGACCGAAAAGTTATTGAAAATAGCGTTGTGTTAGTGGACGTGTTAATATGCAAGTAGTAGAGAAGTGGCACATGTTAACGATTGCAAGTGTTGGGAACAAAGTAGCTGATAGTAAGGATGTGACTTGTGAGTCACACATTTCAGTCCTCTAAATAGTCTCATAATCTAGGTATTCAGTATGAGTTAACCATGTTGGACCATGAATGAAATCTTGAGCTCCAAGTGTTCCCTCCAATTGTTTTCCAATCTCTTTGGTTAACATAAACAAAACAGTAAAATACCTTCCCCAACCATCCCAACGGGGTTGATACGTCTCTCTTATGGGCGCATTTGGGAATGAACAAGAAAAGCAAGAAGCTCCTTTTCCACCGGTGGTGAGGTACTGATTTGCATAAGTTAAGTCTCCAACCATTAAAATCATTGAAGGATCATTTTCTATGAGATGATCAATGGTCGTTGTTGAATTACTCGTGAGACCCAAATCTCCAATAACTGCAATTCGACTAGGATACGTATTGGGTCCAGGCAATGGTAAGGATTCAAAGGCTTGCTCTTCACTCATAGCTGGCAAAGCACTATCACCACACTTGTAGTAATATTTTGTTCCAGGTTCAAGACCTACAATAAAAACCATATCCCCATATGCTTAGTCCAGAAGAACAGTACAGAGCACTCACACGCAGAAAAGAATAAACATAACTTGTGTGATATTAGCCGACAAAATGAGACTCAGCCCGATGCAAAGTAATTTTTAGGAAAAAATCTGAGACAGCTGGAGCATCATACCGCCTCGCAAATAACATCAAGATTTTCTTTTCATTAGGAGTGATGTCACTTAGTTATTCTGTGTCTAGGTAAATCAATGCATTTAAACATTGTATTATTCATCCAGCAAAACAATTGATCCAAATACAAACTTCACTGCCAAGAATGGCAAGGTACTCAGGGCCAGCCCAGGGGTAAGCCCCGCAAGCCCAAGCTTGGGCAACCCGCTGGGCTGGGGCAACCAAAACAAAAACAAAAAAAATCGTCAAGATATACATAAGATATATAAAATATACCGAGATCTAACACAAAGCGCAAGCCGGCACCATGGTTTGTGCTCACTTTTGAAAACTGAATGGGCAAGGTTCAAATCCCTTGGGGACATTTTTGGCCAATTACTCTTTTGTTTTATTTTTTGTTGGATTTATATTGTAGTACATAAAATAGAACTCTTACACCACTATAATTAAAATTTATTTATGCCTTTAGTGGTTGTAGGGCCCAAGGTTAAATCTTTTACACACCATAAATGTTTTTTTATTCTTTCTTAGTTCATTTTAATTTTACTTCTAAAAATGGCAATTTTACTTCTATTTTTTTTAAAGTCGAATTTCCAAAGAAATAATTATTGACAATAAATAAATCAGAATAATTTATTTCCATTCAACAAGCTTTGATAAAAGGTTTTAAAATAAATAATTTTTATTATTAAAATAGTATTTGTACAAGAGTAAAGTTGATAACATGATTAGTTAGAGAAAACACAAGTACGAGTGGTATTTTCTTATGTTTGATTCATTTTTTTTCTAGTTACATAAAAAAAATATTATTCTATTTTAGTTAAATTACAAAACCACAATAACATGTTTGATCTGTTTTTAGCCATCTATTTGAATTTTGTTTACAAAAACTTACGGTGCGACTTTTAAATTTACTTTAAGTGTCCAAAATATCAGAGCCGGCCCTGTATTTGGCTAGTTTTTAAAGAGAGACAGAGGTATTTTTCTTGATTCCTCGGGCTCTTGGGTCCCTACTTAGGTCCGAGAATCTGAAATAGGCTTTTGTCCTGACATATTTGGAGAGAATTGATTATCGAGAGAAAAAGAAGTGTACCCTTCTCAGAATAGTAAAAACCAAGAAGAATTTTCTTCAAAAAATACAAGGATAAATTCTTTTCTTTGACTCGGATTGTATTAATCATAAAGCACTATTATCGGGATTATTTTTTATTATTATTTTATGATGTAATTCAAGATAAAAGTACAATGTAGCGTTGATGTTTTTTTGACTTATATGTTTTTTTTTTTTATGATTCAATACTAAGTGGGCAACAAATTTGGGGTCGGGGTCGGGCTTGGGCAACCCAAACATCGGGGCCGGCCCTGAAGGTCTTGTTATATGCGGGTCATCCAAACTAAAATTTCTTTATGAATAAATGTGGAAAATTTTCAGTGAAATTATTAGCATAAGTGGGACAGGTGAAATCCAATATCCAGACAATACATACAACAGGACAAAGTTTTCTAATCAAGAACCCAAATCCATTTTTCCATTCACGCCATATAATTTAACTCTTTCATGGAATATTCACTAATGGGTGGCTTCATTTTCCTTTGCTCAGTATCTGCTATAGCTTGCTTTCGAGACAGAATGGCATGTGTTTAGCTCTTAAAGAGATTCCGGTCAGATTGAATGAATAAGATCAGGATTCAACTATTCAAAGGTTAACACCAAAATCTACCTATAATATAAACAAATTTCCAACTATATGTGAACCAAAAAACACAAACAACAATATGGAAGATTCTGGGTATTGACGGAGAAGGTTTATAACTTTACACGAAGGAACTACCAGAATTGATCTAATGATCGTGACCTGCATTGCCCTTCCTAGTCCTTTCTATGCTGTGCGTTTACATCAATCAATGCAAGGAAAAAATATGATTACTTTTTTTGCCTTCATCAGAAGTTAAAAGAAGCATACCAGTTATCATAATTACATTAAATTGTCCCATGAAGTATAGACACATCTACTGGCTTCACGTATCCATATCCAACACGTGTGGGCACGGACACGACCCGACACTCTACTCTCCGGATACGTGTCACAAAGCCTGAACACATGTTTGAGATTTTCTGTTACTATTGGTTTACTCAGACATGTAGACAGTCTAGGACGTGTTTGGACAATCCTGTGCCATCGTAAGGATACATTAGAATGTTAAAATGTGTCCAAAGCCAAAATCTCCAAGATGTGTAGTTCAAGGCCTCCAGATCAATGTTTTCTTTTTTAACAGATAAGTCCAAAAATGCCCAAATTGCGCTATTTGCTATCCGCACTTGGTGTAGAAGTTATAAGTGACCATTGCGTTATATTTTCGTAGAATAGTGACTATTTGTGGGTTTGATCTTAATTTTCTATGAATACTTTTTTTATCAAGTACGCAAATTCATAGTATACCTCTCTAATACAAAAATATACTATATACATTATTTGACGTGTCCACAATGTGCATGTCCTAATTGTTATAAATAAGGTATCCGAGAGTCCGTGTCTGCTGTCCCTAAAATCACTCTGAAATGGAAAATAGTTGAATAGCTTGTTTACCATCAATCTTCACATGATGAATGATGCCAGATGTATAATTCTGAAGACCTTCAAATGGGTATAATTGACTGTAAACCATTGAAACACCCGTCTTCTTCATCGAATACTTCCCACTTGCTTTCCCATACCAAACCTCACTCGCAACCGTTGACGGATCAAGGGGAGTCACGTGACCAATCTGAGAATCCCCTGAAAAAACCCAAACCCAATTCAGCAAAACCTCTTCGTTCAATCAATTAATCAAGCACATAGAGAGCACGCTACATGAAAACCAAAACTAAATAAGACTAGTAGTACCAGTAACCCAAGAAACCCACATTGAAGTAGGCGAAGATAATGCAAGAGCAATCTGTTCTGGAAACATCGAAGTCACATTCCTTTTCAAGCGAGGATCATCCATTGGTAAGTCGTCACTGCCTCGACGCAATGAGGGATCGAAACTCCGAGTCACTGGCTTAAAAGGGCCTTCTAAAGTTGTGGGTATAGATTGTGAAATCACCACAAACGGTATTGTGATAAGGAAAATGATAAAAGCTATACATGATTTACAAGACTCCATGAGGTTTATTTTTTTCCTTCTTGTTCTTGGGGAAAATTGTATCAAGATTCATGGAGAAATATGACAAGTTTTGATCATTGGGGCATCAAAGGGTTGGTTAGTGGGAGTTTGATGCTTTGATTTGTCGGATGTACAGATAGTTACAGTAACTTTAAGGTTCAGCAAAAGAGCTGAGAGAATATTCTTATTGATGCTTTCTTTTTTTTGGTTCGGATTCTTGATGCTTTGTATGTTGGAAGGGCCATACGTTATTTTTTTTTTTAAACTTTATTAAATAAAACGCATATTTTTTAACTTTATTTTCAAAGTATGTGAAAACGTGTTTGTTAAACACACTTTCTGAAAAATGTGTTTCCGTTTCACACTTTCACCGTTGGTTAAGATGGATTAACTCAAAAAATTAAATTAATCCTAATTCAACTTGAAAACATGTTTGGCAAACACACTTTTTAAAAATGTGTTTGGCAAACAAGTTTTTAGTGTTTTGTTCAGCTCCGGCTTGCCTTTGTCCAGGACCGGCCCAAGGGTTTAAAGTACCCAAGACCTAACCTAAAAATTGTGCCCTTAAAAGTACAATAGTCTAATAATTTTTCCACCAGCAATCACAATAAGAAAAGGCCAAAATAATATAAAGTTCTATTAATCCCTCACTGTTACCCCATCTGATCCAATTTTTTAATGCAATAGAGTGAAGGAAATATCCCAGAAAATGGGGTTAAGTACTCTCATCAGATTATTTACCTGACTAATCAAACATGACTCAGCAGTGTTACAAGTTGAATTAATTGGACCATTTTAGTCTAAAATCACAAAAAACCATCTAATTTGTACTATTTGTTTAGGGAAAAGGCTACAATACTCACACCTTATTTATAGGTGTGTATCATAAATAACCCTACAAAAGTTACGATTTATTTTATAAAAATTACGAGACATGCCAAAATGTTACGAATCATAGTACTCAAAAGTTACGAAAAACTAAAACATGTTACGATTGCTAATGAGGGGACACAATTTGGACCATATAATAGGTGCATATGATACACACCTTTAATGGGTGTGTATTGTAGTCATTTCCGTTCTTTAGATATCTACTGATATTTGATCAAACTTATTTTTTCCTCAAGTACTGTTCACTATGACGTACGCCGTTGAGAGTCCAAAATGGAGTTAGAAAACTTGAAGTGAATACTCAATTTTTGAGACGATTGATGTGCTCAAGAGGATTATTAGCTTTATTTTTAATACTTTTTTTTATTGTATCGATCTCATTTTTAACTCTGATGAAGGGAATTTTTCTTTGTCAATAAAAAAAAAGGAAAGAAAGTTATAGATGAATGAGATTGTGTCAAGCACATAGAACTTAATGGTTCTTTAACTCATTTACAAAGCCCATGACCATAACACTCCAGTAACAGCCTTTCAAAAAAAAAACCAATAAAATACGTGATAACTTATGATAAATTAAAAATTGTAGTAAAAAAATTATATAATGAAAAAATTATACACTAACTGCAGAGGTTAACTTTAGCTCTTCGTTCCTGCTTTTGGGAGATGACTTTTTTGCCATTCGTTAATCCTAATCTACTCTATCCTAGGGGACTTCAAAACTTTTTTTTTTTTTTTTGTTGGATTAGAGGGGTTTGTTTTAGTTTGGGCTTTTAGGTTCAATGTTCATTACAATTGTTTAGGCCTCATTATTTTTTCTATTAGGCCTTTTTAGTTTTTCTATTTGGCTAAAAGACCTCTACTCAAGCCTACTACTAAAAATTATGATAGTGCCCCAATTTTTAGGGGTTTTTGGAATGCCCTAGGTTCAGGCCTCTTGGGCCTGGACAGGCCCTGCCTTGGTCTACCTAGGTGCTTTGGAAGTTAGTACATTGAAAAGAAAGAAATACACTGGGAGGTCTTTTAGGAGTAAATCCACCGGATTCTCCACATTTGAAGTTCTGACGAGTGCTCAACAGGGCTCGCCAGAAGTCATCAAAATTTGGAAGCTGTTTGTGGCTACTGATAGAGTTACTGTGGTCGCCGAAGTGCAAGGGGTCCAATGAGGGGCTGGGGAAGATGGCACTGGATCTAATTTGTCAAATTGAGAGCTTGATTTGGAAGGAGTATTGAAAATGGATTTGGGGTTGCTGCAAATAGGATAGACGTTGAAGAAGTTTGGTACGTTCAGTAATAAAAAATGAAAAAGAGAGTTACAGTAATACTTGAAGTATCACTTCACTTTATGTCTATATACACTATTTCAATAAGCGTGTTTCTTTTTTTTTTTTCAAAGGGTGAAAGCGTGTTTTCACGCTTTTCGTATTAACTTAATTTTTTGGTTAATCTGTCTTAATCAACACAAAAAGCGTGTTTCTCAAACACGTTTTTAAGAAAACATGATTCTTAAACACGTTTTCACGTAGTTTTGGAATAAAGTTGAAAAATACACGTTTTAATTAATAAAGTTATAAAAAAAAACGCAAAACGGTTAATCAGCCGTTGGATCGGATCAAACTGAAGGCCCTTTTCCACTAACAAAAAAACAGTTTTTTTTTCTAAAACCAAAACATATCGTTCTCTCACAATATATTACACAAAAAATCGTGAAAAACCAGTTTATTTAAAAAATAACTTAGTTGAACACCCCCTGAACATTAAGGTGATGCCGTGATGACCAAATTTTAGCTATTGATGTGTTCCACTGACAAAAAAATAGTTGTTTGCAAAAATCAAATCATATCATTCTCTCACAATACATCACATAAAAAAAAAACTTGAAAAGCTAGTTTATTCTAAAAACACCCTTAGCAGAACACCCCCTAATTTTATGTCCGAATTTGATAATGACCGAATATACAACTGTAATGGTTCGAAATTTTAATAGCATTTTTTATTCCTGAAATTTCATTTCACATAATTAGATTTTTTATTTTATTTTATTTGTTGTCATCTCGTATATTTTCTACGGTTTAACTTGCGAGTGCACGAGTGAGTGTTGTGTACGCGTCATACCTAATTTAGAAGCCCAGCCGTAAAACCCATTTGAACGTTTACATATGCGTAGATATATTATACCCATAATAGTCTCCTAAGGCTACCCAACCTCCCAGCCACCCCATTAACTGGAGTATTAGTTTACCATTCACCTCAAATCACATCCCTCATATATGTCTAATATGTTTACCCACTTTTGGACTGAAATTGTCTCAGCCAATGGCAGCCCTACGTACACACTCTCCAAATGCCTACCTTTAACCACTAAACATATCCCTAACTTGCACACTCTATTACCTATGAGGTTAAGACCACAATCAACTTCCCTTATATCTATCTGTCTTTCCCTTAATCTGAAAATATACATCCCTCCCTCTTCCTCCCTTCACATTTCGAAAAGCAAAAAGAAAAAGAGAGGAGAGAAAGATAGATATATATTTTGGTAGAGAGAGAGACCATGAAGTGCTAGCAACCACCTTCATTTTCTTCCTCTTTTGAGCACTTATTCCACCACCATTTGAAACCCCCTTTTAACTTCCAAAAACAGCCCCGAAACCGCTCCGTTTCACAGCGAGAAATAGTCCCGAGCTGGAAATCGACGGAGCTCCATCGCCGTACGATTGACCCGATGATCCAACCTCATTTTCTTTCCTTGCTTTGATCTTCGGAGGAGGGGTACATTAATTTTTTCCCACTTCCCCTATGTATACTATGATGGTTATGAATTGTTTCTATGGTTTAGAAATGAAAAGAAAACACACCCACGCATCAAAATCCAATCAAACCGCATATACTCTGTTTTTCGAACCGGTTCGTACGGGTGTAGTGTTTCAGCCGAAATGTTACTTTTAGTGCAGAAAAGAATTTCGGCTCCTGTTGATATTGTTCTCATTTTGCTTGTTGATTGAATATTAGTATACCACTATGGTGCACTGCCGAAATCTTGTTAGTTGTTAACATTCACATGTTCAACTTGGATTAGAAATCTGATTAGATAAGATATGTATTTAATATGCTTAACCTATTAACTTGTTTAATATTTCTTTTCCTTAGACTAGAATCTAGTTTAAATTAACTAGACTTCAAAATAAAGATAATAACTCTAGTTAACAATTTTTAAGTGTGAAAACCTTACCAGTACATATATATATATATATATATATATATATATATATATATATATATATATATATATATATATATATATATACATATATATGTATATGTATATATATTTGTGTGTCTAATGCTGAATTCTTTAATTTAATTAAAAGATACTATCTCCATATGATATTTTCTACATCTAGAATAAAAACTAAATTTAGAGTATTAGACTTTCCTAAAATAGGAAATTATTACTTCTGTAAAGTAGGAAAATCCCCGTTTAGAATTTGAGAAAAATAGTAAAGAGTTTAAGTTTTTAATTAAAAACTAAATCTATATGTTAGACTTTGTCAAGTTTAAACATAAACTCCTGTGGTTCTAAGTATCTATATTACACTAACACCCCTTAAAGATATATGTTATCACGCTCTATTCTGTATGATTAGTTTTGCAATCTAATATGTATTTATTCTTCCTAAATTTTTTTATGTGAATTGTATTACCCTAAATTTATTGTTATCGCTTTTTTTATTTATTTATTCTGTTATCCGCATTAATGATTTGTTGGATTGTTAGAACAGACAACTAGGTTCATTGGGTTGGAATACGCCTGTAGAAATCACGTAGACATTGATAAGTAAAGGAAATTTGAAATGATTAAGATCGATTTGTGATAAGACGTGTGAGGTTATCCCAAGATGATGATGAGATATGGGAGGTTATCCTGAGATGGAGATGTGATATAGGGAGGTTATGCCGAGATTATGAATGGTGGTCAACCAAGGAATATTATTGAACGAAACCCTAAGATATGACGTTGCGTGGTTACTCCTTATGAAGTTAGGCGATAAAAGGGTGGTTTGTAATATAGTTCCTGATCAAGGACTATATACTCCCGAGGTTAATGGTTAATTCCTCGTGGGCCTAGTGATACAGTCAGTCCCCAGGGAATTCATCATTGTGTGGCACCGATGAATCCGACTAAGTAGATAACTTAGGCTGTTTCATCGAGGCTCCTGGTCAAGGCAAGCAAGGTGGGAGTTGAATCACGAATGGTCATAGTCTTAGTGGTTAAAATGGGAGGATGTTCTCGAGTTAGAGAACTTAGATGAAATATAAGTTGAGAACTAGATAATAAAATCTTTTACTTGCTTTTTAATTCTGTACTGCTTTATGCTATACTTGAACTGTGGTAAATGTAATGTAAAGGTTAGTGGGTAAGGGTTATCTATTGGGTGATTTATCACTCATGGTGTTGTTATGGCCCTGGCATTTTATGCCAGGTATTGAAAGAGAAGGAGGTTATACTCTTATTATCTCATCACTTAATTGAAAATATTGTGTGAGATTTAATACTAACCTCATCACTTCACTAAAATATTGTGTGAAATTAAGTATAATTGTTTTGGTAAGCATTCCACCAAGCATGAGAACACATTATGTAGTTTTTGCTTCTTTCAGGTTGGCCTAATAAATAACTATAAAATATTCTCCTTGTTTGGGATTTGATACAGATTCCAATGTTTGTTTTTTTCCAAAACTTTCAAGTTTTGTTTGTTCGATTATATGGCTAATTTGGGTAGATTAAAAAGAGGGAAGTTAACCCTATACAATATGGGTGTTGTGAGTAGCGTATCTAGGAATTCTATATGGAGGTCACCTTTTAAACATAACTTTGAAAAAAAAAATTAAAGAGTACTCGAAGTTGTAATTAAGTCTCTGATATTAGATTTGTAAGAGATACCTCTGAGAAAAAGAAGAAAAAAAAGACCAACAACGATAGTGGAATGATCAATATCTTTCAACAACTCTTTTGTTTTAATCCTCTACAAATCTCTTCAAATATGCAATATTAATTCCAAAGCAATTATAAGTATCTGATCGAACTTTTCAAGATAATTATTTTACCAAATGCTCTTTTTTACATACCCTACAATATGTATGATTACGATCACAGGGATAACGGGCACACAATTATCAAACTTTTCTTCAAAATTCATTCGGTACTTAAGAGTCCTAAATTCTGAATGAAAATTTGAAAGGTTCGATCAAATATGTAAAATTATCCAATTGTCCTGATTTGTTACAAAACCAATCAAAAAATTAATTTATGGTTATTGAACGGTTTAGATGTTTTACAAATACCATATATATATATATATATATATATATATATATATATATATATATATATACAAGGGGATCACATGACCCCCCCGTGCCCTATTGGCATTGGGATTAGGGGTCCCTGTTGTGCACTAGGTGCATGGCACGGTGCCCATGCACCCCATTTGGCCGTCCGTTGCGAAAATGCATGGCTCGGATCAAATCCAAGCAATGGCTCTCACATTGAGTTGAATTTGATCCGAGCCATGCATTTTTGCAATGAACGACCGGATAGGTGTATGGCACGGTGCCATGCACCTAGTGCACAGGAGGGCCCCCAAATCCATGGGCACTGTTTTGTTGGATTATTTGAAGTCCAACAAAGTAGGTGAATTGATTTTTTTTTCCCACTATTTATGTATCGCCCCAAATTTTTGGAAACATTATTTATTACAAATTACTAATTAAAAGTATCGAAGACTGGTACATCAAATCTTTATTCCAGAAACACATTAATTTCAGTTGGGTGGGATCTATGGCGGTTACTGATCCTGGGTCTGGTTACCTCCAATCTCGGCTGCCCGATCAACTCCGAAACTGCCCCAAGCTATAGTACGCTTCTTGTTCATCTCGAAAATCTAGCATAATACGTCAGAGTCGCAGAGCAACGTCGTGGTATTATGCTAGGGTCATACATGTGCAACACCGTGAGCGAAATGTCCAATAACCAAGTCTTACACCAACCTTATACTAACAATTCTAGAACAATATTTTATGCCGGAAAGAATAACGACAGTTTAAAATAGATAACCATATCTATTGTGGAAATATGCATGTGTCCATGTAACAGTGTCTGTGTCGTTTCGAATCAGAGTATCTCGTGCGCAGTATATTTGTCTCGTGTTATATTTCAATGTCAGCATTCTTCTTCAAATTTATTAATATTGGGGCACTGTTTCCGACCACTGGGCCACAATCCAATCACTCGAAGTAATGGCCGTTTACGTCTCTTTCAACTGACGATCGCCAAACTTCCGCACACACTCTCATGAACATGGTCCCTGTAAAGACCCGAAAATTTTTATAATTTTTTTTTAAAATTTGAAATTGAGAAATTATTAGGAAATGTTTCAAAGTCTAAAATCGTAGGTTAATGTGAGAAAATGAGAAAAAATAAACTTATTAATAGCACACAAGTTAGTAAAGGGAGGTGTAGTGCAATTAGGTGATTAATTTGGGATATATAAGGGTAGAGAGAGAGAGAGAGAGAGAAACGTTCATTCTTTCGCTCTCTTAATCAGCCGACCCACACCCCTCTTTTCCCCCTTACTCTCGGTTGCTCTCTCTCCCTCTCTCTCACTCAAATCTCCACTCAAGCCACCTCCATACAATTGATTCTTGATTATTTGAGCTTCTATTACGCATATTCAAGCTCAGGGAGGTATTTATTTCGATGGGTTTGAAGATCAAGAGCTAGAGTTTGTTGAGTTTTGCTCAAAACCCATTGAGGTAGGGATTTCTTACTTGATTACTAAGTGTTTTGTGGTTGATTGTTGCATGTATGGTTTGATTGAACATGTATTCTCATGATTTCCTTGAAAATCCACTTGGTCTAGAGTAAGGATCTAAATTCCTTTGGATTCATGAAATTTGATGTTGAATCTCATGCCTAATTGATGTTCTTACCTCCCTAGCTTAATGTTTGTTTGATGATTTGTGCCACAAAAATCTGGGTTTGAGCATTATTTTTGGGTTTGGGTTGAAATTCCACCTTTAGGAAAAATCTGTCTCAGAGGGCTGGGAATTGATACCTAGATTCCAGGTATTGATACCCAATAGTTCTGTCCATTTTTATTAGTTTGCTGAGAAGTCTGGGTATTGATACCCCAGTTTCCCGATATTGATACCCAGAGGTTCTATTCATTTTTCCTATTGAGAGAGTTGGGTATTGATAACCCAGTTTCTAGGTATTGATACCTAGAGGGTCTGTTCCTTTTTGTGAAAATTTGTTGGAGGAGTTGGGTATTAATACCCTAGTTTCCAGGTAGTGATACCTTGGGGTTCTAAAATTTGCTGAGAATTAGGAACTGATACCCAGGCTTCCTTGTATTGGTACCCAGAGGCTTCAACCTTTAAAACACCCTCCCATGGCCTCCAATAGGGCATTCAATCTATAATTCCTTGCCTATGATCTCTTGGACTCAAACTTCACTTGATTATCACTTCGCACATTACTACTTGACGTTGATCAACATTCTTTGGACATGATGAGAATCATGAAAGCATGTTTGCACTTGGCACACATTAACTGAGTAGAAACCAACAATGCTCATGATTTCAAACAAAAAGGGATAATGTTGGATAAGGGCAGGTGAAAGACACTTGAGGGACACGGAAGGTACTTGTTAAGAAATCATAGGATATAGGGATTCGTGGACAGTATATATAGACACATGGAAAGCAATTGAACATTGCAGGGTGCATGCCTGGGTACGTGTGGTACACGATAGGTGACTATAGATGTACTTATTAAACGTGTGGGTACTTGTGGCCATGGTGAGATATTGTTGAACATAGGGGAATTTGTAGTACACGTGATGTGTGGGGGATACGTGGATACTTAATAGACTCGGGTGAACACTTGTGAATATTTGTTGAACATATGAGAACTTGTGTATGATGTGTGAGTACAAATGAATTGCTTGGACATGTGGTGAATGTTATGTTATAAATTGTAGTTACACGTGTGACATTGATTAGTGTAAGTTGATAACTTGTTTGACAAACCTGAACTGGAAAAACTTGTTATGCTTAACGAAATGGTTGATAATGAAATGGTGATTTATGGAGCAATTGGAAGGAAATGAAGATTTATGGTGATTGGGCTAGTTTGACCTTTATGGTGTTCCAAAGATGGGTTTGCGAGGGTTATTAGACTCGGTTGTTGGGTATTCAAGGAAAAACGTACAAAGATTTGATGAGTAAGTAATATTATGATTTATCTGGTGGTTAGAGGACGGTTCGATACTTAGTTATCTAAATATTGCATTGTAGGGATGTGCGTGGGTGACGCTTGTGTAGAGTTATGCAGACACCCCAATTTGGACCTTTGAAATACCCTTAAGTTGTGGCCGATAGGTTCCCCAATAATGACATGGATCAAAAAGTGCCTCGAAAGCTTTGAACAATACTCTTTGTGCTCAACCCAAACCAAAACCTCTTCAAAACAAACCCAAGGCTTACCATCTTTTAGTACATTCAAAACCCTCTTTTTTGATATATAATATGTCCCAATCCGTTTCAAAATGAGGGAGATGCACACGTTTTAGTAAAATGACTTATTTTCCCGACCTTCTTAGGGTAAAATGGTCATAGATTTTGATGTATAAATTATTTTTGATTTAAACCACTTGGGTAAGAAAGTAGACTTAACAAGCTTTCTAATGCTTCAAACCACGCACAAAACGGAGCTCGGTAGCACCCGGGACAGCCCCTCAAAGTTTGGTTTGTTGTGCAGTCTCAACTTGTGCACACCAATTGCACTCGTGCACACGAATACCAAACGTGCGAACGAGTTGACTACTGCATGCCAAATTTTGTTCAGGAATATTTCAGGGGAATTTCATTATATTTATTCAAATCTGGGCAGTCCCAGATACTCCCCTGCACCCCAGACGCTCCTCTTGTCCTTTTCCACTCACCTAGCCCTATAAATACATCTCTTTTCTCCCTCCATTTGGCTCTAGACCTCCACACCCTATTACACTTTTTAACTCAGTCTCTCACTCTAAAATACTAAGCTACCAGCTATCTTCAAGCTCTCTTCAAGTCCCAAAAAGCTCAAATTCCATTCTCGCACTTCTTTTCTACACTCCTTCACTTATATCAACAAACATAAACCATTAAAACCTCCTGGTATTCACCGAGCATCTTGGCCATCAAAAAGTGTTTTGGTGAAATGAGGGGGTTGTAGTGAGCATTTCCATAGTGAGTAACATGGACCGTTGATATCTGCAATTGATGGTTCAGACTTAATATGCACTCTTACCGGTTAAAGTGTACTCTTGCCAGTAAGAATATAAAACATATCTGAACCATTGATTATCGAAATAGATGGCTCAGATGCTCACTACATGCTTGTAGTGAGTAGCTCACTACATGCCCCCTCATTCCGTGTTTTGGACGGCCAAAATTTCTCCCAACCTCTCTCCTCTCTACTCTCCTATTTCTCTCTTTAAAATCTGGGCCACCCAAAACACTTTTCGACAACCGAAATTGGCGCTAGACACCACGTATGCCCCTACCCGCTCGTCACCTAAAATTTTCTCGTCAACATCAGATGAGGAAGCTGTTGGAGAAAAGGGTTGTAGAAATTACCAAATAATCAAAATTGCAAAAGAAAAAAACAAGTTTAGCACCTATAATCATGTACATCGTGTACACAGAACAGAAAGTAGATGCCATCAGCAAAAGCTACACAAAAATGTCAATTCACCCCAAAAGTTCAGACAACTCCTAAATTTTCCAACAACTTGCATTCAAAATTAAGGAGTATCACAGTCAAAAAGTAAAGATTTTGCACATTAGCTAGTACTTTAAACAAAACGCCTTGGCAAAATAGCGCTTAACTAGTTTTTTGATTTTTTGGTTTTGTCTTTATTCAATTTTTTTTGCAAATAAACCAGTTTATTGGTTTAATTTTGACTTTATTAAAAAAAAATTAGTTTTGACCATAATTTTATAGACGAATCCATAAACTACAAAAACTTGATGAACAACTAACAAATGGAAAAAAAAAAAAAAGATTAAAGACAACAAAAAAAATCAAAAAACAATTGTTTTCTTTTTTGCCAAATCGATCACCCCACAAGATTTAAACCTCTATGTCACTGCTTAGATGTTGTCATTTTCTTCTTGTGAAAAATTGGTGACACAATCGAAAAACATTTCACTGGACAATTGGTGATATAATGCCAAACGTTCTTGTATAGTCCACAACTCTGATCTTTTTTTAGTTTTCGTGCAACTTCTATTCCATCTTTCATTCGCATACTCTTAGGATGGGCTTTGGTTTTGGATATTGGAGGACAACCAACATCATCAATTGCCAAATCTATTAAATTTTCATCTGACATTTGAAATCTTTCCTCACTTTGGGATGCATCTGGACACCAAGATGATAGCAAGTAGTGGTGGTTCCAAGAATTGTTGCAAGGAAAGTAGCGGAACTAGGATTTTGACACGATGGTGGCCGATTTAACAGACATCTTTTTATCCAATGATATATTTATTTATATTATATATCTTTTATTTTTCAACATAACACATTTCTACATTGAAATTGTTCTAGCACAATGCATTATATATAAATCGTTTTGTTCTATTCTTTGGGCTACTACAACACTCAGTTATTTTCACGTACGAAAGAAATTGAGAAATCAAAATATAAAATAATTTGTTTTTTTAGTAAATCGAACTACAATTGTTAAAGTCATAAGGAATAAGGAATAATTATATTAATAATACTTAGAATTAGTATTATATTAATAAAAAATTTAAAACCCGGGGGGCTGGGCCACCCCTAGCCCTATGTTGGTTCCGCCCCTGGGAAGGTTTGTTCAGAATTTCGTTTGGGAAATGAATATTATGCCTGCTGCAAAACGAAGACACTTCTGTCAATAAAGAACCCCACCCATCATCTCTCAATTAAAATGATATAGTTTTGTTGCACAATACCTACCGCACATCACCCCGGATCCGGGTGGAAGAGAGGTAATTCGTGTTGAGAGAGAGAGAGGGGAACAAACTTGGGGTAGAGAGAGATGGCGATTGTTGCTAACAAAGAGAAAGGTAATTGCTGGGTTTCGGAGAGGAGATTGGGATTGAAATGGTAAAATGACTTGCGCTTTTACGCAGGTTTTGCCGGTAAGTCAATTTACATCAATCTCAGGAAAATATTTTACTAAGTTAAACCATTTCACTGGTAATTTGTGCAACCAAACACAAAAAAATGGATAAAACATTTTACACAAAAGTATTTTACGGTTAAACTAATGGAGCCTTAGTATGTTCGACAAGAATTTCCCAAGACTCGAAGTCGCTACACGAAAATACACATTCTTATGCTATTTTACGACAAATTCATCCGCACTATCGGGTAACATAAATATAAAGTGCTCTTTCAAGCTCTTGAATTTTTTTAATGCAATATGGTGCAAGAACTCCACTTTTTTTTTTTTTTAAACAAGCAAAATTATTTAGTATATAGAGAAACTTGGGTACATCGAGTTGGGGGAAGGGTGGAGAATTCGACCAAGGTTGAAAGAAAAAAAAAAACAAAGGATAAAACCCATAAACAACAGCCATCTGGTATCTATCGATCTGACAGCCTCGGCCTCACTGCCGTCATTTCTCATTAGTGAGATAGAGAACCACGTCATGCTACTACCACAACCCACTACCGTCATCGATTGGGGAGAGATCACATTATGTCACTGTTTCACATCCACTCAATTAAGTACACCCGTCATTATAAAAAAATTACAAAAACCCTCTCTCAACAATGTTTCAAAAGATTTATTGACAAAACTTCAAAAACTGTTTTTTCTTAAACTGTTTTCTTTTCCAAAACTGTTTTTTAAAAACTGTTTTCTTTTTCAATTTTTTTAAGATTGTTTTTTCAAAAAAAAAATCACAAAAACTTTTTTTTTTTTTTATAATTTGAATAAGTGATATGACAAGTTTTTTTTTTCTCAACAAAGAAAAATATATAGATAAGAGAGAGATTACTAGAAGAAGGGCTTGGGCCCAAACAGCAACACTACTAAGAGAAAACATCCCAACTATGATGACACCAAAAACCCCAACAATAATATGCCCCCTAGATCATGAAATACAACCTATGTCCAAAGGCAAAATACAATAAAAGATTAAAGTTTATCAACAGCCAAGAGAGAAGTGAATCAAATAAATCCCAATGCAGCTGCAGATTGCAAGACCAATAATATAGCAGCAACACCACAATCAAACCCACTGGTAATGATTGGCTCTCAAGGAGTGCAATTGCAAAGCTTAAATCCTTATCAGCTATGGATTCAATGAGAGAAGCTCTCCATTGTAAGGGGGTTCCAGGGATCGAGGTAAAAGATATGGGTGGCTTGTGGGTTGTACTTACTTTCACTTCCATTGATCAACTTCAATCCGTTTTTGGAGGGGAGCTAAGTTGGCTTTACAATTGGTTTTCTGAGATTAAGTTATGGAGTCCTGATATTGAAAATGCACGGAGAAGGAATATCTGGATTTCGTTTTATGGGGTTCCGTTACATGGCTGGAGTGTGGCAACCTTCCATAAATTGGCTCAACAGTGGGGGGAGGTCATTGGTTCGGATGAAGCAACGATCAAAGGTCTTTCTTATGCAGCTGGAAAAGTTATGATTTCTACGAAGCAGTGGGATAGTATTAATGAAATTATTCAGTTAGAAGTACAAGGGAAAATCTTTGAAGTCAGGGTGGTGGAAGAACAAGTTGTAATCCAAGGCCATTGTTCTATATGCAATGTCTCACCTTCTGAGTCAGTCAGGGAAGATAGAGTCTCGAGCATTGACTCAGTTGATGAGGAGAACCCTAGGCGTGGGGTGGATGCTGTTAATTGGGTGGGAAGGCAGAATTTCCATACATCTAATTCAAATGGGCATTCACGGATAGATGATTCAATGGTGGAGAATTCGGTAGAAAGTTTGGCGGCTAGGGGTAATACATGTGCGGAGAAAGAGGCAAATTCAAATTATGCGTATGGTTCCAAGACAGAATGTATTGAAGAGGGAGAGATAAAGGAGAATGATTCCCAACTGCCGTTTTACGAGGAGCCTAGAAACATTTCGAAGGAGATTGGAACTATTGAGGAATCAGAGCTTTCTAATTCTTTCGAAGTTGAGGATACCGGTTTACCCATTACTAACAAGGATGAGGAGGTTGTGAATTTTGATCAAGGCTTTTGGAATCTTTCTGAAGTGGGATTTTTTAACGAGCAAGTTGTTGAAGGTATCCAATTAGTTGTGGATCTCAATCCAGGTAATGTGGTGGAAGATTTTAAGAAAGGAAAATTGAAACAGAAAAGGCTTGAAAAAAGGTTGGGTTTTCCCAAAGCTAAGAAGAAGGGTCGTTGAAAACAGAAAAAATGTGTTGTGTTCAGATCTGCTATAGCTGCTGCTGCTTTATCTGTTTCTTCTGATAGCATTAACAGGATTCATCTTAATACGGCTCAGGCTTCACGGTCAATAAGTAAGATCTTGGGTGAAGATTATTTGGGGGATGATGAAGATATCATAAGTGGGTTTTCTATTGCAAGCTGAGATTGCTTTTGGTGCTGTCTATTTGTGGCATTTCAGTTGGTTTTATGGGGCGTTAGTTTTTATGTTTTTATTTCGGGTGTGATTTCTTGTGGGGGGGTTTTTGGTTGGCTTCTTGCCAACTTTAGGTTGTGTTTTTTCCCTTTGGTTCCTTGCAACTTGTGTCTTTTGGTGTGAGGGGTGTATTCTTTGTGGATCTTCCCTTCTTTCATCTTCAGGCCTTGTTCTTGGATCCTTTTAATCTTTGTAATTCGTTTTCAAAGGTTAATAAATTTTTGGCTGTTAAAAAAAAAACACCACAATCAAAAAACCATAAAGTGTTGGGATTCCACCCCATGTGGGCCAGATGGGCTTAGGCCCAGAGGGAGTGGATTAGGGTTTTTTTTTTGTTGTATCTCTATAAATACTCAATGAGCCTAGTTTATTGATTGGTGGTAGCACAATGTAGAGAGCGACAAAGAGTGTGAGAGGGGGGGCCAGTTGTGGCTCCCTGGAGAGAGAGATACACGAGCGAATTGGTGAGGATTTCATTATTGTGAGAATGAGTGTGAGTGTGTAACACAAGAACAGGGATTTTCTCCGGATTATAGTGAAATCCCCCCTCCCCGTGGATGTAGGTCCGATTTGGCCGAACCGTGTATATTGTGTGTCGTGCTTTCTCTTGTTTTACTGCTTCTGTGCGTGTGGTGCGTTGTTCGGAATCCTAACAACTGGTATCAGAGCTTTGGTTGAAGCACCGGAGAGCGCAGAGTAGTCGAATAATCACTCGGAGGCCATTGGAGCACTGTTTGAAGCTTTGGTCGGACAAAATAGGTGACAAAACTTGTTTCTGACCAAAGGGATAGGTGCTACTCTCGGAGACAATCACCACGGTGTGTGGGTGGTCGGTTTTGTCACCGGATACCTTGTTTCATGAACCGGTTCGAAAACTGACGAAAAAAAGTTTTGTCGGAATTCAAATTTGTGACCATAATTGGATAGAGCTCGGCGAGACGATCATTTTTTATATATAATTTGTCGAAATTGGAGTTGAAACGAGATCGTGAGGGTCGGTCAAAGTTTGGTCAAGATCTAGGATTTTGCGCGCAGGGCTGGTGGAGAAGGTGCTGACATCAGCGTGACATCAGCAAGGTCAAAGGGTGAGTCAGCTGTTCAGAAGGCTCAAAGGGTTCGGCGTTCGGTTCAAAGAGGTCAGAGATCTGGTCAAAGAGGCCAGTGTCGGGTCAAAGGGGTCAGAGGTCTGGGTCAAAGTGTTTGGCCGGTTCAAGTTTCGATTTTTTCCGGAGGAAACCGACCAGTTCGGTTTGATTTGGCGGTTCAGACCGGGTTTTGACTGGTCAATGGTCCTGTTCTACGAAGAGAGTATTATTTCACCAGTTTAGGAGGTTTTTAACCAGTTCACGGCCAGTTCAGACTGATTTCCGACTCGGTTCGATGTTCCGAATCCAGCCATGCACTCCATTTTTTGTGTAGAGGCTCAGAAGCAAGTTTTGTTCTGGATTGAGCCAAATTTGAGTATTCGGAGGCGTTTTGGGTTGCGAGGAGGCTTATTCCTAGCTGATTAGACGGTTCCAGATCCATTGGTGGGCTTGGTTTTGTGTGATTCAGGCTGAATTTTGCAGTCCTAGATGCATCCAGAGAGATTACGGAGGATCCGACGTGGTCAGATCAATCAGATGGGAGGATGTTGAGTCGGAGGCAGACCATGGGAGATCCGATGGGAGTCCAGGGGGTGCTAGGTAGGCCGGGAATTGAAACATGGATGGACCAGAGGGCAAGATGAGACCCGGGAAAGCTGACAGAGAGTGGTGAGAGACCAGAATGGTGGCAATTTTGGCAGATAGGTGACAAAGAGGTGAGCAGAGTTGGAAAAGATACACACCAGGAGTATTGGGCAGACTTTGCAGAGATCGGAAGTTGACCGGAGCAATCGGGTGATTGCAGATTCGCGACTATTGAGCCGTGGTGATCAGTCGGAGAAACTAGTGAGCAAGGATACTTCTCTCAAGTGTTGCATCTCTGTTTGGTGGGTGCAGATACACTTGATTGGTTAATGGCACAAGCGCTTACTAAAGTGACAAATTGGAGTTGGTCAACGGTGATCAGAGACAGTCTGGTTCAATCGGATTTGAAGACCTATCATCAGGAATTGCAATTGTGATTCGAGCTGCATTGGATTGGATGGTGGGCCACCATACAGCCTTGTGGGAGTGCAATGGCAGATGGAGCTGATGTCAGGCATGGTCAGGCAGTATGGGTGTTTTGTGACGCAAGCAGGGATGACGACAGTTGCGGATGCACACAGGATAGGCGCGGGATTGTACCAAGGAGTCATGACCGGATGGTACTGGATGCGCTAAGAGTCGAATCAGGAGTGTGCAGGATGCTGGCCAGCAACGATGATGCTACGGGTTGTTCAGGATATGTTCACGGGAGCTCCGGACAGAGGGATTGAGATTGAGATGGAGATCACATAATGCATCATGGTATTCTCTTTCTTCTGTGTTTTTGTTGCGGATTATCTTTTCAGTTATGAGCTCATGTTGGTGTGGAGAGGTGAAGTCATGAATTATGTCCCGTGATTGGGCATGAGCATTTGGGTTTTGGATGCCCAAATGAGGGCACTCCGATTAGGGGGTGCAGGATTGTGATCAACCGCAGAAGATCTGGCTTGCAAAGATACATTCATTCCAGTGGTGTGCCCGGTTAGGGTGCGAAGATGTTTGTTTTGGAATGACATAGGCGCTTGTCAGAGCGCTAGATCAGTTTGAGCCACGGAGATCTAGCAGAATTTGTTCACATCCCGGATTCAAGAGAGGTGTATCCTAGTTTTAGGGTGCGGAATTACTCAGTGAGGGATTTGGTGTCAGAGAAGGAGTCGGCCTTATCGCAGATGGTGTGTGAGATCATTTGGAGGACTGACTCTCTGGTGTGGATAGAGGGTTGCTGCATTCTCTTGACGAGACATGATGCTAGAGTGGCGGAGCGCGGCGATGAAGCTGCGGGCGCTTCTGTTGGTGAGCGCATACATCTCGGGTTTGAGGTGTGCGAGTGGAGGCATCCTAGTTGAGGGAGTGCGGTACTCGGACGAGTGTATGCATTCTTTTTTAGGGGGTGCGGTACTTAGATTTTCTGATTGGCTGCGGAGTCAGGTTTTGCAAGGATACACTCTTTCGAGTTTTGTGTACTCTGTTTGGTGGTGCATGGATGCTCGACTGGTTAGTGATACAGGCGCTTGCCAGAGTTAGCTGATTGGAGGAGGCAACATGGGGGTGTTGCAGACGACTTTGCCCACTCGGTGTGGAGGGGGTGATTTCTTGGGATTCCACCCCATGCGAGCCAGATGGGCTTAGGCCCAGAGGGAGTGGATTAGGGTTTTTTTTGTTGTATCTCTATAAATACTCAATGAGCCTAGTTTATTGATTGGTGGTAGCACAATGTAGAGAGTGGCAGAGAGTGTGAGAGGGGGCCGGTTGTGGCTCCTCGGAGAGAAAGATACACGAGAGAACTGGTGATGATTTCATTATTGTGAGAATGAGTGTGATTGTGTAACACAAGAACACGGATTTTCTCCCCGTGGATGTAGGTCCGATTTGGCCGAACCACTTATATTGTGTGTCGTGGTTTCTCTTGTTTTACTGCTTCTGTGCGTGTGGTGCATTGTTCGGAATCCTAACATAAAGCATCAGAGTTGATAAGTCAGCGGGAGGACCAACTAATCCAAACTACAAACATAATGAAAGCATCCATGAAGCCACCAGAATCAGAGACGGAGCCAAGAATTTCACTACGCAGGGGTAAATATATTTTAAAAAAAACATTGAAGGGGCGAGTCTATATAATTCATAGCAAATTTTTTTTCTATGTGATACTAGAGGTTTTTTCTTTCTCTTTATTGGCCACTCTCCGGCTCCATCCCCGATCAAAATATCAAAGAACAAATAGAGTCAGGGCAAACCCATTTCAATTGCCACCAATCAATGATGTCCGACCAGTTTGCCCATGCAATTTTGCAATTTAAAAGAACATGAGAAGCAGATTCAACCAGCTCACAGCAACACAAACCATCAAAATTCTCATCAATGGATTTAATGTTTCTTCTAATGAGTGATATGACGAGTTTTTGGTTATCTAAGTTCGGAAAAGTGATGGAGGGTCCATTGCTTCTGATTATGAACAAAAAACACTAATGTCAAACCTGACGTTGCTAACTTTAAAAACCTAAATAGACAACCAAGTGCTGATGTTAGAACTTTTGGTTATCCTGCGTTGATTGTGCCATTTTTTTTTTTGGAGAAATAGGAAGAAAATTGCATTAAAACACCAACAAATACAAACAAAATAACAAAAAAATACAGGAAAAACAAAAAAAAAAAAAAGAAAAGAAAAAAAGAACGGAAAAGTACAGAAGAAAGGAATCGCCGCCGTGCATGCGTCATCGGAAGTCACCGGTCGTCGTCGCCGCGTCCGCCGAAGCTGTTGGAAGCCGCCACTGGCCGTCAATGGTGGAGATCCAGATCGGGAACCCCGGATCTGGCCCCCGCGGGCCCAAAAATCGGTGCGGTCACCCACACCGGACCGGAGAGGAACGGATCCGGCATGGGGAGTCTCCGGTCACCCTAAAAGGCGCTCAGAGGAGGAGAAGAGGAGGAAGAAAAAGGTGCAAGGCCGGCGGCCATGGGAAGAGGAGGGGGAATGCCGGCGGCCATGGGAGGCCTCTCCCGTTGATTGTGCCATTGAAAATACTCTGAAGTTGGCTAAAACAGAATGGGAACCCAGTGGATAAGATTCGTGCACGTGCGAGATACTTCAAATGCAATGTGTATCGTGGTGGCAACTTATTGGATAAGCTCTAACCAACCATGCATGTTAGCACTGGACTAACAAAAACAATCAACGGCACGTGCAGTTGCGTTGTGTGCCTTCTCCCTATAATATTGATGTGGTCACGTGGTGTCGACTGGGGACACTAGGCAGCAATAATTTAGTGGTTCGGAAAGAGGAAGAATTTTACTAGGAGTAAATTAAAAAAAAAAAATTACAACAGAAAATAAAACAAAACAAAACAAAAATTAAATCTACCCAGAGATAAATAAAAATAAAATAAAAGCCGCTGAAAAAGAAGCCGATGTTGAAAACCATCCTCCTTCGAGGAAATGATGTTGAAAAAATCCGGCCACCGTCACGGCCTCCACCGTAGCCGAAGAAATTGAAACCCATACAATTTAGTTAGTGTTCGAGTGCATGGAGCAATTATACTTTCTTGTTTTAACTGGACGGACGACCCTTGTAATCATAATAACGCAATTTCATGAAAATTTCAACTTGGCCCGAAAGTTTTTTTTTTTTTTGAAAAAATTGTCAATCTCATTAAATTCAAGGGCCTGAAGACTTAGAAATGTCCGAAGACAGTACAAATAATGTGGGAAAATACGGACAAATTACTTGGTCAGAAAGTAATTAATATTACTTAGAAAAGTCCACTTTTCCACCGGCGGTGGAAAGAATTTATTCTCACAACTTATATGCCCAAGAGAGAAAAACCAACAGCTAAATTGTGGGGACGAAATTGAAAAAAAAATGAGTTTTTGAGAATAATGCCTTCACAACCACTAGGATTGCACCTTCTTCACGGATTATTATCGACTTAGGTGGGGTCTAATTAACTTAATTGACACACAAATTAAGCTGGACCAATTTTCCCTTCTCATTCCATGGCTCCCACCTAACAAGAAAATTGTTGTAAGACAAAGGACAGGTACACGAAATACCCTCTACCTTTCCACACACACCCTCATTGAGATGTCGGATGCATGCTGTGATTGGGGCACAGTGGACCTTGCTTTGATGCACATGGATTTCATCCCGGGCTAAAAAAAGTGATCTGAACCATTTATTTTGTTCTGCTTATTTAGTTTGTTGTGTTTGTTAATATCACACTAATCCTAAATTAGTGGAGACATGAACGATACGCGTTTGTCTTGAAGGTTTCTCTCAAATTTCGATCAGTGTGATTTTCTGCATGAGCAAACAAACCAAACGAACAGAAGGAAAGGAAGGATTCAATCACTTTTTGAGCCAGACCTGACTACGGGTACAGACCCCTCACGTCCAGAAAATGTACCGAACCGTTCATTCATCTTAAAACAATTTTCCAAGTGTCCCGCGAGAAATCAGCTTAATTCAACATGCGTAAGTGGTTGAACCAAAATTCTCATTACTTGTGTGAGACCCACAAATGAGCCCCCGAAACAATCGGTATATTTTTCGGACGTGGGAGTCGGTACCCCTCGCATTACCGTTTTGAGCGCGGGTTAAGGTCGATTTGGGCGTTACAGCAGGGTCCATTGACCATTGTGCTCAAGAAAAGAGCCCAAGGTCCGGGGGTCCATATACCTTCTCTCTGGGTATGTATCTATCAATGTAATTTCGTAGACGTTTATACCCTAATGAATCTTAGTGCATAACTTTGTCACCAGATACGCAAATGAACTAATGGGTATCGTGATGTTGCACATAATTTATATATTTTTAGCACCAATTTAGTTTGTACAAAATATCTTTAATTTTACACATAATTTCTTTATTTCCAGCAAATAATTTCTTTATGTTTAGGACCAACTTAGTTGACACGAGTTAAGAAAGTGAGAAAGAAAATAAGACAAGAGAGCAACACATTTTAGATTAAAATTCTCTCGTGCATAATTTTTTACTTTGCAATGCTTTAATCCGTTGTATAATTTATTAAATACTTAAACAAATATTAATATTATTTCTCCTCACAAAAATAAAGCTCATGTGTGCACGTAGGAGTTCGGTCTACATTTTAAGAGTTAATAACATGTTAGTTTAATGTTCAATCAATTTTCTTTGGCTTTTTAATGGAAGGAAAAAAAATCAAAAGTAATAGAAATTATTAAAAAAAAAATCCAGGGGAGGTATCTGTTAGTATTGTTATAAACCCCAAAGGAGGTCAATGGAAGGGTAAAAATATAAATTCACGTTTTCCGTTAAAAGAAGTTACCCTACAAAACTGACAGGGAGGTCAGTGCAATTTTAGAAACCTGAGGGAAGATTTCTGTCATTTTCATAAGCCTCAGGTGAGGTAAATGAAGCTTACCCTTTAAAATATCAGTTTTCATGCCAAATCAAACTTAGCAACCCAATCGACTAGATCTATCGAAATTGAATTTCAAGTAATTCAAACCATGAATTTAGATGTTTAAAGTTTCCACTCTATTTGGCTCAGTGACATTTTGAAAAAGCCCTAGTGTAACAACCCGGATCCACAAGCACCAAGATAATACAATAATAGGACTCTAATAAATTATCTCAACAAAATAATAATAATATTTACAAGCAATTCCATCTAGCCCTCGCCGTCGCACCAACCTTAATTAATTGGAGATCACAACCGTTCATAGATTCTGTTGTTCAAAGCCAGCTCCTAAATTCTATGTCCACCATATGTGATTTCACCTCCTTTTTGAAAATACCACGTCGTAGCCTTCTTATATCCGAACTCCTCTTTTTGTAATTCTTATCCCTCCCTTTTATCTAAACGTACTCCCTTGCCTTTCTAATTCTCATCGCCAAAAAACACTTCATCAACTTAGTCACCAATGCTTTCTTGTATCTACTCCCACGTGTCTCACTTTTTGCTACCACCCATGCAATAAAAGACAAATGTGTGAGACAATTACTCAGAAGCCTTCCATATATTTGTCATCATAAAATTAATAGACAGCTTAAATAAGAAGTGTAAGCTTGTAATTGTCATACGGGGTATTACAATACTCCCCTCCTTTTAGAAATTTCGTCCCCGAAATCTACTGATTAAAATATAGGTAACTGGATTCCATGCCACAAATGCTACATAAATGTCACGCCATATATATATATATATATATATGTGTGTGTGTGTGTGTGTGTGTGTGTGTGTGTGTATGGGGCCGGTTCCTCTCACACTTAAAAAAACACATAAAAAAAACACCTCACTCTTCCGGGCCCCAACGTGATGTTTCAAACCATTGATCTTGTTGAAATGAGTAAAATAAAAGGTCCTGCATAATTTCAACTCAATTGGATATTAGTAAGTGTTTCATCTAAATAGTTTTGAAAACACTAGTTCCTGTCACAATTTTTGCAAAACTGTTTGGATCAAGCACTTAC
Source organism: Vaccinium darrowii (assembly GCA_020921065.1). Lineage (NCBI taxonomy): Eukaryota > Viridiplantae > Streptophyta > Magnoliopsida > Ericales > Ericaceae > Vaccinium > Vaccinium darrowii. The sequence goes on from CM037152.1 coordinate 12,032,156, forward strand.
CGATATCCGATTGAGCTGAATTTTTGCAAGACCTCCTATTTTACTTATTTGAACAAGATCAGCAGTTCAGAACATCACAGTGGGGTCGGAACAAAATCGAGTGTTTTTTTATGTGTTTTTTTAAGTGTAAAGGGAACTGTCACGCCCTCAATTTTCAAAAGATAAATATATATAATCCACGTGGAAGTCAACGCCTCCCACGGTCAAAGTCAAAGTCTCACAATACGACTTACAAGGTCAAGGTTAACAAATTACAATAATCTACGGGCAACCGTACCCCAAATGAAATTTATAGGTGTTAAGTGTCATTACAAACCCATAGTCAAAAGTGAAATCAAGTTAAGTTACATAATCAGCTTATCAAAATAACAAATGCCAAGATGATGAAGTAACTCTTCCGTTTAGCTTTCAAAAGTGATGCATGCACACGCTTCACACAAATCTATGTCATGCTCCTCCGTGCTGGGTACCTGAAATTGATAGGTTGAGCTACACAAGCCTAGTAGGAAAATGTCTACCAATTCTAAATGCAATGAAATGCAAGTGAGGCATAGAAGAAAAGAATGGAGGCCCCGCAACAAATTCAAGGAAGCTACACAAACCAAAGAACTTTGATGAAACCACAATTACCCAAGATTCGTCCACTTTCACTCTATCGTACCCGACACGTCTCACGTGTTCAATACATTCATTTGTCGTGTCTCAAGTTCTTTATAGTTATTTACTCATTACATTCCTCGCGACACGTCCACAAGACGGACCGGGTATCATTCCGGGCTACCATATAGGCCCCGTATCATCTTCCCCTTGGCCAAGGCATAATTCCTCGCGACACGCCCATAGGACGGACCGAGTATCATTCCTAGTGACACGCCCATAGGACGGCCCTAGTATCATTCCAGGCTACCTTTCGGCCCCGTATCACAGATTATAAGTTCATATTATCATTTATCAAGTTTCAACGTCAATCTCTTATCAAACATAACTCACGTTTCACATTTTTTTTCCAATGGTGTCTCGTACTCACTATTCGACATAAGAACATTGTAAAGTGTCATTGTGCGTACGGTGTTCTCACTAGATCACTTAATCATCAACCACAAGCGTAGCAACACCAGCAACCTTACAAAATTTCAAGGTGATTCAAGAGGACTTTAAATTAACTAAGTTCAATACCCAAAATTCAACTCATCTAACAACTAATTGATGGAGAAAGTCATTAGAAGCATAGAACAAGCACAAACCCCAACTCAATGTGACTAGGAAATGGGTTTTCAGAGGAGATTTTCAAAATCAAAGAGGAGCTAATAAAGTGGGAAGCAATACACACAATACACATTCATATACATTTAGGAGAGGTAGAAATTTCTCTACCAAGATGGGTTTTGAGTAAAACCCTAGAGTGCCCAACTGATTTTTGACCCCAAACTCCAAGAACAACCTCTACCCAAGCTCCACTACGCATTCAAGAGACAAGGTCAAGTAAAAAATGAGTTACAAAGGTGAGGTTTCACTCACAATCAAAGAGAGAGAGAGGGAAAAATGTGGGTGAAGCAAGAACAAGACCAAAATCAAGAGTTCTTACCTCCTTGAGTGCAAAATCCGAAATACAAGGGAGATTGATGTTTCCAATGTGTAGATCTTGAAGATTTATGGTGGATTGAGGTTAAAATCACAAGATTTGAGGTAGAGATGAAGAGAGAAGGTAAATGGGTGATTTTAGGGTTTGTTTCGTGATTTTAGAGTGAAGAAATGAGCCCAAGACCCTTTTTATAGAGGGTTGTGACGAGCTCAAAATTCGCAGAAAATGCAGCTGAATACCGGTATCAAGAAAAAGCCATACCGGTATCTAGACTTTCTGATGGCTCAAAATCTGTAGAAAATGTAACTGGATACCGGTATCAAGAAAAAACCATACTGGTATCTAGACCTTCTATTTCGCTGGATACCGGTATCAAGAAAAAGTCCTACCAGTATCTAAACTGAAAATTTCTAAATTTTTACCACCTTCACCAATTCAAACCCCAATCACTCCCAACACTTTTTCAACATCTCTAAACACCCGCACAACTTAGTAATACGTATTCCTACCATTTACTTAACCCCTGGTACACCAAGGTATACACACCCATACAATACTTAGAAAGAAAGAAACACATTTTAAAACATTAACAATTCATTCACATTACCTAAAATGAATATAATATAGAAAAGAATTTCACGAAATTTCGGGTCTTTACAAGAACCGGCCCCTATATACACCACGCCACAAAGGCTACATATCATGCCACTAAGGCCACACCATGAAGGCTACATATAACGCCACGAAGGCCATGTCACGAAGGCTATATATCACGCCACGAAGGCTACATATCACGCCACGAAGGCTACATATAATGTCACGAAGGCTACATATAATGTCACGAAAGCTATCTATCATGCCACGAATATAAATAATCTGCTCAAAGCCAAGCATACATATTACAACTAATCACAAACCATAAGTACACTCATTGGCATCACATGTCACGCCATCTAGCACACATCTTTATACTGCTGGCCAGTCACGGTGTACAATTATACGCCTCTAAACTGATAATACCGTCATTAGCCATCACCACATCAGGCCAACATAGGTGGTTAATTGCTCTAACTCCAACGGCAAGATAAGCTAATAAAAGCGTACGCGGTAACCGGCATTCTACGTAAGATAATCAAGATCAAGGGTGGAATTCATCGTGTCCAATCTCTAAAATTCAACAGTATTTAGATCTTTGAAACATAACTAAGAAAAGCACTAATGTTAATTAAGTGGCTCAATATGAAAAAGAAAGCAGTGCACATGTAAGACCATCTTCGAACGTAATTACATTCTCGTAAGCAACAAACACCACCATCTCAACATTAGTTTAAGTACAAAAGACATCAAATCTTGTCTAAAACCTCCACTTTGTAGGGCCACAGAACTAAAAGAATGTATCAATAATGATATCTCTCAATCTTTTTTGTTTTTTTGATAATCAAAAACAGCCCAGCAGGGCTCCATCAATCATCACTACCAACGAAACTTTATTAAGTCCCACAAGCAACTCCACCATCTCAGAAATGAGTTAAATCCAAACACGGAAACTTAAAAGACAAATTTATCTACAGATTTGATGCTATATAAATGTAATTAAAATTTTACAATATTACAGAATAGTCTATCGAGTCATAAAACTCAAGTTTCGATAGCAACAAAGCCCCTCTTTTGAGCAACGATAATCGGCGTCAAAATATATACGGAAAAAATGATTAAACAAAGTCCTACAAATAATCACTTCCAACACCTCACAAAATTAACACTCAAAAACTTCCAGTCCGTGGATCACGATGACACAGCCCTCGGGGGTTTTTTTTTTTGTGTTATCCAAAACAACTACCACATAACAAAAATGAATTAAACAAAGAGGAGCATTAACCTACGAATATGATTGCAAACTTACTTACCAAATCCAAACACTAACACGATCCCATATACGACCTACCGCCTGCTCTGATACCAACTGTAACAACCTGGATCCACAAGCACCACGATAATTCAATAATAGGACTCTAATCAATTATCTCAACAAAATAATAATAATATTTACAAGCAATTCCGACCAGCCCTCGCCGCCATGCCAACCTTAATTAATTGGAGATCACAACCGTTCATAGATTCTGTTGTTCAAAGCCATCTCCTAAATTCTATGTCCACCATATGTGACTTCACCTCCTTTTTTAAAACACCACGTCGTAGCCTTCTTATATCCAAACTCCTCTTTTTCTAATTCTTATCCCTCCCTTTTATCGACACGTACTCCCCTGCCTTTCTAATTCTCATCACCAGAAACACTTCCCCAACATAGTCACCAATGCTTTCTTGTATCTACTCCCACGTGTCTCATCCTTTGCTACCACCCATGCAATAAAAGACAAATGTGTGAGACAATTACTTAGAAGCCTTCCATATATTTCTCATCATAAAATTAATACACAGCTTAAATAAGAAGTGTAAGCTTGTAATTGTCATACGGGGTATTACACCTAGGATTTGTAAATTATTCACTAAAGGTCATGCCTCTTGGTTTAAATAAAATATAAAGATCACACCACGACAATCACATCCCTTAGTTTGATCCCAACAGACACATCTCATAATGTAAATTCAATGGCCATACCTTTTGGTTAAATCCCAAGGTCCCGCATCTTCTCATACATAAAACGTGTAAGTTCAAACTCCAGTATCAATTCAAAACTAAAAATTTAATTGCTTCTTAACCATTTATGTTTCTTACTATAACAACGGTTGGGAGTTTCTTGAACACCGACATAGCAAGGGTAGTGTTTGATTCCGATTATGCCAATAGTTAAAACAAACCGTTACCACTCTGGGGAAAAATGGTCAAAATGAGTTATCGTTACAATTCGAGATTCTGGCCAATGTGAATATTCTGGCCGTACGCAACCATTAAGGGGTTGTTCCACTAAGGGTGTTTTTAGAATAAACTGATTTTTCACAGTTTTTTATATGATGGATTGTGAGAAAATGACCTATCTTGGTTTTTGAAAAAAATTCTTTTTTGTTAGTGGAACACCCTCTAAGCCTTAGCCGGTGCCACCAGTTCCCTTTTATGAAGTAATAAATCCACAACTTTTGAGGCTTTAGAATCCATTTTAAATGATTTTTAAGATTTGAAATGAACGTCAAGCCTTGTTGTTTGTCTGTGTGTGGTAAATAATCAAAGGTTAGGGGTAGAGTTTATTGGTGCAAATCCGGGAGTCTTTGAGAAATTTGAATGCCTTGATGATGGAACTTGTAGAAATTTGCTTCGAGGCACATTACTGAGTTGCTTTCCGAAAACAATATTTGCCCCACCGTTTGGTGTGCACCGGGTTGATAGCGAATCTGTTCGAGGATACAACGAAGCCCGATCAATTCAATGATCTTCTGCCCTTGTCCGCACAAACGAAGGACAGACAGAATACCAAGTCCAATGTGATCAAAAGTACCAACGATATGTTGACACCGTTTCTGTAGAGCAATGGTGCAACAAAACAAGGAAGAAAATCTGTAGAGAATTTGGCAGAGTAACAACGCTGATTTTCTGAAATTTTTTGGTGTTGAATGAATGAGATTTGGGCCCTATTAATAGACCCAAATGGGCACACCCCTAAGTGAATAGACTTGAGTTATGGTTATATCTCCATTTTGAGTTGCACATGTCCACGAACCATGGCCTGACTTGCATCTGAATTTTCGCGCCCAGAACCTGTTGGTATGGATGCCTCCTCTAGGGGGTTTGCATACCAATCTTTCTGTTTGTCCAGATTGCATAGGTATCGATACCTCTTCAAGGGGGGTATGGATACCAAACCTTCTGATCGTTTGTGCACCATAGGTATGCATACCAAGTGTCAGCGGTATCCATACCAAGTGTTAGATTGCCATCAAAGCGTCATATTGCAGCCATTCAACCTTTTCCTAACTAGCCGATGTGGGACAATGCCAAAACACTACAAATAAGCTTCCTAAAGGACAAGGAATATTTTAATAAAAACCCCAAATAAAACCAATTTATTTTGATAAATTTCCAACAGAGTTTTAGTTAGTGTTTTTGGTCTTTTCTTTTACGGCTGGGTTTCCCCTGTCCATTTTTTGTACCAGTCTAGTTTTTCCAGATCCAGTGGGTGTTGGTGGTGGGAAATAATTTGTTAGTTTAGTTGTTTGTCTGTGTGTTCTAGGAAATGTGATAGGTGCTGAAAAGCACCCATTTAGCCCTCTAATTAACACTTTAATAGTCTATTCATAAAGTTACTTGATGAATCATAATGGTTGAATTGTGTTTGTAGGCTTTGGAGAGTGCCGAACAATTAAAAGTTCTAATTGGAGTCGATACGATGCATGGAACACAAAGTAGACGTATAGAGCTTCACAACGGTCCAAGAAACGCATCATTTCGAGTTCGGATGAAGCCAGGGCAAGTCCGCAAAGGTTTGGCCTACAATCTGGATTTTCTGCCCGGGCGGGAATCAAAGCCGCCCGGGCGGTTTTACCCGAGTCAAGGGTGGATTAGAGCGTTCACCACATTTTTTTGGGTTTCATTATAAATAGGTCATTGCCTTGTACGTTTTGGGGGTTCTAGAATTTTTGAAAGCAAGTTTAGAGAGAGAAACACGAGCCGTTCCATGGGTTCTTCAAGTTCTTCATCAAATCAAGCATTCGTCTCTATCTCCATGGCCGGCTAAACACCTTCTAGGGGGAAGATGAAGCCCCGACCCAAGTAACTTTGCTTATGTATAGGATTTAGGTTTATTAACTCGAATCGATTGTTTAACTTAGATCATGTTTTCATTACATATGGATGAAATCGTTTTAATTCTTTCTATTGGTTGAGTATTTGTGTGTGCACTCTCAAATACCTAGTTGAACAATGGTTTTCTATGTTTGTGCTTGGGTAACTGAGATGGATTATGCTCGTAAGACGGATCGTGCCACTGGACAGTCTGTGAAAGAGACGGGTTGTGCTAGCGAGACTGTCCGTGCTATGGGATAGTCCATGCCTGTTAACAACATAATTATCTTCTTGACAAATTGTGATTCGAATAATAAACCTAGCCTACACATAACTTAGTTACGTGGTCGGGGTGGATTCGAAACCCTAGATTTCTCCTCCATTCGTTCTTCATCAATTTTATTACTTGTTCTTAAATTAATTAGTTTTCAAAAATCAATCACCCAACAAATCTCTTTTTCTGAATTAAATTAGAAATTAGTCAAAGTTAACGTAATTTAGCCAAATTGTCTCCGTGGATCGATACTCGGACTTAGCCACTATTCTTCTGAGTAAGGGTTAATTCCTTGTTTTTATAAATTTAATTTTGATACGGTACGACACGGTCAAAATGGCAGTCAATGCTCGTCGTGGAGGCGAGGTTCTACTGGTGGTTTGGCCGGCGGTCGCTATCAGTTTCGCTGGTGGTTGCTGCCTCACCTACCAGAGCTTTGCGTGTCAGCGGAGGCTTGCCCCGGAGAGGGTTTCCGTGCTTGTGGCAGCGGAGGCTTGTGCTTCCGTCACGAGCAGGAAGGCAAGCAGACATCGAATATCAGTTCCGTCAATTTCATCTTGAGCTGAGTGTCGAGATTGAGCTATTTTCTCTCCCTCGGGATCTCTACTACCGCCTAGCAACCTAGTTGTTGGTCTGCCTTTGGCAGAGGTGCCATTGAGCCTGCTAATTTTTGTATGCGCTCGCGTCTAGATTGTGTTAGTTTTTGGTTCACTCTTGTATTTCGTGATGAAATTTGTAATACCTTCGGGTGTTGGTTATGAATCGAATCGACTTCTTTCAAAAAAAGAAAAAATTGAACATCAAGCTCCATCTTGATAAATCGTTAAATTGTTTTTTGTTCATTGATGGATCATTGACCTCAGTCAGAACTTCTTACTTTTCTTTTCTTTGATATTATGGATGAATACCTTTAGAATATACACTTTTCAACATTAATTACACATAATGATTAGTTGTTGATTTCTTCCAATTTCACCACCTTGAATTCATAAAATGGTTCTGACATCCCCATCATCAACCACCGAATTTATATGTGATCTTCTTCAATATTCTATTATCTTTATCATTAACTATTGTGTTTTGGTGTTTGGGTTCAATATGGAGACAAGGTTTGGGTTCAATATAGAGACAAGAAATTGACATTTTTGGCATTAGTTTTGCAGATGTATTTTTTTCCCCATAAGCTCTGTATTTCTCCTCAACCCAGTTATCTAAACCATATAAACACTTGTTTTACATTTCTTGGAATCTCAATAGTTGGATAGTTTAATAATAATTGATTTTTATATAATCATAAGAATAATTTTGTGGTACTCCCTTAATGACAAAACTCACTGTCTCCTCAGTCCAATAAAAGATGTGCTAGAAACCAGATTCTAGTACACTCTGCTAAATGTAATAAAAACCCCATCCCCAGTGGGATACTCTAGGTTTATTCATTATCTAGGTTTACTTATTATTCAATTATTAACAATTGGTTATTCACAGATGTTTTTTGCCCATTGTTTATTGACAAATTGATTCACACAAAATTGTTTGGCTTTCTTGTATTGTGATTATTGCTATAAAAATTGTTTAAGTGTTTATTCTTAAGGGCACAATTTTTAGATTAATAAGCCTTAAGAACTAAAAACCATTGGACCGGCCCTGACTAGCCGAGCCAAGCTCGAACACAACAAAGCTCGACTTTGCTCGCATCATAAATATGTATGTGTTCTTATATAATGATTAGTAAACTTTATATTGTTTGGCTTTCTTGTATTGTGATTATTGTTATAAAAATTGTTTTAAGTGTTTATTCTTAAGGGCACAATTTTTAAATTAAGCCTTGAGAACTAAAAACCATTGGACCGGCCTTAACTAGACGAGCAGTTCGAACACAACAAAACTCGACTCTGCTCGCATCGTAAGTATGTATGTGGGAGTATACATACATGTATATATCGTTAATGACATCGATGGGTGGGAGCCCAATGGTTTCATATGGCACATGGTGTACACATGGTCGGTCTGATGTTTTCAAGCCCACATTACAAACCAGTGGCTTCAATGAATCGTATGGGATTAGATCCAACCCAAACTTACGTGTCAAACTCTATTAGCTAACACTGACTTTTGGTGCAATTTCTAGGAAATGTGGAGATGGCATGAATTGGACTGTTGAAATTAAATTTCCATGTGCACCATGTGTCTGGTGGGAGGCATATGGCCCTATGGGGGTCAAGTGATCACTACTTCACTTGGGGTACCTTCTTTTAAGTTCATCGAATGAAAAACAAAGTACATTTTTGGATAATACTACTGTTTTTTCCCTAACTCGAGATTCGGATCAGCTGACGAACACCTTTGTTCTCGTTCCTTTTATGTTGAACTTCTATGTGTATGTAATACACAAATACGAACGTTTTTCTAGACATTTTGTTGTACGAGTTTGGAGTCATCATAAGTGTTATCTGGTTCGACTACTGTGAATGAATGCAACCTTTCTAGCCTCCTTAAGTGCTATCTTTCTACACATTTTCTTGTACAAGCTAGCTTGGAGTGGACACAGAGCTCCAGTTCAAGCGGTTGTGAGTGGGCACTTATGTGTCAGTGTGTGAGGTTTCAAGTTCAAGTTAATGGAGCGACGTTGACCTGCTGCAATAATTTATCTCTTCTAAGTCTACCAATGTCCTATCGGCTGGTAAGGGGAAAAAAAAGTACTCCATTTTGGAGTGATCATAAATGCTTTACGGGGAAAATAAGATATGTTTGTACAAAAATTTCTCTCACAAATTTTGTTGTACGAGTTTGGAGCGACCATAAGCGTTGTCTGGTTCGACTAAAATGAATGCAACTATCCGGCCTCTATAAAATAAATGAGAAATATTATGTAGTATTGACTTGTATGACTTGGTCTTTTGATTTGTATGACTTGGTCCTTACACTTTAGCTAGTGACTTCGTCTTCTGATTTGCAACCCCTTGTAGTCTTGTAATAGTTAATAACCCCAAAAGTAATAATTAATTGACAAATAGTCCACCATAATCCAATCCGATTCTATTAATTCTTGATCGGCAATAGAATTTTATTAAAAACAGGAGAGAGGGAAGGGGAATTCAACAAAAAATTGGACAGTACACCACAAAGGCCGAAGCCCAGCACCTAGGGGTCTAAGCAGTCACAAACATAATAAAAAAATAAAGTCCAACTGCAACCCAAATATACCAAATATACAATACAGCTCACTGCAGCCAACAAAACACCAAACTAAAAAAAATGGGAACATGTGGGCCCACCCCTTTAAAATCCCACTCGCTAGTCAGGGAATCAAACATGCCCATTGCCTAGTCAGTGCCACGGACCCTCAAAAGGTTCTTTTCGTCAATTTTGCATTTTTGTTAAAAGTACTAAAAATAATTGATGTATGTGAAAAGAATAATTTCTCTCGAAATCTATGTTCAATACTTTTAGAGAAATGGGAAACTCAATTGTATAATAGTAATGTTACGTGCACACCATATTCGCGCACACCACATACACACCACCTCATCCGGACCATCCAAACACTTTTTGGACTTTCTGGATTTGAAATTCATAATGCATTTCAAATCCTGAACGTCCAAAAAGTGTTTGGACGGTCCGGATGGGGTGATGTGTAAATGGCGTGCACACATGTGGTGTACACGTGGTTTTTCCGATTGTATAAATGTATATAAGTTGCGCCAATTAAGCTAAATCCTTTACAATTACTGAAGTGAAGTGAGATACTGTTAGTCGCTAGATCCCTTTCCCCTTCTTTTTGGACAATCTAAATAAGAACCCTATACGCAAGTGGTGGCTAGCTTATACGGTAGAGCTCTTGGATACCCCATGCTGCATTATGGGATCGAGTACCCCAGTCCCTCCCCATGTAATAGATTAGGGGGAAAAAAAAAAAGAAGTAAGAACCCTATGAGCATTAGCAACCTTTTTCCAATTTTCTGGGCTACGCCTCTCTCTCTCTCTGCCTCGATCTTTATCCACAGCCCAACCTATGCCTTGATTTATTTGCAATTGAGGCACAGTTATTTGCTCTGCCCTAATTTTGCAGCATTGACTTCTCTTGACCATATGGATTTAAGCTTTTGTAATGAAATGAAAATTCTCGTTTCTCATAAAACCTTCTCTTGACCAAGGAATTAAAGCATGTAAAAATAAATTTGCACCAACCTCTTATGAGGTTTCTGACAATTACACTGCACTCTCAACTTTTCAATTTATTGTTCTAGCCTTTCTTAAATTGGAATAAATTAGCTCAGTTAGATCCATTTCGTTAGTATTTTGTCAGGTTTGTAGATTTCAAGTTCGTGACCTTAAAAAAAAACCTTAAAACATACTTTGTGTAGTTCCCATTATTCCCATAAAATTATGGGAATTCATGCAAAAAAATTAAGACTTTTGGGGAATAAATTGGTTGGAGAATAATTTGATTTGGGAAAATGTACGTAACGTACGGGTGCTACAACTCATTGAATTTACTCTCCAATTAATTTAGTCCCAAAAAGCATTACTTCCTTCAGATCAATTCTCCAGGAAAACTTAAGGGCAAATATGAGCTACAAAAACTTTTTTTTCAAAGGGCATGACTGAATTAGGCCCAGTTTTCCAAAAGATTTTAGCACCCAGGTGCTAAAATCATGATTTTTCAAATCAAAAAATGAAGTGGTTCCGTGTATCGTTTTTTTGATTTTTTTTGCACCAGACTAAAGTACACGAGGAGTACTTTAATTTGGTGCAAAAAAAAATCGAAAAACGATATACGGAACCACTTCATTTTTTGATTTGAAATATCATGATTTTAGTACCTGGGTGCCAAAATATTTTGGAAAACTGAGCAAATTGGGTTTCGTTACTCGATCCGGACAGGCCGGGTCGGTTCTTTGACTGCATACTGTATACAATGATAAAGGAAGAATATTCATACATATAATACCCAAAAGGAAAATCAAAACAGAAAAATGCAGGATTAAAAAAAAGACAGCATAAATCCGGCAAAAATTATGGTAACAAACATGCCCTACGAAATCTTGTTTTTCCCTTCCATTATGTAAAAGAGGTAATTGAGTAAAAAGTGAACAAAAGCAAAATCTCATCGGCCCCCTCTCTCTCTCTTCTTCTTCTTTGTTTTTTCGCTTGGGGTCAGAGGTTTTCAGATTACTTTGCGCGCATTTCAACTAATTCTTTTCCGGTCCGGTCAAGGCGACCTCTACACAGAAACTAGGAAATTTCCAATATAAGCTCTTGTGATAGCCTGGTCCCAATATATTGTCAAATTTCAAACTTAAATTTACAGCTCGTCCATATTATCGCTCAAGCTACCCCTCGAGTTCTTATCTCTCTCCTTGCTTGTATGTAGGTCAAGGTATGGAAATGATTGAGGGTTGAAAATCTTTTGGGGTACCCCACCTAAATCTTCCTAATCAATGAAAGAAGTAGTTAATCAGAGATGACAGTTAAAGGCAAAATAGAGGGAAATGCCTGTGGATTTTCTCCACAAAAATTAAACAGCATCCTGATTAGTTCTCTAATCACCAACTAAATGCATGCTTTCCTTACTTTAATCATCGTATAAAGTGGGCCGGTGCAAACACATGATCCAAATATGGCGCTGCTTCTGATTCAGTTATAAAAGTTGTGGCAATTCATAACCAACATAATGCCAGATTTGCTCAAGCAATCAATGGTATTGATTTTGTGCGTATAATGTAAATGGCCAACTTGTGCACACTTTTATAAATACTCGGGAACAATCACAATGTCCACTAGCGGAACCCCATGTAAAATCAAAGCAAGTTCTGTATAAACTAGCACCAAAAGCACCTAAGAGGTTTCGGACATAAGACCTAGAGCAAATACCTAAGTTGTTAAGTCTTGAACACTAGGGCAACATGGTGGGGTTTAGTAGATTGAAATTAAATCCTTTCCACCTTAGGTAAAACCCCATGGTTTCCACCACCCATTGTGGGCCCTATTTCGAGTTAATTTCAGTAATTTGAATCGTTCATCTTGTAGGACCCTCAGAGTAGTATGTCCATGTAAAAAATTAGCTTGATCGAATATCAAGAGATATATAAAGATTAAAACTTGGTTACTAATATAGGGGGTCATTGTCACTTTTAACTATAAAGTTATAGACAAAACCAGATCTTCTATTTTATGAATCAAAAATATAGCGTGGAAGACCTCTTGATCGATGCACCTTGTCTGTAGCTCAAAAATCTGGCTAAAAGATGAATTTTCTGAAAAGTATCGATTTGCGAAATGAAAAGTTGCAGCAATTGTTTCTCAGATTTTTCTAAGTCCAATGGTATATTCGGATGGCTTTTTGTGTAGGACAAGGTTGTATTTCGGCCCTTTTCTTTGGATAAAAACTTGCAGTTTTTCACCTTTGCACTAAAAATAGGAGGTCCAGCGGCTCAAATGGGTCAGCGCGCGGCTAATGGGTCCAACGGTCAAGGTGGTCAAGTGGTAGAGAGTCCCGTGGTTCAAGGTGGTCACGCAGTATAGAGTCCCGCTGTTCAAGGCCCCGCAGCCATGGATCCAGCGATTCAATGCCATGCGGCTCATGGTCCAACGGTTTGGCTCTAGCGGTTAAAGTGGTCCGGCGGCTCAGGGGCTCACGGTTCACCTGGTTTATGGTCCCGCGGCTTGGCCCCTTGATCGGGCCGGCTTGTTTCACGTGTTGTTCTTTTCTCGTTCCGTGGTCGGCCTTGCTTGTGCTGCCTCGCCGTGCGGCAAACCATGTCATGCTCGAGTCAAGCCACTCTGGGGCAATGCTATATATGCTCGGTTCAATCCATGCTCGGTCCATGCCATGATCGGGCTAAGGCCTTCCGCGGCCAAGTCATGTGCCTTCGGCTAATGCAAAAGTCACTCGAAAGTTGTGGAAACCGAATTAACATGCAGATTAATTAAGTATTTGGTCTTTCTCCAAATTATTTAAGTAGACCTTTTTTAAAAATCATAATTTCAAGAATCACATCCTTTCTATAATTGTAGGAGCAACGTTTTGGTTTTCAGAAGTGATTACTCCGCATTCCGCAATCCATGCATTTCATTGTATTTTTTTAATATTTTAAAAATAATCAGAAAATTTAAAGCAATGATATGTTATTTATAATTCTCCGCAATCCATGCATTCATTGTACATAACTTACTGAAGAGGCATGCATGATGCATGATACGTAGCATTACGTATCCAAACACACACCAGTAATTCTATCTGCACCGACGGAAATGCACCGACCACGTACTGACAGCGTCGGGGACACCGTTGTGGGTCCCAACCAATCGATCCAAGCCGTTCATCCTTCTCAAAATCGAATTCCAAGTGGGCCCATGCGGGAATCGAGGCAATCAGACGCCGTCGGTACATGGTCGGTCCATTTCCGTCGGTGCAGATAGAAGGGTTCATACACACACTATCACTTGTCAATTTGGAAAAGGCTACAATACACATTCCTTATTTGTTATAAAAGTTACGAATTTTTTAATAAAAGTTACTAATTTTTTTGTAAAAGTTACAAGACACACCAAAATGTTACGAATCATAGAAAATGTTATGAATCATATTGCTGAAAAGTTACGAAAAACTAAAAAAATGTTACTATTGCCGATAAAGTGGCACAATCTGGACCTTGTAGTAGGTGCATATGGTACACACAAACAAGAGGTGTGTATATTGTAGCCATTTCCTTCAATTTTCATACATTAGAGAAGGGGTAAATTTGGAAAGCACGATTGTTTTGTTGTTGCCGCTTTTGGGAAGCACGTGATGATGGGAGCCACTACGTTGTTGCTTGGGGACATAATATATCTTGTTGCTGAAAATGTCCAACGAAGGACCACTCATCGTGTGTTATTTCAACACTTTTATTTATTATACATTGTTACAAGTTTAGCGCAATATGTAAAAGATAAGAAAGATTTGAGCATTACGTGACGGTGCTCCAAAACTATAAATAATTAATCCTAATGAAGAAATAGATTCAATGATTTCATTGAAAGTCAAAACCAAGAGGAGGGTATACATTCTCATAGGGGTGTTTGAACCTCCTAAAAAAAAAATTGATCATAATACATGTAATTTTTTACATTTTTTTTAGCTTTGTCTTTTTTGAACACCCTACACTACAATATTCGAACACCTAACCCAAATAAATTTGAAGAACTAGCTCCAAAAATCAGCCCACAATCCAAACCAATGAAAATTAAAAACCATAAGAGACTCCATAGGATTAATTACGTGTAATAATTTAGCTTAAACTCTTTTACATATTATATTACATGTAATAATTTTGTCTCAGGTATCAAACGTTTGAATACGTAGTCCTATATCGTGCTATGTTTTTCTCTGAACAACAATCAACTCTATATCTCCAAAACACATGAGTATTCATAAAAAAAAAAAAAAGAAGTCTACGTAAACCTATTCGCCAGTCCCTTTTCTAAAATAAAAACTAATTTGTTTATTTACCAGTTTAATTTTGTTTGACCTAAAAAATAGAATTTTCGAAAACATGCAATTGCAACATATATCTTACGTCTTTTCATATTATTTGTCTCATCATTCAAACTAATATATAAAAAATTGTGTATATATGACTAGTTAATAGAGTTAAGGTAAATTTTAAACACCCTGTTCAAAAATTTTGGAGCTCCCACTAGCCGGTGAAAACCCGCTCAAAATGAAAAAGGATAACCTCCGACCCACTTATTAAAAAAGATTCCATCTTGGGCTGTTTGTTTAAAGTTTAACTTGTGATCTCAATAACTTTTGTCTAGCTTCTTTTTTTTTTTTCTCATAACTGGATATTTCGGATCAGCCTGCGCCACATCGAATAATTCCGGAGTTCTAAAATTATTGACTAGACAAACCCTCTAGTGGACTCCTAGATTTGGAATGTTTGGTCTCCGTTGATTTAGGCTTGGTTTCCCATTTTATAAAATGGGAAATCCATAAAATCAACTAGCAAATGGTTTCCTCATTTGCTAAAATCAATCCAATTAATTGATTTTACGGATTTCTCATTTCATGAAATAGGAAACCAAGCCAATATATGACTTCATGGAGGACAAGAACTATTGTTTTCCTCTTCTTCTCCTTTTTTTTTTTTTTGATTACCAGGCTTTCGCACACCTTGACTAATCTTGGAAGACAAATTTCACTGTCCTCTAGCAGAATCCCCTTTGAAAAATCACTTATTGTTTTCACGTGCTCACTTAGCCAAACTCCTCAGGATTACTGTTAAGATTTTTATGGAAAAAGGTCGTCACAATTCAAGTTTGATCCGATTTCTCAGCGGAGACCAAACATATCCAGTTGTGAAAAAAATAAAGGATAATCTATCAGGGTTTTTAACACATAATGAACCCTAATTCAACGGAGAAAAAGGTCGACTTAATCATAAAAATAAAGGATAATCTATCAGGGTTCACTATGTGTTCAAAACTAACGTATTTAAAGGTTGTTTTGGCTAAATAATTAAGTCGGATTATTGTTGTGGAATAATATTGGTTATCTCGACGAGAGAAAGCTATAAAGTAAAAATTATTAACCAAACTAAATTTTTTTTAAATAAAGACAAAAAAAAAAAACCCAAAAAGTTGTCTATTTTGAATTCTTTTTGTCTTTTGTAAACTTTCATAAAATTTTGATCATAATTTTTTAGTTTTTAAATTCCTCTTATCGAGACGAATCACTAATCCAAAAAAAAAAAAATGGCACAAAACTAACAAATGCGAAGTTTTTTTGAATAAGGACAAAATAATAATAATTACCCTCGCCGGTTGCCAAAACACCCCCTAATCCCCAACAGGATTGATTATCCTCGCCGGTTGGGATTGTTAGTCCTGTAGTGTGGCACCCAAGTCATTGATCTCGGTAATCAACGGCTCAGATTTCATCTCAGCAATGGACGGCTCGGATCATGCAAGAGCCGAGATGAAATCCTAGACGTTGATTGCGCGATCAACGACTCAGATGCCACACTACAGGACCCCCAATGACAAAAAAAAAAACCACACAAACATGGGATTAAAGAGGGTGGGGGGATTATTAATTCAATCCTACCTATAATCCCCCAAACCCACCCGCCCTAAAAGAAACAACTCATATTTGGAAGTGTAATAAAAGAGGCATCCCTCTCTCAATTCTATTCTAAGGCATCTCATTGTTTTTTGGGGTTTAATCTTATCTTTTCTTTTGCTATTCTAGCTGCATCAAGCTTGTTTTAAAAGAGTCGTACTGCAAAAGAGAAGATCTTTTTGACTCAAGTGTGCGTTTGAATTGGGACTGGAGGGTAGTGCCGAAATCCTTTTCTTTAAGGCATTATGGATTGAGGATTTTGGAGGGGAAGTACTGATGGAGTTAAAGGCGATGTCCTTGTTTGAATTACATTTTAGGAGAAGAAGGGAGAGAAGTGGAGGGAAATAGCGATAGGAAAGTGGAATTAGGGTGTCTGTAGTGAGCAAGTTATCACGGTCGTCGGTTTGGCAATCAACGGTCTGGATCAAATGAGATTATCCTATACTTAAATTGGCCCGGATTAAACATATTTAATCCCGACCGTTGATTGCCGAACCAACGGCCGTGATTGCTCAATACACGGGGTGTAGTGAGTTTGCTCACTATAGGCCCCCGATTCCGAAGAAAGTAATTATTCTTCCAAGAACATTTTGTTTGCCTTTTCTGAATTTTGAATGAAAAAAGCTAAACACCGTCCAATGAACTATCGATGAGACAGGAAATTAAAGGACAAATAATACAACTTTTATGCGTTAAAGTTTCTTGAAAAGTGCACTAATACTAGTCGAGACGGATGATAATTCTAAAATTTTATAAAGAAATTTTTTTAAATAACTTATTACTCCTTTCTTATTTTTTTTTAATGGGAATTTTCAACTTAACTATTTGGACATAAATACAAGCGACTTGTGTTACCCTGGGAATTTCCGGACCCTACTGTAACGCCACATGGCCTCTCGATAGACTCCGTTACGGTGTGCAGACGTGGCACGACGAAGCTTCGTCGGTTAATATCCAGTTGAGTGTCAGAACCGTAAATTCCAACGCATACATAGGCAAATTAAAAACCCTAGCACGTGAGCTGCCCCAGAAGATGGCTAGGGCCTAGAGACTACAGAGAGAGAGAGAGAGAGAGAGCCGTTAGTGGCAGTTAGTGAGGTGGTTAACTTTTAGTGAAAAGGTTTAGCTATTAACCAAACCACGGTCGCACATTCCTTATCCCAGTTAATCTAACCCAACCAGGGCCCCAACCGTTTTGGTTTCTAGTTAACGGGCGTTAACGTTAGATAATTACTACTCCCTCCGTTCCTAAATAAGAGCCCCACTTTCTCTCTCTTGCCATTTTTCAAATCAAAAAATGAAGTACTTTCGTGTATCATTTTTTGAATTTTTTCATACCGAATTAAAGTACTCGTCAAGTACTTTAATTTGGTGCGAAAAAATTCGACAAATGATTTACGGAAGTAGTTCATTTTTTGATTTGAAAAATGACACGACTTTTCGTAGTGGAACATTATTTTGGAACGGAGGGAGTAACTGTTTTGGTTTCTAGTTAACGGGCGTTATAACGTTTGATAACCAGAGAGAGAGAGCGCGTCTCTATAAAGGAGGTGCTACGTTGTTGGAGCTTCTTCCACTTTGCTCTGCTTTTTCTTCTTCTTCTTCTCTCTTCATTCATCTGTTTCTCCTACCGTCCTAGAGAGAGACAGCGAGGGAAGAGAGAGTCATACAGAAGCTTTAGAGAGAGAGAGAGAGAGAGATTTGGCAATGGCGGTCTCGAAGAAGTGGGTTTCTCTGTGTTCGTTAATGCTGCTCTTGTTGTTCGTCGGAGTCACGGCCAGAGTGCGTACGGACGTCTCTGCCTCTAGGTTTCTCTCTCTCTCTCTCTCTCTCTCTCTCTCTCTCTCTCTACTGTTTTTCAGACTTCTGTGAACGAAAACCTCCGCTCTCTCATTCTCTCTGTCTCTGTGTGTGTGCGAGAAATTAGCACCTCTGTTTTTCAATGCCATTTCGGTTTGTGATTCAGCTCGAAATCGCCAGTCCTGGTGGAATTTTCGTGATTTCTCTTCGCTTAATTTCGTCAATTTTTAACAAATTTGGTTTCGAATGAGATAAATCTCGAGGGCATTTTTTGACCAAATGAACTGCATTGATGTCAATTTGGCGAAAGTCTCAACAATTAAGTCTCCTCTTGTTGTTTTTCCTAAACCCTGTACCAATCTGGCTTTTAAACCCTACATAACCAGATCAATATTACACACACACACACACACACACACACACACACACACATATATATATATATATATATATATATAGAGAGAGAGAGAGAGAGAGAGAGAGAGAGAGAGAGAGATTTCATGGAGGTTTATTCTTTCTGAAATCAGATTTCATGGAATCCAACGACGGCGTTTTATGATTTTGCATTTGTTTTTCAATGACAGGAATGCTGAAACAGAGGAGTTACAGAGCTCCAACAACACCACATCAATGGAGGCGACAAGGTCTGTACTACTACGCTAATTCCACACTTCCCCCACCGTTAGATCCGTTATCCATAGGTTTTGTACAAACTCTCCAACAATCTCAACCGTTGGTTTCCCCCTCGATTCTCTTTTCTGTTACCAGCATTTTTTTGGTTCTCTCGGATTCCTTCGTTGCAGCGATAAATCCTCATTGGTCCTTTCAACCCTCCCTCCCTCCCTCGTTTTCCGTTATTCCAAAATTACCCTTGTTAAAATCGTTAAACTACTCTACCACCCTGCGTCAGAAAACAATCTAAATGGGTAGTTATGTCATTTCCGTACTGTGAAATTTCCCACCGACGAGTCGCCTCGCCCTCCTCTCGAGAATTTTCTTTCACTAGAATAGCAGTTTTTCAAAAAAGATTCACACTATCAATCGGGACCATTGATTACGGAATCAACAGTTCGGATATCGCATTACAATTCCGTAGTGTGACTCTCCAAACTACGGGTTTCCCGAATTTCCATAATTTGGGAAATATACAATATGTATTTGTTGACAATGAGAGTGAAATTATTTTCCTTTTTCTCTCTCTACCTTTCTCTCTCCAATCACTTTTTACGGTTTCAACTGTACACAATTGGTGCGCCTCACCCTTGAGCGGTGGGACAATCTCTCTCTCTCTCTCTCTCTTGCCGCACTACTGCTCACTGTGCAGCGTACTTTCGTGTCTGGTCTCCCATTTTTGCACCACCCGTTGTCGCGTCCACATTACTAATACACCCCTTTACTGTCAACAAACGTGGGCCGGTTCGCGAAGTAAATGCGTTTTCTTCATCTTCACCACAATTGAGTCCGATTCAGAAAAAAGGTGTAAGTGGTGGGGATCGTTCCAAAATAGTGTAAAATGTCGGTTGGTTTTTGATCAACGGTTGTGATGTGGGCATTTGTCTGTTCTTGATGATGATTTGTGGGTGTAGTACTATTATTACGGTTGATGCAGGGTGGTGGAGGAATTTAATGGGTTTTTTATTTTATTTTTTTTGTTGATGTTTTAGGTCGGAAGAGGTTGGAGCTTTGAATGAGCATGCTGTGGATAACCCGGAGGAGGTTGCTTCAATGGTTGAGATGTAAGATCCTCTCTCCCTCTCTCAAATGAAACGAAATTAATCCATCTACATTTGATCAACGAGCACGGACAATCCGGATGGGGTCAGTACGCATGTTGTCCCTTCTTGGATAGCACGCACCCTCTGTTGTTGCATTTTTGTCCGTTGAATCACATAAGAGAAAATTTGCACGTGAGTCAATAAATCCCGTACCTATCACTCACCCATTATCGAGGTATTTGTAGTCCCCAGTAATTTTAGTACGGTGGATTTGAGGGTGAGTTTTGATGGTAGGTTTGAGTAGTCTACACGTATATCGAATCGTGTTTATAAATTTCATTTTGGTTTCGAACGTGAATTTTTATATAATTGAGGAAATGGAGTGTAAAAATCATTACCCATTTTGGTTTCCCTTGTAGATTTCGATATATTACCCGCAAAATGACCATCCAACATAAAAATGAAGTTTGGCGTGTCAAAAATTGAAATTGCCTTTCTCCATCTTTTTTGTCTAAAAATTGCCTTTACGTGTGACACCATGGAACAATGGTACACTGTCGATCACATATGATCTCCAAATTGAATGCTATTATGTCGCGATTGGTATAGTGTAGATTAATCCTGTCTTTTTCACGTGATAGCTTCACCCATGTGTTGCCAAAAGAATAAAAATTGGTCCGGGCGGAGGTACCCCACCCATTTTGATTTCTCACGATAAATTTTGATAGTTTGGCGCTAAATTTTACATGATTTTACCTCTCGGAAATTCTCTTAAGTTGCCCTTAATAACGTGCTTCAAATGCATAGAAAACCTCAAATGTTCCCTGTTGTTCGAGCGTTGATAGTCTTACAGATGAAGATATTATGCATCATTTTCAAAATACAGTATATTAAGTCTTTAAGACCGGTTATAAATCAAAATTAGATTTCTCTACCTTATAAATAATCTTGCGGTTTTGTTATTTGGATATAAAAATTACTAAAAGAAAAATGAAATTATACAGACAGATTTAATTTTTGACTCCACTAACCGAATTAATTTCTTGGTCCGTGCCAGCCAACCTTTCCCCATTTGCAAAGAAACCATAACTTAAAACCAACAAGATCTGGTCTGTTGCTTGGAAAGACTAATAAATTGCCCTGGCAAAATGACAAAAAAGTACCTAATTTTCCGTTATCTAACCAATTAACCCCACACAGATTTGTCAATTCAGAGGATTTCTTGCCGTTGCAAATGAGAGAGACATGTATAGGGAGAGAACGTGGAAGAAAATCATATCCACCGACACACGATAGCCCACATTTATTGAATTGTTGTATTATACGTATAGCTTTGGAATATTACTTGAACTAGGGTATAAGAGTTTTTGAAGCTGTAACACATTTTTGAGTTTGATTGTATTTATGCCTAGCTTGGTACGTTTCATCGATTCGGGTACGAGTGTAAAAAGTCCAAGATGTTGAAATTATTTGAGAACGTAACAAGCTATGCATGGTTTTAAGGATCTCGGAACAATACGTGACTATGCCATAATTTTTATGACTCGTGCGTGTTTGGTAGTGTGTGTGGGTCCCACCAGCACAGTACTTTAAAATACTGGAAGATCAAATTCATTCACGTAAGAAATTGAGGGAAAATTGTCCACATTCCATACAGTTAAATCCAGCTAGTAGGGTTTAGGTAATACAAAAATTATTACACAACAAACCAAAAGATAATGTAAACTAAAATTAGTAAGTAGAAAGAAAGAAACAAAATATGGACAACAGATCAAATCAAATCTTTCTAGACGTCAGGGCAAATCAGCGATATTGAAATCGGGGGCGTGCTTTCCCCTAAGGGACAATGCTGACCCATCCGAGCCGGGTCTCGGATGGGAAAATACTGCACTAATTGTTTACTTGAAATGTTAATCTCTAATGAATTTGTCTTAATTGAGCAGGAGTATAAAGAACAGCACAGAGAACCGCCGTAAACTGGGCTACTTCTCCTGTTTCACCGGCAACCCCATCGATGACTGCTGGCGGTGCGACCCATCGTGGCACCTCCACCGCAAGCGCCTCGCCGACTGCGGCATCGGGTTCGGCCGCAACGCCATCGGGGGCCGCGACGGCCGCTTCTACGTCGTCACCGACCCCTCCGACGACGACCCCGTGAACCCGAGACCCGGTACCCTCCGCCACGCCGTGATCCAAGACGAACCGCTCTGGATCATCTTCCAACGCGACATGGTGATCCAGCTCAAGCAGGAGCTGATCATGAACAGCTTCAAGACCATAGATGGACGTGGGGCTAACGTGCACATTGCCAATGGTGCGTGCATTACCATTCAGTTCATTACCAACGTGATTGTGCATGGGTTGCATGTGCACGACTGTAAGCCTACTGGGAATGCTATGGTGAGGAGCTCGCCGCAGCATTTCGGGTGGAGGACTATGGCGGATGGGGATGCGATATCGATTTTCGGGTCGAGTCATATCTGGGTTGATCATAATTCTCTGTCGAATTGTGCTGATGGGCTTGTTGATGCTGTTATGGGGTCTACGGCAATTACCATTTCCAACAATTACTTCACTCACCACAATGAGGTTTGTTGTTTACTCCAAATCTTCCCTCTTAATTTGAATCTCTGTTTTTTTTCAACAAAAGGTATATGAACAGTGAAAACAAATCCTACATGATGTCAATTTCGCGAGAAATTTTTCTATGCCAAGCGGGGCAAGTGATGCCCGTTGGCTCATCCGGGTCATCCATCTGTGTTTTGGACAGCTCACATCTGCTGGGTAAATTTACCTCTCAAAATTACAAAAATACTACCGAACAACCCCAGTAGATCTAGGTCGTCCGAAACACGGATAGACTACCCAGATGAGCCAACGGACACCATCTGGCAGTGCCAGCTAGTGCCCACTTCGACACTGAATTTTTTTTCCAATTTCGTGAACAGCTCAGGCTACTGAAATATAAAAGAAAAATTAACAAAAATGTTACAACTCCGTTACTCATTTTCATTGAGCTCAATACTTATGTTAAATCATGTTTTTTGGGTTTTTAAGGGGAAGACTAATTACTGAATATGGCATGTTCTTTCTGTATTAAAAAAGGTGATGCTGCTGGGTCATAGTGATTCCTATACGAGGGACAAGCAGATGCAAGTTACTATCGCCTACAACCATTTTGGAGAGGGACTTATCCAGAGAATGCCAAGGTAAATATATAGTTGGGACCATTCATACATATTCAGATGAATTTCTTTTTTTAATGGAACCTTAGCTTTTAAGTCTTTGGGGGTTAAATGAAAATTGGGTTTTCTCAATCAGTAAGAACTATGTCACCCTGCAGTATGAATTTGGTTCTCTCATCAGTCAGTCTCGGAGGGTTAAATGCAAATTTCACCCTTTTGGTTCTGTACTGGCATAGTTTCAGATCTCCGTCGGCGTCCAGCCTTCTGATTTTGGGTTTTCCTGATTTCATTGAGTCTGACATGAAAATATGGTTGATGAAAAATGCAGATGTAGGCATGGGTACTTCCATGTGGTAAACAATGACTACACTCACTGGGAGATGTATGCCATTGGTGGAAGTGCTGAGCCCACCATCAACAGCCAGGGTAACAGATACCTTGCCCCAACCAATCCATTTGCAAAGGAGGTAAATTTCAATTAAGCTGTCATGGATCAAAGTAGCATACATGAAGCTATTCATTACTTTGCAGCAAGAAAAAGAAACATTTTGTTGCTTCTGCTTATGATTTAGAAACATTTCGAAAGAGACAAAAGGAAATTGGAAATATGAGAAATGATAAGAGAGATGAACAAAATCGTATCTCTGTAACAAAATTCATGTTCAAACGACGAGATTTTGTTATTCTACTAGTGTGTCATTTCGGACTCTCAAGGAACATAATTGGATGTTAGTGGGAATTGAGGTTTGGTTTTGGGCAGGTGACAAAAAGAGTGGAGACGGCTGAAGGTCAATGGAAGGGTTGGAATTGGAGGTCAGAGGGTGACATGATGCTTAATGGTGCCTATTTCACTGCATCTGGAGCTGGTGCCTCAGCTAGCTATGCTAGAGCTTCAAGTCTTGGGGCCAAGTCTTCCTCCATGGTGGGCTCCATTACTTCCGGGGCCGGAGTTCTTGGCTGCCGCCGCGGCCACCAGTGCTAGCACTCCCCTATCCATATTACCTAAAAAAAATTGATATATGGGTCTTATTCTTATTTTTTCATTTTCTCTGTTTTCCTTACACCCATATTCCACCATTGTTTCTCCATCGTCGAATCATTCTACCCATTTTGGCAAGTGTGCATTTTTACACTTGTCATCATTTATACTGCAAAATACCCTCATTCCAGCGCAACCTCGACCTGCTTCAGTTGGAAAAAGAAGACCCCAAAGGCCATTCCGGGAGCAGGTGCAGAAGCGTTGTTCGTTGCTTTGTTACCCTTTTTCGTCGACCTCAAAATCTCCCTCACCACCATATGCTTTGTTACTCATCCGCCCTAGTTTTAGTGGTGCTTCTACTGCTTCTGCATATTGTGTTGGTTTTTGGCTTTGTTTAGTCCTTTTTCTTGTTGTTTTCTAGTTTTCTTGGGTCATACAGGATATGAAAGTGTGAATGTCAAACTACAGAGTTATGAAGAAACTTTGGTTATAGATATGATGCATATAGTAAAGACAATGAGGTTCCAATGTCTTTCCCTCTCTTTGTTTTGGTTTTGTCATTGTCAATGGAAGCAAATCATTTCCTTTTGTTTGATGTTTGCAACAATTTCACCCTAAGTGTTCACAATTTCATCCCGGGATTAGTTTTAAGTGCGTGTAAACTGGTCTGAACACATGGCTATATAAAAGAAGAGTACAGGCCGCGTCTCGAAATGAAATCGATGTTCATCAACCCAACAGTATAAGACACTTTTTTCATAAGTGTGTTTGGTCCGTATAGTGCACTTAGTCATAAGTGTGTTTGGTCCGTATAGTGCACTTAGTGATATTTCCATGTGCACCAACCACAAAAACAAACAGCATTAATTCATTCAAATGATGGTTGTTGGTTAAAGTTTCTTGGCCCTACCAAAATGAACATTCAGCGGCAAATGGCTTGAAAACTTTCCCAGAGATTAGGGAATTTGTACCAACTTTTTGTGTGATTTTCCAACTCCAAAATGACCAGTGGTTACAAGGCATAGGATACACATTTTTTCATATATATATATATATATTAATGGCCTAGGCATAGGATACTGATCTTCACATTTTATCCCATTCCCAGTTGATAATTTATGTTGAGAGGAATAAACGACTTCTCAGCAGAAAAAAAAAAAAAGAAAAAAAAAAGAAAAAGGGAGAGCAGGAGGAGAAAATTTACGATTTATCACTCGCGTGACAACGAGTTCTGTTCTCTCAGGATCCCATATCATGATTCTCCTATTTGCCTATCATTGTTCATATCTCTCTCCCGGTCTCTATCGGGGTGTTGGTGTGCAGTCCTGGTGTATGCATCTGAGTCATTGATCTCGACAATCAACAGCTCAGATTTTCATCTTGGCAATGGACGGCTTGAATCTGCAAAGTGCCGAGATGAAATCAAAATCGTTGAAAACACATCCGACGGCTCAGATGCCGCACACCAGCACTCTCCCTTCCCCGTCTCTATCACACATGCAACATTTCGTATCCATGTAGCCTAACCACGAAAGTCCAAAACACCCAATCACGATGGACTTCCTAATTTCACATGGGCAGAGAGAACCAAAAAAAGCAACAATTCGCATCCATGTAGCCTTAATCCATGTGAGGATGGGGCCCAAAAACACATGCAAAACTGTTTTTTATGTGGTTTTGGCTATTTCTCCAATCTCCAATAACTCTGCATAACATGGGGTTCTGAAACTCTTGACAGAGACCTCACGAGCCCGTGTTGTAGGTTTCAATTAGCTTTACTAGATAAGTAGAGGTGAAAATCAGTCGGTTCGGTTCGGTTTTTCGGGTGTCTGAGACCGAACCGATCGGTTCGGGGTGGTTTTGCTAGGAACCGATCCCGACCGAAAAAAACAACGGACCAATTAGTTCGGGGTGGTTCGGTTTTTTTCGGTTTTTTCGGTCCGGCGTTAAAATTGAGATGGACGGCTAGGATTTGTTATTTTTGGGGGGTCAAGATCGTTTTTTGGGGTTTTCGGTCCAAATAGGGGTGGTTTCGGGATAATTTGGTCCAAATTGGCATGATTTCGGTTCGGTTCAGTTCGGTCCAAACCAATTTCCAGGAAACCGAGACCAAACCGATAATTTTTCAGTTCGGTTCGGTTCGGTTCGGTCCAAACCGAAGTCAGTCGACACAGCTTTTCCCCAACTGAAAACCAAACCGGTCGGTCGGTTTTTTTCGGTTTTTTCGGTTTTTCGGTTTTTCTTTCACCCCTATAGATAAGGGTGGGGAATAGGGGTGCAAATAGCCGAGCCGAGTTTTGATGTTCAAGCCTCGCTTGTTTACTAAACGAGCCAAAACTCAAACTTGAGCTCGATCTTGCAATAAAAGAGCCAGGCCTGGTACATTTATTAAACAATCTGTGCTATACAAACAAGCCAAGCTTGTTGCGCTCGGCTTGTTTACTAAACGAGCCTAAAATTTGATCTGGAGCTCGGCTCGTTTACTAAACAAGTTGAGCCTTGAGATGCTTGCGAGCAACCCGGCTCGTTTGGAGACCTAGTGAGGAACCTATGATTACAAGAAATCCTTCCCAATTTCAGTTATTATGCAAATAATACAAGATACGTACGGGCATTTTCTCAACAAAAAAATGATTTTTCTCCGTTTGGCTCCCGCCAAATGAAGATTTTGACATCGACCAAGGGCAGATGGAAGATTAATATGCATCTCCTTACCCAAAGGTCAGAACTTCAGACAATTGTACCCTTGCGGAATTTTACACTGGGAAGACACTAGATTTGGCTAATAATTGAGTCAGAAATTCTGATACGCCGCAAGGGGGAAAAGCTGGAAGCAGGAACCGGAGATCTCAAGTAGATGAAAACAATAATTGATGGTTGCAAAAGAGGCACATAACGGAATCGTTATAACAAACCAGAAAAGGGCAAACAAAGGATGTCAAAATCTTGGTACAGTGCCTCAGTTCCTCGACCAGTTTACGACAAGCCATTTCGACAATCAACACAAGAAAGAAATCACAAGTACCTTCCAATTCTAAGGGCATCTATACTACGGTTTTTTTTGGTACATGCATCTATACTACAGTTGTACAATTTATCCAGCCGCCCCACATGAATAGCACGACAAAGATACCATCCCATTTCCCACCCAACGCGTCCATCCAAATGCATCTCATACAGAGAGAGAGAGAGAGAGAGAGAGAGAGAGTGCTCACACGAACAATAAAATTCACCTTCTAGAATAGAAATAACTTTAGTTCTGCAAGTACTGGAAGTTATAATAAACTGAGTTTTTGATGAAGCAGGCAATCGAATAAGGAACTATGTGCAACCATATTTTCATCATCCCCGCAAAATGAACAAAAGGAAGGGCAAATATAGCTCAAAATCTTTCTTCCAAGTCCTTTTCTGTTGGAGGCAAATGGAAGAAATTATCGTGTGGGGAGGATATTGTAACTCTTTATCAATCATGCAGCACACTTTTTAGATAGATGTGTCCATCTCGAAAGTGTACCCTGCCTCAGCAAAATGAGACCTCACCAGTGCAAGAGCTCTGGAGCGGTGAGAAATCTTGTTCTTCTCTTCTTTAGGCATTTCTGCATATCTGCAACATGAAATCACAAATCCACGCAATCAGCTCGTTGTTTTCATACTAGCATGGACAATTTACCTCCCAGCGAACCAAAATACGAGAGAAAAGTAAAATAGGATGATTACGTCTGATCATAGCCGTCAGGCTGGAAGATTGGATCCCATCCAAAATCGTTGGGCCCTCTTGGAGGAACTATCTTCCCCTATTGTCAACCATAAGTCAAACGTTAGTTTCATTATTTTTGTATAGAAGGGAATTGTAGGAGATTCCATTGGCACCATTTACATCCACTTATTTTTGGCATGCAAGTACAATTTCCCATTTTAAGAGAGTAAAAATGATGAAAACCAATAACAGACCATGCTAGGGAGCAAATGAAGACTCTAAATTCACATTAGGTAAAAAATTGAAGTAGTATCCGGCAGCGCCTTCAGTTTGGGCGCATCCTGCAACTAGGATTGGAACTATCCCAGCTCTCCCCTACCAGTGGGGAAAGAGAGGCGTACATGTTGCTTTGGCAGTTTCATATCTATCATTTCATTTGTATAATTTTTTTCTCATTGGTGTAACCGATTTAAACTAGTTTTAATCTCTATATGGTGATTTATAATGTGGGAGAAGGGTCGTAGGGGTGTGGTGATATGGGGAGGATGAATGATGGGAGATGGTGTGGGTCAGTGGTTTTGTCATTGTGAAGGGGTGGTCTGGAGTATTGGGGTGAGAATGGGGCATAATTTGGTGGGTGGGTTTCATTGGAAGAGCAAGTGGCAAACCAAGGGTGAGTGGTGCAGTAAACATCCTTCGACACGTATAGCACAAAGGCATTCCTTCCTTCTGATAAACATCCTTTTCTCTCTGCCAACAATTGTGCTAATAAAATGAAGCCTGTGCGTAGGACTGACCCATGCAAGAGGAATATTTTAATTTGTAAATTCATCCTGCTTATATATATCTTCTCTAAGTTTATTGACTTGTATAATAATATTAATATAAGTACATCAGAATTCTCAATTCTCACTTGTCATGTTCCTAGGGAGTTTCTCGCTTTTTATGTTCCTAGGGAAAGAAGTTCAATCACTTATTGAGGTTAAAACTTGAAATTCCTAATTGACTATCAGCAGATGATCATTGTAAGCCTACAACAACATTCAAAATATGCATGGATATTTTAGCCCAAAAAAATTATCTAAACATGAATGCTTCCACTTCATTAGTTTTCTATTTCAGAAGCACAAATCAGGTCGGAACCAAATATTGGCTGTTATCCTGTCAATGTCATTTCAGATGGAGCTGCCTTCATTCTTTTTTGAGAAAATAAGACAATGGGAAACCATAACCATACCGGAGTTTTCCCCAAAAAAGTTATCGGCTCCATTGTTGGCCCAAGAGCAAGAGAAAATACACATAGAGCATAAGCTGATTTATCCGTGTATGCCATCAACAAATTGTTCAGACCTAGATAATGAAAAGAGGAGTTACTAACAAAATATAGAAAGGGGAGGCATAATTGAGAATACCAAGAGACTAAGAAAGCACAAAAGCGAGCATTACAACCTTCATGGCCAATCTTCTGTAAAAACCACTTGCTGCTTGGTTCCATTGTGGTTTTACAATTTGATATCATAAAAAAGGAGAAAACAAAACAAGAGGGACATTAGGACCAAAGAGGAGAAATATACAACAGTTCCAAAGGGCTTAATAACTTAAGAAGAAAATCAGAATGAACTGTAAATATCATTTTCCGTGGGTTTCTCCAAGAAATAACAGAACTGAGAACTCAAATATTATTTTTCAACATGACTATCAAAAGAGATTAGTTTAAATTATAGACAAAAAGCCTACGAGTGAACAACTAAATGTAAACAGCAAAGTAGCTCAAATTACTCAGCTAGAAGAAGTGCAAAAACATTAGCGCCCAGAAACGAGCATGGTAAGTTTCTAAACATCAGGAGGAGCATGGCAAGTTTCTGAACATCAGGAAACAAAAACAATTATCACATGATAAATCATAAAAGGTCAAGGAAATAAATGTTACAGCATGCAATTTTAAATAACACATAAGACCAAACAAAAAAGAAATAAGTTAGTCAGACCTCCATAATCAAAGGGCAAAATGATCTCGGAGGACACCTTCTGATCCTATGTACGGAGAAAAAAAGAAGAAAAAAAAAGGTCTTGTAGACAGGTCATAGAATTAAAGACAGTAAGTTTTTCCCGTTGGACTTCTGTCAGATTGGCCTCGTTTTCTCGCTGTTAACCACATCGATGCTGGATTGGGTGTAGAGCTCTCATAAGACATTATCAAAAGCAGTGGCGGCTCCAGGATTTCTCGTGAGGGTGTTCAGAAATTCTACTACAGTCCTCTAAAAATAATAACTGTGCATATGGAAAAAAAAAAAAAAAAACTTCTAATATAAAAAATGCCACCAAAAAAAAGCAAAATATTTAGTATATTAGAATTTTTCCTCAACGACTTTTCATATTTCGAAACCGTTCCATAATAGCATCAGTATCAAATGCATCACTCTCCATATAAGTAATCATGCAATCGTTTATCCACTGATCTCCCATTCAATTGCTCAGAATTTCAAGAATGGAAGATCTTCACAACTTGGTTATGAGCACTATTGTTGCCTCCCACATGAGATTGCAACCTCTCGCTTGCTTACGGAAATCAGGATGAAAAAATAACAACGTAGACAAAATGTTGCATCCTTTACTGAATTTCAACCAATTTTTGTACTCTTTGAACCAATTGGGATTAAACTGACGGAAAATTAAATGGACATCCCATAATGTTAGGAGGATGAGTTAGAGTAGATAAATATTGGTGAATGTTGTTGTAGACTCATTTGGTGAATGTCACATGCACATTTCGTGCAAGTAATTTGTATAATAGTTAGTATCTATAGTATTTCTCTACAATTTTAGTAGTTGAGATGGGGTTAAATTCAAAATTGAGCCATTTAGAGGACCGGAGTAATTAGACTATTTTCATACTCCAATGAAGTACCAGAATAGAATAGTTCCAAAATGTTTAGGAGGATCTGGGGGTGACCACAAAGAATTAAGGTAATAAAGTCGATGTGTGTGTGTTGACTGATCAACGAATCAAATTGTTCAGAGAGAGAGAGAGAGAGAGGAGAATAAATCCAAGGGGAAGAGGGGAATTGAAGAAAGAAACGGTGGCAGGGTGGGGGGAAAGAAAAGAAATGGTAAAAGAGTGTGTGTCTTGTGGGAAGAAGTCACTTTTTGAGATTGGGTGTTCAAACATTTTAGGTAGGGTGTTCAAAATGGTTCAAATATATTGGTTAGGGTGTTCAAACATTTTTTTTAGGGTGTTCAAAATGACAAAAATATTGAAAATAAATTTTTTTTACATGTATTTCTAACAAAAAAAAAAAATTCCAGGGTGTTCGGGCGACCACCCTCAGCTGAGGGTGGAGCCGCCTCTGATCAAAAGCATCTAATGCAAGACCTTCCTGTGACCGAAATGGTTAGCTAAAATGGTAATTGGTAAGCACAAGTCACCAGTTCCGCTCCCATTTTTTCACAAAAAAAAACACTTTCAGCCACTCTCCCCAAGCGGAAATGAAGGATACATTCAAAGTAAAATTGCTTACGTTGGCAGGCTTGTGCATTTAAGAGGATTGTTGAACATATTTCTCTGAAAAAAAGAGTTGTTTTAACAAAAAAATATTAGCCCCAGGCATCATCTTTCATCTCTCCACAGTATGCCAAAAGGTTGACATACAACACAAGAAATTAAGTGATGAAATTGCATGTGCCATAGGAGTTAACAGAGAACCGAGTTACTCAAACAATAGTGCTCTTGGCACTCACTACTCTACTTCTAGAAGCAGCAACAAGATGCTAAATAGCTTGGCTAATGACATATTATGAGGAAATACCGAAATGGATCGAGTTCCAAGAGAAAACAAAAACCTGCTTCGGTAGGTCCACACACGTGTTTCCATTGCAAATGGTTCAGAAAGGGAATAGCAAGAGAGAAAATAGTGAAGAAATATCTAGTTCACAAGTATAGTTACCCTATGGGGAAAAAAATGGAGTAAAATCACCAGCACGTGGTTATGATAACTGGTAGACCTTGTCCCACTTTGGTTAATTATAAACTACAAAAATTAGTATATGAGCTTGGCCATCCTCTCCACTTCTTGCCAATTGGTTTGCATTGGATGCTTTAATATGGTATTAGAGCTACGTTTTTAGAGGATTTGGACAAGACTCTTGATTGATTATCCCGTTGTAAGTTTGTGCCATAAGTGCATCGAGTTTTGTTATGATCCCAATGGATCCTTTGTTTACCTCTCCACGTGCAGGTCAAGAATAGCACATGTGGGAGAGTTTTTTTTTTTTTTTTTGAAACAGCAGCACAAGTGGGAGAGTGTTAGAGCTTGTCCCACATTGATTTATTATAACCTCCAAAACCTAGTATATTAGCCTGAGCGGCATCGCCGCTCATTGCCAATTGGTTTTGAGTTGAATGCTTTAACATTACAATATCATTTCCTCCCCTTCTAGAATTCCACAAATCACTTTTGTCACCTAGTGTACAATAATATCCTTCACTTAAAGGATTTGAGCTTTGACAATAGCTGAGATCATAAGTCTGTCCAACAAACAAGAGAGTTGAAAGGAATTTGAAAAGTATTCTTGCACTAGGGGAGCAACCTAGATAGAACTATCAAAGCTGTTTTGAAGCAATTCAAAGATTTATCTTTTTTTGGCTGGAGACTCATTATCACTATCTAGTGAACTACTCATTCTCAACAATGATAAAACTGAAGCTCAGGCACATTCTGAATTGAATCGATGCTTTTGCTTTCCTAAACTTCAAAAAGATAGAAACTAAACAAAGAAGGAATTTGCTTCCCACTTCAAATCATAGCATTTTATTTAACATGCTATCAGCTAAAATTTCTAAGCACTTAGTAAACATTACCTATCACTTGAGATCATGGTTGTCAGAATCGCACGATTCACGATTCGATTCACGATTCTGTGCAAAAACGATACGAACCTATAGGTGAATCAATGTTGATATAGAATCAGAGGTGAATCGTCCGATTCACGGTTCGATTCCCGATTCACGCAACCTTGCTTGAGATAGCTGTGGGAAAGGCTTACGCAAGCTATAGCTGCTTTGTGTCCATACTGTAAATTTAAAATGTTACTTCTTTTTCCCGATCAAGATTAATTATGATTTATGAGTCTGGTTTTTCATTCGCAACCAAATTTGGCATGTTCCACTATTTAACCATTCAACATAATAGTTATCAGAACGCCGCTCAAGAAACATAAGATGTGAAAGGAGAATTAGAGTTTCACCTCAAGGGAAGGTGAAATACGAATTGAAGAACTTACATGTAAGGCCCTGCAAAACAGTGCCAAACAGTTAAACAGGTGGTAATCAAAGAGAGAGAGAGAGAGCATCTCCACCCATTACTGACCTCTCCGCTCAAAACTCATAACTTGACTCCAAAAAAAACTCCTTAAAACTTCTTCAATCAAACTAACATCCAATTGGGTTTTTAACTCAATTGAAAACAAAAGGAAATTTAGTGTCTTCCAAATTGCCAATTATGCCATTCATGAAGCTTTTATTCAAAATTATGCTTAAATTGGAGCTTTTGCATTGGACTTTTTTCATCTCACATGGAACTTTCACAGAAATGATGATCGAAATTGACTAAATGTCGAATAAAGGCAGGAGATGGCCTAAGTGTGAGTAGATATACCTGGAAGACCCTTAAGGGCATTGAAACAGAGGCAGGTGTCTTCTACCAGCACTGGCCCATTTACCTTCCCGATAAGAAGAACAACCACTATCAAACTGTATACATAATATGTACATTATAAGATATTTATACTCACAAAGGGGCGGACTGTAGTTGGGCCGGCAGGGGCCCTGCCAGCACCAATTTTTAAGGTATCTAGGATTATGTACATGTCTACTCTTTTGGTATAAATTTGTATATCAGTATCTTTTAATATATGGTTTAGTCTAGGTTAAAAAATGAAAAGTTCAATAAATTCACATTCTCATCTAATTATACAGTGCACAATACTATAACACAAAGAAATGTATAGCTATTCTGTCTTTTATCAAATGAAAATTTGTCCCTTCATCCCGCCCCTTGGATTGAAATCTTGGCTCCACCACTGTACACACAGAGAGAGATTACCTGATTTGCAGCCAAACGAGCCTTTTCTTTGGAGATTTCTTCTGGCTCCCCTTGTAGTTCTGGAACTGTCAAGAAAAACCCAAAAACTAAAATGGGTAATACAGAGTAAAGGAATCTAAGACAAGTAAATGTTAACCGAAGTAATTCTATTCGTATTGACACAGATATAACGATATATATATATATATATATATATATATATATATATATATATATATATATATATAGAGAGAGAGAGAGAGAGAGAGAGAGAGAGTACGATCGAGCTTGAGGGAGTTAAAGGGGATGGAGTGGCCCAAGATGGCTCGAACTTCTTCGAGCTTCTTGGCGTTTCCTGTAACGAACGTCACTGGACGCGACAATACTAGTCCCGCTCCACCAGCCCTCGCCGCCATTTTCCCCACTGCTCGGGAAATCGCAGATTCCAGCGGAAAATTCAGACTAGAAGAACGGTTTTGGGGTCGGAGGGTTTTTCAATTGCCAAAGACCTTCGTTTGTGTTTTTGCTTAAAAAGCCAATTTAACTTAATTTTTTTTCTTTAATTGATTTTTTTTTGGTGGTGTTAATGTCAAAACTATTTTTATTTGTGTCAAAATTGCATTGCTTAAAAACCTTGTACCTTACCATATGTAAGGTACAAGCCTTTTATGCACTACAATTTTGGCACAAACAAAAATAATTTTGGCATTATCATTTCCCTTTTTTTTTGTGCATTTGTTAGTCTTGAATCGATTTTTTTGTGTTATTAGTTCGTCTCAACAAAAAGATTCTAAAAAGGGTAAAAGATTATTTTTAGATCTCTCAATTTTTTGAATAAGATTGAAAAAAGTATAAAAATCTGTCTTTTTTTAAACTTATTTTTGTCTTTATTAAAAAAAATATAAGCTTCGATCATAATGGGAGTAAAGTTAAATAGAAATTTGAATATTTTCCTTTCTCACTTTCTCTTTTTTTAGAACAAAAACAAAAGAATAGAAAATTTAAAAATTCATTTCTCTTCCTTTCCCAAAGATCCAAACAGAGCCTAAAATTCTTTCCACGGCTGTGAAAACATGCTGCTAACCAATAGTATTGACCGTTCATCTTGTATGTTCGTGCCAAAGAGTAATATAATCGTCCAAAACACAATTTGATGAGACACTAATAAATATATTGAAAATTAAATTGAGGTTTATTTCTAAAGCAATTTGGGATGTTTACATCTGTTAGCGGCTTAGCGCGCATTATCTAATGTTATTTATCATAGGAAATGATCGTGCACCCATTTCTGATCATTTTATTCTCCCATGCTTTCTGTTGGAAGTTCTCTAACCTCACGTCGGGCAGCTGCCGATGGATAAAGTGGACGAATTGCGATTCTATTCAAATCCAATCTAAAAAAATATCTAGTGTGAGGCCTAACAGACGTTGTTTCGTTTCTTAAACGCTTCCACTTATGAGCTCGCCGATGAGAAAATCCAATTGTGGATGTCACTGAGTAAGCAAGCAACTTGCATTTCTTGCCGTTCACTCTGGTATTCCACTTTCTTATTCTCCCCCCGCCAAGGATAAAGTCTCCATGGTTGTGCGTTCTTGTCAATAATTTTAAATTTAAACTGTTCATTACCAATCATTTTATAAATCAAAATTAAAATTTTGATATACTTATCGATATCTGATCAAGTTAAGTTTTAGTGAATATATATTACTTTGCGGATTCTACAAGATTAATGGTTCAGATCAATAACAAATACACGATAAAACCCAAAATGATGGTGGCGAAAAACCCATAATTTACATCGTCAGCGTAAGGAATTTCTCTCTTTCGATTTTGTTATTGACCTTTTAGTGTTTAATTATATGAAAATGATAGAAACTGATTCATATAATAGTAACTGTCAAAAATTTAATTCTTTTTTGTAGTCACTCAGTCCCAAATTTATTGTCCACTATCACCATCGGTAAAACGACGTGCGCAGATCGCTGTGCACAGATGGATCTCAGGGACCCACTTTTGGGTCCCACACGATCCGAGCCGTTCAATCATCTTAGAATAATTTTCTGAGGGGCCCCGCGAGAAATCAACTCCATCGGACGTGTGCAAGTGGTTGATCCAAAAATCCCCCGTTTCATTCAAAACCAATCCCCCGTTTCATTCAAAACCGTTTTGTCTTGACACCTTAACAACAAACAAAGGAAAAATAACTAGAAATATCCAAAATATCATACAAAATAGACTGCACTTGGACATCAGCTCTACAAATCGTAGACAGACCCTGGACTACAAGGATATAATCAGTAGCTATCCCAACACATTCCAAATTCCGTCCCTTAGCCCATTCCAATGCTTTGAGCACTGCCAAAGCTTCTACCATAAAAGCCGAGCCTACCCAAACTCTTTGCACTCCTAGGTCCTTTTTTTTTTGGGTAAATTACTCCCAGGTCCTTACTCGCCATTAGCCCTTCCATGAAGCACCAAGCAACAACGCCTTTCCATGTAGCCTTTTGCCATGCCACATCCCGCATCTGTCACAATTTTGGTAATATTCCCTTGCGCTTGATCATTCATCACCTTTCTTAAAACCACCTTGCGGTCAAAATTTCCACTCCCAATATGAACCTGCAAAGCATTTGTTCTACTAGGTTGCATCTGCAAAATATTGGAGCACATTTGATACAAAGCATAAGCATTTTTCACAATGGTAAGAGTATCCTCCTTAGAATAATGAGATGGCTGAAGAAACATAAAAATAGATGAAGCAAAAAGTGGGAAGTAAAGACGAAGAAGGCTCGATCAAATGAAAAAAAAGAGGCTGATTTGTGTAAAAAAAACTAAAAAAAAAAAAAGGAACTGCAAATTACTTCTCTCCTCCTTTTTCGGGTTTTCCCTTCAGATTTTTAATGGGGCAGTAATTATTACATTTTGTTTTAAGCTTGAATTACATAAAAATCAACATCAAAATGTAACCCCAATTATATTGTTTTATGATTTGCACGATCTGATTCTAATAAACCAACTTCTTCTTGCATTTTCTGACGCAAATTCTTGAATTGAGTCATCGTACTTTATGTCTCTAGTAACTTTTAGGGTCTGTTCCACTAATTATTTTTTTCCCTTTTTAGTTGATATATGTGAGGAGAATGACCTGTATTGAAATGAATGAAAAGTAAAAAAAAAAAAAAAAGGTCCAAAAATCCTCTGATAGAAATCATGCCTCATTTTCAGTTGAGATCATTGCTAATCCACTTAATATCTCTTGTGACATAGTAGTACAAATTTAAGTTTTTATTAACTTCAACTTAGATAATCACAAAAAGAGAGGATGTTAAAAGTTTCATATTTAAACTAGGGTTAATTTCACTAACCTCCCCTGAGGTTTGCATAAATGCCACTGCCCCCCCTCTGGTTTCTGAAATTCCACTGCCCTCCCTTGCTTTATAAAATAAATGTCAGATTCCCCCCTTACCGTTAAAAACGCCTAACGGCGTTAACTTTGATGGTGCATTGACGTTAATGCCCTTAAACTTTACTTTATTCTTTCTTTTTTGAGTGCATATTACATAAAATTTTTGAAAGGAGTGAAAAATTAACTTAATTATTTACTTTTTTCTTGGAACTTTTTTTTCTTTAACTCAAAACTAGTTTTTTTTTTTTTTAGTTCCCATAAGATATACTTCAACATTTTGATAATAAAAATAAAATTATCAATAATCACCTAAGCCCACTGCCTGCATTTTTTTTTTACTTTTTTTCGGTTCCTTTTTCTTTTTTCAGATATAAAGCTAACTAGACTCTTTTTTCTTCTCTTCTTTTTTACATGATTTACTTAACCATGCTCTCTTTCTTTTTTCTTTTTCTTTTTTTATTAGAGTTAATAATGGTGTAAAATAAATATGCACACCCTTTTAGGAGAAACAAACATTTTGCACAAAAAAAAAACTATCAAAGTAATGTATTTATGAGTCTTTTTTGGGGGGAAAAAATTACACTATTATTTTTCTCAACGGGATCCTTGAATTGGTGTAAAAAGAGAAAAAAAAAAAAAAACAAATATGCACACCCTTTTAGGAGAAACAAATATTTCTCAAGGGTGTGCACACTCTTTTAGGAGTGTGCACAAATATTTTAGACCATTATTAACTCTAATAAAAAAAGAAAAAGAAAAAAGAGAGAGAGCATGGTTAAGTAAATCATGTAAAAAAGAAGAGAAGAAAAAAGAGTCTAGTTAGTTTTATATCTGGAAAAAAAAAAAAAGGAACCGAAAAAAAGTTTAAAAAAAAAAAAATGCAGGCAGTGGGCTTAGGTGATTATTAATAATTTTATTTTTATTATCAAAATGTTGAAGTATATCTTATGGGAACTAAAAGACAAAAAAAAAAAAAAAACTAGTTTTGAGTTAAAGAAAAAAAAGTTCCAAGAAAAAAGTAAATAATTAAGTTATTTTTTCACTCCTTTCAAAAATTTTATGTAATATGCACTCAAAAAAGAAAGAATAAAGTAAAGTTTAAGGGCATTAACGTCAATGCGCCATCAAAGTTAACGCCGTTAGGCATTTTTAACGGCAAGGGGGGAATCTGACATTTATTTTGTAAAGCAAGGGAGGGCAGTGGAATTTCAGAAACCAGAGGGGGGGCAGTGACATTTATGCAAACCTCAGGGGAGGTTAGTGAAATTAACCCTTTAAACTATAATTTGTGCGAAAAAACAAAGGTTAAACCTTGTAAATGGTGAGTCATCCAAGAGTTTATTAAGGTCCAACTCTTTTTCAGTTTATCCAATGCGGGACTCAACCTTTCACACATGATTTTGGAAAATTTTGGAACTTAATAGGTATAGCCTATTTCTTATATAATTGTGAAAATTAATCAGATTAGAAAATCCAGTGACAACTTGTACAGGAAAGCAAAAAGTTCATCGATCAATGATTAAGATATAGATTTAGAGGATGAATTGTGGATTTGTGGTTATGTATCCTTGTAACTTTGTTCATAAGCTATGGTGATACTTAGCTCATGTGGAAGATTACTTAGTGTTCTTGTTCGAGTCGAGACATAAGATTTATTTATCATCATTTATAGGTAATACACTATATAAATCTATAAAATGCACACAAACTATGATTTAATATATAAAACACTACCATGACTACCATTTCCTAGCTGTGTCCATGCCCTTGTATTCAAGGATTCTCAAGTCTTCTGTCCCTCTAGATTCTTCATTATTGTTGCATCTCTATTTAATTTGGGACTCCATAATTGTTCGAGGGGAAAATTTCAAAATAACCCCAGACCTTTGGACTCAATGTCTCAACACACCTAAACTTCAATAAATGTTAATTAAAACCCTGACCTATTCATTCCGTCATTAAATCCCACCCTACGCTCCCACACCGTCAAAAAGGAAAGGGAAAGTCCCATATGGCCCTTTACCTTGCTGACAGAGCGTGCCATATGGAGGCTTTGACGCCAAATAAGAAGTGGGATCATTTGTATAACTCTATGTACTCAAGACCACAAACAAGAAGTGGGATCATCTTCCCCCATCTCCTGTCATGGGCCGCCACATTTTCAACAACAAATCTCAACCCTCATGATATTTAGGCTGCCACATTTTCGACAACAAAATCTCAACCCTCCTCTAAACCGAAACAAGCGCGCTCTGTGTGTGTGTGCACGAGCATGCGTGTGCACGCGGCTTCACTAAGGAGTCACTGGCAATGCCACTACCGGCAACACCCTCTAGCTCCCCATTTCCCCACCCCCAAACCAGTTCTCTAATTTGAGAAATGCTTTCCAATGGAAGCCCTCTAATTCAGCCAAGAATCTTCTAAACCTATTCTTTCTCAATTCGAATTTTAGGAACTCGTGTCTCGAGAATCCCCCTCCATCTTCCTATTTCAAGGACATCAGATTTTATTTTAAGCTAAGCAACTACTTGGTATATGGATTGTGTAGTTCTTGTCTATGCAAATTAATCCATAAGTTGTCGGTATGAGTTTTGAGTTTCTGAGATTATACATGAGGGCATGAGTTTTATATTGAAACTTTATGATTTGAATTTATGTTTTTACATAGTCCTCTAGCCGGAGGAGTAAATCGTACAAGTAGTTCGATTGAGAAATCCGAGATATGAGAAAGAGAGATTTACAATATTTAGGAAACCTCTTTCCTCTTCAATCAATTTTTTTTATATAGTCTCGATTTCTGTACTAGCATTAGACCAATTTTCAGCAGACTACCAATTCTTCAACATAATTAATGTTATCAATCGCGGAAGGAGATGGTTGGTATGGGCTGAGTAAGAGGGGTCAGCAGTTTGGGGTAGATTCAGATGAGGTGTTCGAGGTTGTGGTTGGGGATGAATTCGGTTGGCATGTGTTGTTGCCGCCATCGACCCATCGCTGAATACTTAAGAGATCATAGGTAACACCAATGCACAATCTTGATAAAAGGATGTATAGATCCTCCCTCCCCATTATTTCTAGGGAGATAAAAATAAATAGAAACCTAAAAGGAGAGGTAAGTGTGTGTATATGTGTATAGAGAGAGGGGTGTGTTTTGTAGAGAGATAAAATGGGGATGTGAACGTGAGGGAGAGATAGGAATGGAACATGTAATTTGTGAAGAGGGGAAGGATTCAAGGCCAATATATTATTTCTCTAGAACTAGGATACAGAAAATTAGAGGATATGTTACATTAAGTCTTAATAAGTGTAGGGAGTTATATGTGTATTGTCAGTGGTATTTATTGAAAAAAAAAGAAGATAAAATACTCCTATGATAATAATGAAGCCTCAATTTAAATAATTACGATGCAATAGTATTGAAGTCTCAACTTAAACAAGGGAAAATTTAAAAATAACCCCTACCTTCGGACTTAATGTCCCATATACACCTTAACTTCAATAAACATCAATTAAACCCTTGACCTATTCATTCCGTCATCAATTCCCACCCTAACCCATTTCCTGTCCAATAAATAACGGAATGTCTGATATGGCGCTTACTTGAACATTTTTTTGATATCTTGGCTAACATTTGACAATGGAAATAAGTTTTCTGGTTGTGCAAGA
This sequence comes from Vaccinium darrowii, assembly GCA_020921065.1. NCBI lineage: Eukaryota > Viridiplantae > Streptophyta > Magnoliopsida > Ericales > Ericaceae > Vaccinium > Vaccinium darrowii. Next base: position 12,073,384 of record CM037152.1, read on the forward strand.
TATGGTGTAATGTTCGAGGAAACACGACTAAAATGAGTCATATTATTCTAAATGGTATACTTGTGAGATTCTTAAGACCTGCAATAGTCCGCATGTCTTCTCTTTCAAATCCATTCTGTAGATGGTGTAGATGTTGTCACAACCATCCACCACAAACTTTAACCGTAGTGATAAGTGTGTGCACCCCACCTTGAGAGGTTATTGAACCAAGTTTCTCTTACATCTTTGGACAAATTTTTCTAATGTACATCTCCATCCCCACCCCCATCCTCTTCTATGGAATCCTACTCATCATCTTCCTTCCAATACATTCCAACATTGAGTATGATACATAACTGATTGGATGTACTGCAATGATAAAATACTCCCTTGGTTTCGAGGACAGGTTTAAGTTGAGGAAAGGTGAATAACAAGTGCAGAACATGGATAACTCCACCAAAATCTTAACGGTTTGAGAATGCAACGTGAATAGAAGTGTTATCGGAATTTTGAAGGCTCACGTAAATAACAAAATTGTCTTTTTTCACGTTTAGTGTCAGTAAAACTGGAAATGGAACAAATCGTTGACTTAAAGGATTACAAAAATTTTGTAAAAAAATAAGACAAATTGTACTTCCCTTTCCATTTTCTTGCTTTATTGTTATGCGCGCAAGTATTAATATTTTGGAGTAGAGGGTTCAAAATGCATGAAGGGTGTGACTAATTAGTTGAAAAGATCATACACAGCTAACAGTAACAGCCCAATTGCAGATCAAGAAAATACTAAATAAAACATGAGGAAGACTTGCTGAGTAAGATTGACCACCTTAACCAGGCATTGTATATTCAACTTTGCTCTTAGGACATCAGAATTATTCAAATTGCTTTTGGGGCTTCAGAATAATTTTACTAACAAGTTTTTAGTATTTTGTATGGAACACGTTATTAATTGAATTGTTGTTGAGTAGACATGCAACCAATTGGTGAACTAGATTTTGTTTCCGTTAGAATCGATCAAAAGCTCTCCCTTCTCTCCCCCTCACAATCAAAGCGTTGTATATATAGAGTCCATAAGAAGCAACGCAAGGTAAATGAGAAGACCTATGAACCAGAGATGGTTGTAGTAGGTCCTTATCATCGTGGTAAAGACAACCTACAGCCAATGGAGGAGCGTAAATTACGATATTTGAAATCACTTAGTGATTATGAAAGCGAGAGTAGTTCAAAAAAGTATAGCATGGCTATCAGCCCATTAGAACGAGAAGCACGTAAATGATATGATGAACCAATCAATCTTAATCCAAATGAAATGATCGAAATGATGGTATTAGGTGGTTGTTTCATCGTCGAATTGCTTATGAAGTTTAGAGATAGCGAAAGAAGAAGAGATTATGATCATATTTTTCTAACGGGTTGGATGCTTACGACGTGTCGGCATGACCTAATGCTATTTGAGAATCAACTGCCATTCTTTATTAGATGCAAGTTATACTACATAAATCGCGGATCCAAACCGATGTGATGAGCTCCTAGATGTTGCATTGAACTTTTTTCATCCTCTTATCCCTCATCCGGGATATGTTCCACATGTCGTCGAAAGAAATACCCTCCACAAGATTAGACATTTCCTTGGGTTGATACACCACAATTGGGTCTCACCATTTTTCTGGGAAGGAGCATAAAGAAAAGGAACATAATGAAACCTAGAGCTTCAAGACTAGAGGTGTCAAAAGTGCCCACCGTGCCGCTTTTTTTCCGTGCCAATTGTGCTCCGTACTGTGCCGTGTCGTGCCGTGCCCGTTTACAGAATTGTGCCATGCCGTGCCGTTTTTAATCGTGCCGTGCCTATTTTTAGTCGTGCCGTGCCGTGCCATTTTTCTTTATTCGTGCCGTGTCGTGTCGTTTTGTACCGTTTTGTAAGACAAGATGTTCTTCCCTTTCCGTTTTCTTGCTTTATTGTTCTGCACACAAATATTACTATTTTGGAGAAGAGGGTTCAAAATGCATGAGGAGTGTGGCAAATTAGTTGAAAAGATCATACACAGCTAATAGTAACAGCCCAATTGTAGATCAAGAAAATACTAAATAAAACATGAGGAAGACTTGCTGAGTAAGATTGACCACCTTAATTAGGTATTGTATATTCAACTTTGCTTTTAGGGTATCAGAATTATTCAAATTGCTTTTGGGGCTTCAGAATAACTTTACTAACAAGTTTTTAGTATTTTGTATGGAACACGCTATTAATTGAATTGTTGTTGAGTAGACATGCAACCAATTGGTGAACTAGATTTTTTTTCCTTTAGAATCGATGAAAAACTCTCTCTTCTCTCCCCCTCACAATCAAAGCGTTGTATGTACGCATCCATAAGAAGCAACGCAAGGTAAATGAGAAGGCCTACAAACCAGAGATGGTTGCAATAGGTCCTTATCATCGTGGTAAAGAAGACCTCCAGCCGATGGAGGAGCATAAATTACGATATTTGAAATCACTTCTTGATTATGAAAGCGAGAGCAGTTCAAAAAAGTATAGCATGGCTATCAGCCCATCAGAACGAGAAGCACGTAAATGCTATGATGAACCAATCAATCTCAATCCAAATGAAATGATCGAGATGATGGTATTAGATGGTTGTTTCATCGTCGAATTGCTTATGAAGTTTAGAGATAGCGAAAGGAGAGGAGGTGATGATTCTATTTTTCTGACGGGTTGGATGCTTACGACGTTGCGGCGTGACCTGATGCTATTTGAGAATCAACTGCCATTCTTTATTATCTGCAAGTTATACGACATAAATCGAGGGTCCAAACCGACATGATGAGCACCTAGATGTTGCGTTGAACTTTTTTCATCCTCTTGTCCCTCATCCGGGATATGTTCCACATGTCGTCGAAGGAAATACCCTACACAAGATTAGAAATTTCCATGGGTTGATACACCACAATTGGGTCTCATCATTTTCTAGGAAGGAGCATAAAAAAAAGGAACAAAATGAAATAACAAAATGGCGTTTCATTCCTAGTGCCACAGAGCTTCAAGACTAGTAGTGTCAAATGTGCCCGCTGTGCATTCTTGTCTCGTGCCAACTGTACTCTGTACCGTGCCGTGCTGTACCTATTTACTTAATTGTGCCATGTCGTGCCGTTTTTAATCGTGTCGTGCCCATTTTTCTTTATTCGTGCTGTTTTGTAACTGTGTCGTGCCGTGCCGGCCCATTTACTTAATCATTCACGGATCGTTATTAAACGCATAAAAATAGATCTAGACCTATTTTGAGAAACATGTGGCATTTAATCTACTTCTGGAATCACTTGTAATGTTAAGTCAAGTTCTACTGCCTATTCTACTCCTCCTTATAATAAAAGCCGCAGTTTTGTTTTTTCCTCATGTAGCTCTACCCAAAATGACAAAACTTCCCTGGTTTACCAAAGTTATTACACATAAATCCTTAACTCAAAACCCAAGTCCAGAGGAAACGATCACCACTCACCGTCTCAATTTGCTGTTTATTTCTCTCGTCCATCGCCACAATTCCAACGCCCACATTTATGGCGGCTCAAATATATGGCATCCAAACAGCAACAGCCAACTGTTTTGACTTTTGAAAGTTTTACTCTGGCAGAGTCGAACTCATCACAGCCGCCTACATATACTTCTTGCCAAAACATTCTGCGTTAGATTCACAGTGTTCAAAACCCAGTGAGATTGTGCCACCAAGGCAAGTTACAACTGGCTGTTGTGATGCCAATACAACTGCAGGAATTTTTAACCATCTCCTCAAGCAGAATATGTGTGATTGTGTGCGTGTGTGTGCTTCTTGTGTGTATTCTCTCGCTTATTTTTCACTATCTTTACAACATGTTTTGCTTCACTTGGGAGTTTGGTATTAGATGGTCGTTTCATTGTCGAATTGCTTATGAAGTTTAGAGAGGGTGAAAAGAGAGGAGATGATGGTCCTATTTTTCTAACGGGTTGGATGCTTACAACGTTGCAACGTGACCTGATGCTATTTGACAATCAACTGCCATTCCTTATTATCTGCAAGATATACGACATAAATCGCGGGTCCAAACCGATATGATGAGCTCCTAGATGTTGCATTGAACTTTTTCATCCTTCTTTTTTTTTTGATAAGCTTTTTCATCCTTTTATCCCTCATCCAGGTTATGTTCCACAGGTCGTCGAAGGAAATACCCTCCACAAGATTAGACATTTCCTTGGGTTGATACACCACAATTGGGTCTCATCATTTTCTGGGAAGGAGCATAAAGAAAAGGAACAAAATGAAATAACAAAATGGCGTTTCATTCGTAGTGCCATAGAGCTTCAAGACTAGAGGTGTCAAACGTGCCCGTCGTGCCACTTTTCTTCCGTGCCAACCATGCTCCGTACCATGCCGTGCTGTGCCCATTTACCTAATTATGCCATGCCGTGCCGTTTTTAATCGTGCCGTGCCCATTTTTCTTTATTCGTGCCGCGCCGTGCCGTTTTGTAACCGTGTCGTGCCATACCGGCCCATTTACTTAATCACTCACGGACCGTTATTAAACGCATAAAAATAGATCTAGACCTATTTTGAGAAACATGTGGCATTTAATCTACTTCTAGAAGCACTTGTAATGTTAAGTCAACTTCTACTGCCTATTCTACTCATCCTTATAATAAAAGCCGCAGTTGTGTTTTTTCCTCATGCAGCTCTACCGAAAATGACAAAGCTACCCTGGTTTACCAAAGTTATTACCCACAAATCCTTAACCCAAAAACCCAAGTCCAGATGAAACGATCACCACTCCCCATCCACCGCCACAATTCCGGCGCCCACATTTACGGTGGCTCAAATATATGGCATACAAACAACGACAGCCAACTGTTACGACTTTTGAAAGTTTTACTCCGGCAGAGTCGAACTCATCACAGCCGCCTACATATACTTCTTGCCAAAACATTCTGCGTTAGATTCACGGTGATAAAAAAAACCCAGTGAGATTGTGCCACCAAGGCAAGCTGCAACTGGCTGTTGTGATGCCGAAACAACTGCAGGAATCTTCAACTGTCTCTCGAGGTGAAGTATGTGTGATTGTGTGCGTGTGTGCGCTTCTTGTGTGTACTCTCTCACTTATCGTCAGGGGCGACGCTACACGCAAATGAGGGGCATCAGCTGACCCCACAGCGGAAAAAAATTAATACTACTACTATGTTAATGTTTTTTAGAAAATTCATAAATGACCCCCCATAAACTTAGGGCTGACACCACTGGATAATTCTCCAACTTTCATCCACTCTCTTTGTGTGGCTTGTTTGAATCCTAGTCACTCGTTTTGTTCTTTTGATGATATGGAGAGGTTGATCTGTCTTGCTAAAGAGGTACTCCCTCCATTCCAAATTGTTGCTCCTAGTTACTATTTCAAAATTGGGACCTCTAAAAAAAAATTGTTTAGATCTTTAATGATTTAAATAACTAATATGGATCTTATTTGATAGATTTCAATTAATTTTATCAAACACATGTTTTAAAATCATAGAAAAATTATAGATCATAAAATATTGATAATTGTTTAAATGGTTCAAAAATTTAAGCAGAAGCAACAATTTAGGATGTAGGGATTATCTGATAGTATCGACCTGGAGACTATAATGCAACGATTTCAGAACTCGAAACTGCATCGAATGTAATTGAGAAGCTTGTGTAGCTAATATATATATATATATATATATATATATATATATATATATATATATATATATATATATATATAGGATCAACTTCTAATGAGGGATCCTCATTTTAAATAAAATGAGGACCAAACAATTTGTCCACTTTCCGAATTGAATTTTGACGATCCGAACCGTTAGATGTGTTTAAAATGTGTTTTTAAGGTCCACCGCGAGGATTCGTCCAAAAAAAATACCCGTAAGGGCTTCATCCGACCAATTTTTGTTAAAAACGTCATATGTAGCGTTTTTAACAAAAAATAATCGGATGAAGCCCTTACGGGTATTTTTTTTGGACGAATCCTCACGGTGGACCTTAAAAACACTTTTTAAACACATCTAACGGTTCGGATCGTCGAAATTTGGTCGGGAAGCATGAGGTCCTCATTTTATTTAGAATGAGGGATCCCTCATTAGAAGTTGATCCTATATATATTCTTTTTGGTGTGGTGAAAACTAAAAACTGAGAAAACTGTTTTATGCCTTTTGATGATATCTTTTGTTTATTAAGTTGAGCTCTTTAAATGTGATTTTTGTTGGAACAAAATTTTTAGTTGTCATTACTGCGATAATCCTACACTTCCGAACTCCTGGAGTCGCCACTGCTTATCGTTCACTATCTTTACAACATGTTTTGCTTCACTTGGAGGTTGGTGCTGGCAGGCCTTCGGATGTCTATCATGGATGGATACATGGTGGATCAGTTCATCAATGAGGTTTGCTTTGTGCAAATTTGCAATGCTGCTTCCTGGTAGATCAATTCGTCAACCTTCAGGTTCTGCGTTATTCATGGCCGGTGGTTAAAAAATTTGTTGCGACTTTTACATCCTCTCACAATATTCCAGTTGTATAAGATCTTTGTGGGGCTTTGTACAGATTGGCCTCGCAAAAAGGGAAATTGCAGAAATTTGTAGTCAGGCATAGAAGTGAACTGATTGACAATTACAAGATTTTTTAACTATAAAACTTGGGCAATTTGAGTTGCTGTTCCACTCATATTGCGAAATTCTCGAGTTTCAGGTAGATGTTTTATAAATTCTTGGGGAATTTTTACTTTGATCCCCTGTATTTTGAGAGAATACTTAGTTATACCCTTTCAACTTTAAAATCATAAACTTAAACCCCCAACTCCAAACTCAATAGTTAGAATCTCTTTCCGTCTCCGTGGAACAAAATTGCCACAACCACAACCATTTAACACTGCCGAAAACCACTTAATGCCACCAATAAGTACCACCATTTATACTTTGCCTCTTCAATTTATCCCCATATTTGCTATTCCTCTTCTTGGTCAATGTCAGCATCATTGCTCTTGGCCCAATTACCAAACGGTGTGGCTTCTATTTGGTTTATTTCATTTCATTCTATCTTTGAAATTACATTTTGTGAAACTAAAAAATTGAGGCCATCTTAGAAGCTGCTCTTTTCTCAACCAAATACATCGAGGGTCATACTTCAACTGCAACACAAATTAAGTTATTTGGTCCTTCACTGTATACAGGGTTATATTTTCATTCCTGCCATGTTGAAGGGTTATTTGTTCATAGTTCATACTTCATACCAACTTTTGAATAAGCTCAATTTTACCCTTAAACCATTATATCCCATACCAGGGTAACAAACATAGACAGAACAAAAAACAAAACCCTAAACTCAAAGGTCCCAACATTGCATCCCACTAACTGCATCTGCATCTACCACAGACACCTAACCAAGCTGAAATCTTTGAATCGTCAGAAAACAAAAGACTTTCTTCCCAAATGCCACAACCGCAACTATAACCTAAGTTATAGCAAGATACACCTTCATCTTCCTCTCTCTAGCCTTTCTTTTTGCAATCTCCATCTCCAGCTTGTTGCCCTTCCTAAGAAGCCCGGGAATTATATGAAGAACCCTTCGACACATTGGGTGGGGGTATGGGGGTGTTAACACCCAACCAAACTCTTTGCACTTAGAGTTTGTGCAACTCAAAAACTTCTTACCTTGGTTCGTATCAATCAAAGAAGTGCGAATTTCTGGGTTTCATCAAAGGATGCAAAGCTTTTCCTCATCGTTTGTACAAATCTCATTGGTGCTGCAATTGCTATTCATTGTGGGTTTGGACGGGTTATAGAAGTGTTCAGGTATAGATGCTATTATTATTATTATTATTATTATTATTATCATCATCATCGGATGTTCAGGAATAGATGCTATTTTGGTCATGGAGTCATGAATGAGAATTGGGGGAGGGAACGATGCTCTGGTATTTATGAGAGTGTAGGGAAATGAAAATAGAAATGGAGGGAAGAAAGTTTGGGTTTGGGGATTTTCCCTCCAAAGAAATTAAGGGCGAGTCATCCACATTTGTCCCTAGTTCAAGTCATTTCACTGTGTTACCAGCAGGGTAACAGTTAAGGATGTCTAACTCAACGATTTCCATGGGCATACTGGCAGATTTTAGGCGATACCCCATTAATTGAATAATGGATTCGCAGTTTAGGTGTCTAATTGAAGTTTATTAACGTTTGGGAATCTATTATACATTGAGGTCAAAGTTCAAGGAGTATTTCGAAAATTTCTCATGATTAAAATTTAGAACTGTAAAAAACGTACAAACATTGTGATATGAAAGTAGTATTGCTTACCCAACCAACACAAACAACACTTAATTCTATAGGGGGAAAAAAAAAAATTAGCCTCACACAAAAGGCATAATCGGCTTATTCATCCCCCATGGAACTGGCACAATTCAAAGTTACAACTTATTGAATATGAGTTGAATTCCATTCTGCGGTTGAAGCGTGAACATCTGAATTGGAGAGTGGACATAATTTGAGGATAGGGTGAACTTATAACACTGCAAAATCATTGAGAGTGCTCTCTTGACCTCGATGGTCGCAAAATGTAAACCCACACAAATTCGAGGACCGAAACCAAATGGAATAAATCCTGTGATTTTGTTATTTGCTGCTTTAGCCACTCCTGCGAATCTCTCAGGCTTGAAGAGGTGAACATCTTGCCCCCATATTTCAGGGTCATGGTGGAGTGCTAGTAGTGGAAGTTGTATCTCTGTATTGGCTGGAACAGTCAGGTTTCCCAATATATTTGGTTTCCTTTTCAACTCTTCTCACCGTACTGACCACAGGTCCATAGAGCCTAAGTGCTTCATTCCAGATCATTGTCATCTACAAAATCAAAGAGAGCGAATTCAACACAAACTATATCTATAAGCCATCCTGATTTCATGATTGATTCATTTTTCTTTTTAGGTTAATAAGAATCCCAGTTGGTATTTTCAGGTGGTTGTTTTGGTATAATGAGTTATTTAGCCAGTTTGGCCGACTCCTTTTCACATTTTCTATTTTTTATTTTTAAGTTTTGGGTGTTTGGCTGCCCAAACCCAAAACACATTAAGCCAAAACTCATTTTCAAAATTTGACATTAGAGAGGAGAAGCCAAAAGAAAGCTAGGAGGAGCTTTTTAACTTCTCATTTTCCACTTTTTCCATTTTTGATTAACAAAAGGACCTACAAAATGCATGTATTCCACACATATCTCTCAAACACTACTCCTGTTGCAAAATGCATTCTGCACATTTCTTTCAAACACTTCTACTAGGTTCAAAATGCATATTCTGACTATAATTCAAAAAATCAGGAAAACAAAGTAAAAATAAAAAACAGAAAATGAAGCTCCCAAACAACCCTGGCTGTGTTCGGATTGGTTTTGGAATGTTTTTCAAAAATGGGCCTTCTCAAAAAATGATTTCCTCCTCTCCTGTACGTGCATTTTGACTGCAAAACCCAGACTATACTTTTGACTTTTCTAGGCATTTGGACCCACTTAACAGCAGTTGCAGTGGCCTTTGAAGTTTGAACCCACTCAACAGCGTTTCCTCCTCTCTCTCTCTCTCTCTGCGCAATGGGCCCACTCTCTGCGCCAAAACCCAGCTGGATGGGTCTTCTCTCTCTCTTTGCGCCAAAACCCAGCTGGATGGGACCCACAGCTGCTGCTGCTGCAGTTTGCTTCCGATCACTACTCCTGTTGCAAAATGCATTCTGCACATTTCTTCCAAACACTTCTACTAGGTTCAAAATGCATATTCTGACTATAATTCAAAAAATCAGAAAAACAAAGTAAAAATAAAAAATAGAAAATGAAGCTCCCAAACAACCCTATAAGTTCAAAGCTATTTTAGGAACTGAGGTTTGTAATGTAAGGTGCAGAGGAAAGGACCCTCAGTGATTCCCTATTTTTGCAACGCGTTGTTCTTTGCCTAGGATATATCATGTTTTATGCTTTGATTGAACAAGTTTTTGTGGTCTTGTATGTTTATTCTGTTTCTTGTATGTTCTTTTTTTCGGCACGGATAATTTTTTTTTTTTTTTTTTTGAAGAATAATAAGTTTTTACCTAGTTGTATTGAACATAACACTCCCATAAATTTTATTTGGTATACATAAAGTCAATATATTTTTTTCTATTTGCAACATTTTTATCCTAGTCAAACTGACCGAGGAGAGATTCATTTAAAACTTGTGTAATCATAATGACAATGAAAATGAAAAGGGAAAAATCAAAGACAATAAAGTCAAATAAAATGACATACTCTTTTTTTAATATTAATACGTGTAGGAATACGTATGAGGAGAATTTTTTTCCCCCAGACATAGCTTTAAAGTTCGTGTTTATATTTTAGAAACATGCTAAAATAAATTTATAAATACAAATCATATCATGACGATGTTAAACACAAATAGAATAATATTAGTGAAATTGACGTTAAAGGGTGGAGCTAGAGAAACAATTGGAGAAAGTTTCACGTGCAAAGCAACTATTAAGTTTAAGGGCAAAAAAAGACATTAAAAGGTCGGTTTTGGTTTCCGAATCGTTTATATTTTTTCAAAGAACAAAGAAGATGTGGGAGTATTTGTATGAAAATTTTGATAATGGGGTTGTAGTCATTGATTCATCGAAAAGAATTTTCGGTAGTTTGGTACCTTGCCAACTACCGTTTCTGCTTCTGTCTATTTTGTTATATTATCTATTTACTTCCTCTTGTAATATTTTGTTTCTATTAACAAAATATTATTTTCTTTGCTGTTAAAAAAAAAAAATAGTGAAATTGACATAAGTCACAGTGTCACACTGGTCGTCTTAGGAACCCAGAAGGCCCAACTGGTCATCTTTTTGGAACACGTGAAAAGAATGATTAAGCCCACTGTATAGAATCAGGAATTGGGTCAGCTTCAACCTGGCCCAATTACAAGGTATGTGTATTGGACTTATTAGAATCCTCGACTGGGTCAGTAAGCCCTAAATACAAGGCCTGTTATGTTTCGTGAGCGAAACAAGCTCAAAGGGATGGGAGGGCTGTCTGGTGCAACTGAACCGAAACGAGCTTTGTAATATCTGAACTCAGTTTGTTTACTTAACAAGAGTAAAACTCGAGAGATTCACTCATTTACAAACGAGTCGAGTTGAGCCTCGTTAATTTACTAAACGGGCTTCTGTAAAGGAATTGTGCTGATACAAACGAGTTGAGCTAAGTTTTAGACTGTTGAAATCTGCTCGTTTACAGTAAGAGCTTAAAACTCGAGCTTGTTCGGTTGCTAAGTGAGCGAAGTCTCAAACTACTTATGAACAACTCAGTTCGTTTGCAAACCCAAGAGAGATTGTTGAGGCTCAAGCACTCATTACTGACGAAGTTACATCAAATGCCCTAATATTCAAATGGGAGAATGCTATTCAAAGTACAAACATTGGGCCAAAAAGACTTTGTTCCACCAAAGCTCTGACCCAAGTGGTGGTGGAAGGAGACCTTTACACCCATGAAAAAGTTCTAAGTTCAAGTTGATAGAACAACATCGATCTGCAGCTATAACTGCTAACTACTCCTACTTAAATACCATGGTGTAGCTGTGGCAACGAAATATGTGACTTCCCCTTCTTTTCAAAAACAAAATTAAAGTCGACTTCCTCATGTGTTGGGTCCTAAATATTAGCTAATAATCATAAACCTGCAGTGACCTTGAGGTAGACCGTTGTCAATAACATTATCCTCGAGGTGCATACGTATGAGCTGGTTTGGACAGCTAGCTATAAAAATAAAAAGTTAAATACTACCCTACCATGAGCCCCTTCATAATTCGAATTCATGCCAAAAAACTTAATCAAACAAGTCTCTTACCAAACTTCCTCGAGCCCCATCTTATGAATACTTTGAAGGCAGAGTGGGCTTGGGCCCATCCCTTGACTACGTATGTAACATATCAAAGTCCCCACACAAAACATTCCATGGCCGCCTAAAAATGAGAAAAACCAAAAGTAAGCCAGAGAGTATTATGAATGTCCAGTTGAGGGGTCGAGTCAAAAAGATTTTAAATGTTCTGGCCCTGGTTTCCTCTAAATGATTCATATGTGTCCATCTGCACATGACACACCAATAAATTTTCCTACGGAAGTTTAGGCCACTTTCAATCTCAAATATATTATGGAAGGAACCCGGCGCAACATCTTAATTGTCCAAAAATATTTTTAATGGTTCAGATTCGCAAATACTTTCTTATCGGTTAAAGTGTTTTATTACCGGTAAGAAAACTTTGGCGAATCCTGACCATTGATTGTCAAGATGGACGGTTGTGATATGCGCTACACGGTGCAGCACATTGCACCATCCCCGCTTCCATTATGAAAGTGTTCAGAGCCAATTATTATTTAAATTTTGAATTTTAGACTATAATTATATATTTTTAGATTATATCTAAAATTTGTGAAAATATTTGAATTGTTATGATGACACCGAAGTATAGAGAATAAAACAAGCCAACAAGCGATCAAACAAGAACACAAAGATTTACATAGTTCTGTTCAAGTACAAAGCTTAAACGTACTCCACGGGCAAAGAGCGAGAGAGAATTCACTATGAACGAGAAGAGAATATAAATAGCTGGCTATAATCCGTATAATCACAAAAAACCACCAAATGATATTCTGGGACAAATTTATGGTGGAATCCGATAGGAAGAACAAATCCTAGAGATGGAACCCAAAGAGATAACCATAAAAATCCTAATATCAAAGCACCAACAACAAAAGGATCCCTAATCTCCACAATGATGGTATTCAAAGGAGCCTTACCATAATGGACCCACAAAGGGACAAACCCTAATACTGACTCTATTCTTAAGAAAACTCTCAAGGAAGTCACCAAATTTAATGCACTTTCCTAACATGAATACTAATGTGCAAAATAAATTTTTGCAGAAAATAGTGGGCAAACTTGTAATGAGAATCAAAAAGCGGCTCTACAGGTGATTTTGGAATTTTACAACGTACAGTTCATTTCTCAAAATGCATTTTTTCAAAACAATTCTATAATCTGCTCCCAAACACTCAAACTCCAAAACAGACAAAAATCTAGCTAAAATATATGTGAAACTAATTAAGGTGGCCAAAGCACCTATATGCTATGAAAGTTCGGGCTCTCATCTTGACCGTTCGATCGAGATGTTCCATGAAGATCATCAGAGGTGATTCCATCATAAAAAAAAAAAGGTTAGAACCCTATGGTTTGTTGTTCTTGAATCCAAAAATGGAAGAAACTATATAATAACAACATAGAGGCTAAATGCTCACAAAGAGCTTGAGGCTCTGCTCATTTAGTAATGGAGCTGAAATTGAGCTCGAGTTTTTGGCTTGTTTAGTAAACGAGCCAAGTTCAACACTCCAAAACTCAACTCGGTTCGAAAAAACTCGGCTTGTTTGTACAAGCTCGGTTTGTTTACATAGGGTCATTTAATAAATGAACTAACTCGGCTCGTTAAAAGTTAGGCTCATTCACACTCGAGCCGAGCTCGAACATAGCTCAACTCGGCTGATTTGCACCCATACTCAAAATATAAACAAAACAAATTCCACGAGGCAGTCTCAGCAAAATTCATGCAATTCTTGAAAACCCCACTACTATCCTGCAAATTTATGGAGTCTTAACAAAATTCGATTGCTTCTTGCATCGTGATGGTCATCTGATCAAGTTGTATCTTTCCTGATTATGGTTTATGCCTTCATTTTTTTATTGCTTAAAATGGAATTGCAGGTATGGTTTCCCGTCACCTCCGCCAGAGAGTATTGTCCCGTCACACCACGCATCTATCTGTAGGGGACCCTACCACCCCTATGTCGGGACCGAAACTAAGGTCTCACCACGTGTGAGTGGTGTTAGAAGTATGTTTAGCCCCGATGACTATAAAACTTAAACCTGGGCCTTGTCCTAATAAAATTTCCAACCACCGAACCAAGGATGGAGCTGGGGGGAGGCAAGTGGTGGCGGCCACCACCACAAGGTTTTCAAAAAATGCAATTATTATATAGAAAATAAATGTTTATCCCTGACTTATATAGACTCGCCACCACAAGGTTTTTATGGTATTGTATTTTTTCATAGAATAGATGAATATTCATAATGCAATTTGTCTTTTTATTTTTTAAAGTACATATTTTCTCCACCACAAAATTAAAATCATGGCTCCGTCCCTGCACCGAACCAACCCCTCATTGGTGACTATAGTTTATATGTGTAGTCTGATCTAAAGCATGAGCAATTCAATAAGAGATTGTTCAAATTGCCAAAAGTGAGTTCATTTAGAGCTTTTTTTTTTTTTTTTTTTAAGAGATTCACCAAGCCCAATTAGACCTCTCTAATTAAAAGCATGTTGATAGACAATATCTTGCAACACATGCGCTATACCGTTCCTGAAGCCACTTCATTAATTGTACGGTTTTTCTCGTGCCACTTCAAACTAACAAAAACTGACATTTGTCACAATTCATCATTAAAAGTAGAATCTACATAAATGTTAATCGCACTAATCGAGTTATTCCCTTAGTTCCAAATTGCTCGTCTCTTATATTATTTTGCATGTTCCAAATTGTTATTACTCTTTGAATTAGCAATAACGCAAGCAGCCCAGACTTCTGCTCATAAGAAAAGGTTGACTTTTGTTACAGTCGTCATTGAACAAAGAGTTCACACATCTCCCTGTTGATGATGCTTATTTTATGGGTTAGTTATAAAGTTTTCACAATTCACATATCTATATTTTTTATGAATTACGAAATATCCAATTTGTAATAATCATTGACAACTAAAAATAGCATAGAATTCCCAATATTCTGCTTGTGTAATTAAACTAATTTTTATTTGGAATGGTAGATTAACTCATTTACTGCCCACTTGGTAAAATTTCCGTTTGTATATGTGACACCTTTATGTAAAAAAAAAAAAAAAAAAGAGGTGATGTGTGAGTGAGAGTGACAAAGAAGGCATGGGTTGGGGATGGTGAGTGGTGAGGTTTTATTGACAGAAAAAAACGTGTAGAGATTCCATTTGGGAGCTTCCCAAGGTCACGACCCAAAAAATAGGGGCTGTGGGCAGCGCCGTTTAGCTTTATTTTTTATGGACCTTATTATACTTGTTTAAGGGGTCCTATATACATGGAATCACATCCTTGTGAATAATTTCTACTTTCAAGTCCGAACTAGCTTATCGCATCTCAACTGATTTCCTTTATACTCTGTCAAGGGCAGTTCATCTATGTCAAGAGTGTGGATTTAAGAAAAATCACTTCTTACGATCTGACCCCAAAAATCGAACCTTGGTTAATTATATGGAAAGTAAACCATGAACCAACTGGAGTAGCTCTCCGGGCTACATCCTTATGAATAGTTATGAGCCTAACCATGGATACACCACATTGTGTGAGACTCATCTCGGAATCCCATACTAAAGATCGGAGCCGTTTAATGTTTTTTAACTATTATTTTATAGGCTCTTTTTTTATATTTTAAATAAGCTCATTTGTACGTCAGAAAGGTTTGATCCATTCATTTAATTTGTTTCCTAGCAAATTCAGGAACGAAAATCGATCAAACCTTTACCAATACCTGAATGAGTTTATTTTTTTTACAAGAACTCATAAAAACATATTTTAAATAAGCCGAACGGCTTCGATTATTAATGCGGGACTCAATGAGTCCCACGAGAGCTGATATATATTTGACGTACATCAAATGGTGTACTCAAAGTTATTTTTTTGGGTTATGAATAATGCTATACCCTTCGTTTATCTTATCTTATCTTGTAGATAAAATAATGCTATCCATATATCACTTTAATATGTTTTGTCAAAAAATTCAAAGGGGGGTTTGGTTTAGTCAGGGTAATTAGTGGGAAGAAATTTGGATTCTCCTTGATCACGTGATATGGCCTCAAAATCAGGGATTGTGCTCATAAAGCTACCCTTCCACTCAACCTTTACCACCAAATCCTTGTTTATCATTTCGACTCGGATTGTCTGCGGTTACTTTGTTGAATTGCCCTATGCAATTCGGGCGCTTTGGGCCTATCATAGGTCTCACTTTGATGATCACTTTTTTTTTTGCATGTTGTAAATTTTTTTTTTTTTTTGGCACTTTCACTAATTTTTCTTGAGTATAATTTTTTGTGGGTTTTTTTTTGGTACTTTTACAACTTCCTTTATCTTTTCATCGTAATTTTTTAAATTAATCATACATCTTGACGAGATGAATCATAAAAGTATACAATTGCATACCGAAATTTTAAAAAAAAATCATATAAGAGTACTTATATACAAAATACCAGTTATTTGGCATTTTTTGGTCTCGTTGAGCTGAGCAATTAATCAAAAAATTAAAATATAAACCTAACAAAAATTTTGGAAAACTCGTGTAAATAGTCAATTGATTGAAATTTATTCTCAGTTTTAAAAGAGTTTTAAGAAAATCAATGAATTGGCAGTCTACATTTTTTTTTATGGATAAAAAACTTAATTTTGCATATGTCGCTATAACCTTACGGAATGAGCGGTTCAGATTAAAACCGACTAAGGCCTAGTTTTCCAAAAGATTTTAGCACCCAGGTGCTAAAATCATGATATTTCAAATTAAAAAATGAAGTGATTCCGTGTATCGTTTTTCGATTTTTTTTCGCATCAAATTAAAGTACTCCTCATGTACTTTAGTTTGGTGCAAAAAAAAATCGAAAAACGATACACGGAACCACTTCATTTTTTGATTTAAAAAATCATGATTTTAGCACCTGGGTACTAAAATCTTTTGAAAAACTGGGTCTAAGCAGTACTATCATGAGCAGACAATCTAGTGCTTCCTATACATACATAGGTAGTAGGTACACACACGTGTTTAGCTTGGGACAAGGTTTGTTTTTTTCCCTTCATCTCTATGCCAATTTTTCCTCCAAAAACATACTTTGATGATTTCAAAGTGCAGGATTGTTCCACTTTTCTTGGTAGGCCCCACTTCGTAGATAGAGAGTTCCCTAGCCACTTGATTAATGACCCCCATCATTGATCATGCCGTCATGGTCAAAGTTGATTTCTAATAAGATTTGTATAGGTTAAGGACTTTTAGATTAGGCCATCCCCAATTTGTGGTGCTATAATTATTTAGTCATAGGTAGAGCTCCGTCATGATAATGAGGGACATTAATGTCTTTAGATGAAATGGTTTTGACATTTTTTCCACTAATAATCATCTTAAACTTTTAGAATCGGGATCCTGTCATGTGTGGGTCACTCGTGGGATTTCTTAAGTGTTGTAAAACGGGGCTCACAATGGATCTATCTGATGATTCGAACTGTTCAGTTATAAGTCTCAATATGTTTATTGTCCATGCTAAAAATCAAGTCAATTAGATGTCGACAAATATTTGGCTCATTCATATTTGTCTAATGAGAAATAAAGTCAAGAGTCTGGATGCTATTATACTCTTGTGATAAATATGCTTCATTTAGCCAAATATTGATGTTCGATCGATCCAATTTTTGCATTGATGACTAATGCAATGAGCCAAAAACTGAACGGCTAGGATAATCAAATGAGGTTCGCGATTGATCACGTTTTGGTTTATGTTAGAGGCCACATGAAAAATTATGATCATACGAGAGGATCTTAATTCTAATCTTAGTGTTCAACAATTTCATATTAAAATAGTTAACCCGATGTGATGTTTGAGAACTTTTAGACCTTATGGAAATTAACTTCATCATTGAGGAAGTTTTTGTTGTTGTTAAAAAAAGGAGAGAGAGTTTTTGTTATAGAATAATGTTGAGAGCACTGATATTTTTTAGTGCAAATGACAAAAATGGACTCTTGTCTAATTTTAAGGTGGTTTAAAGGGGAAATACTATTCCTTCCGTCTCAAATTTCTGGTCTACCTTTTCGGTATACTTGACATTTTTAAATTGATTATATTTTTTCAATCTTTTATGTTTTCTATGATTTTGGAAACTTTATTCAACAAACTAATCAATATCTATTGAATAAAATTCATATTTCATATTTCAAATGTTATACCTTTAAAAAATAAAAAAATCTGTGAAGTGTCTAGAATAGACAAGAAAATTTGTACGGAGGGAGTAGAAATTTAGGCCACAAAGCAATGAATATGTATATTTAATAACAAGAAAGTCTATAATACACACCTCCTATTTGGGTGTGTATGCACTCCTATAAAAATTAACGATTAATAAAAGTTACGAGACGCACCAAAATGTTATGAATCATAAAAAATGTTATGAACCACCTTGCTGAAAAGTTACGAAACACTAAAAAATGTTAAGATTGCTAATGAGGTGACACAATGTGGATCATACAATAAGTGCATATGGTATAAACTTTTTTCCCTTTAACAAGAGATGTTAATATTAATTTATTAAGGGGGTGTTCTACTAAGTCACTAAGAGAGTTTTGTTTTAAAACTGTATTGGTTTTTGCGTTCACACTTTTTTATGTGATGTATTATGAGAAGATGACTTGTCTTGGTTTTTGGTAAAAACTAGTTTTTGAAAAAAAACTAGTTTGTGGAACACCCCCTAAGTATAGTACGCAGTATGAAAACTAAAGGAGCAAATAATACGACAACTAGGCAACCATCCGATCAACGTTTCAAATTGACAAAATGATACTAGCCGCCCGATAAAATGTTCAAAAATCTAGGGGTGTAAACGAGCCGAGCTGAGCTAAGCATAACTCTATAGAGCTCGAGATTAGCTCGTCTAGTAAACGAGCCAAAAATTGAGCTCGAGCTAGACTTGTTCGTAAACGAGCTGAGCTTTAACGAGCCGACAGGGCCGGCTCTAATATATATGGGGCCTAAAACGAATTTTTTCAAATTCGGCCTTCAACTCTTAATATAGCATAGTTAAAAATACTAAGGAAAACAAAAAAATTTCATAAACAAGTCATTATAGTCATTGGAAAACATAACTACTATATGAACCTATAAAATTGGAGTCCTCCAAAATTAATCAAAATTTGGGGGCCTAAAGCGGTGACTTTATAGGCTTTAGTCCAAAGCCAGCTCTGCGAGCCGAGCCAAGATAATTTACTTAATGAGCCTATTAAATGAGCTGAGTCTATATATATGAGTCACGCTTTAGCGAGCTGAGCCGAACCGAGCTGGTTTACTAAACGAGCCTAAAACTCTAGCTCAAACTCCGACTACTAAACAAGCTGAGCCGAGCATTAACGAGTTAAAACACAAACTGCTCGCAAGTACCTCAATTGGTTTACAGCCTTATTCAAAACTGGCCAAACGAACGTTAGTGGAGCCCTTGAAATTGTTATGCACGTAATGGGGTACAATTTTCTGCCCTACATTATATTATAATATAGGAGATGCATAGCAGACTTTTACTTTATAAAATCCAACATATAATATAGTGATTCTCCACTAAAGTCTATATTCTCCATAACTAATGCCATTTAAAAAAAAATAAAAGAGTTAGATATGTCAAAAGATTATTTCAAAAAACACATAATAAATACACAAATGGCATTGGATCTAGCCCTGATTGCAAATTCCGATGGATGCTCTTAAATTTGTCAGGTCAAAATATTTTTAGCAAGAATGGTAATCCACGCGCTAACGCGGTGCGTGCGTAAACACGCCATAATTGGTTGAATTTTTCGATAAATAAATAAGTGAGGAACATTTGGTTAAGATAATTTTGTCTTTTTTGGGGTATTGAAGCACGCTTAATTATGCGCATGGAATGGGATGCAGGCAGGGCTTGCGTGATTAGCAATCTTCCATCATAATTGATCACACTTTGTTGTCTGTTTAAGCATAATAATGCATCAATTTACACTTGTTGGATTAAGAGAAAACACAAGCCATTGGACTTCTAAATGTTGCCACAATTATTAATGCTTGAGTTTTCCCATATTTAGCTCTCTTTAAATTTCGACAAATAATCTTGTTTATTTAATCTATAGGATATACATGTATGTGTATAAATGGTAGATCCCAGAGACGGACGGAGGGACGGATGAATCTAGGCGACCGTTGACCTATCCAAATTATAAAATTCTCTTCATAATTGTAGTACTTTTTCGTTTTTATTTTGTAAAATCTAAAACCCGCCCATCTTCGTTTGGTTTTAAGTTTAGTTTAGCTATCTGTCAAAGTTTTCACTCTGTCATCATCCGTGTTTTTTTGTCTTTAATAAAATTTTTATTTATTTTTTACTTTTTGAATGCATATTGTGTATCTCTATTCACAAAGTAAAAAAGTTTGTTAAAATGTTAAAAAAAATTGACTAAAGAAGAAAAATTATGCAATCCTATACAAACTTTTATCTCAAAATTACCAACCAAACTTAATAATTTGAGACTTTTATACTTCTACATAGTAATAGAACACTAGGTACGTATTTTGCTTTTGAAATAGATACAAGTGCACAATATTCACTTGTGTAGTTTTATATATATGATCATAATGTGTAATTGTACAGGTTGATAACAAAAATATGATAAATAATTTGCTTTTTTTTTTTCCAAAATTTGTAATGGCGTAATTGATGCCATGTTAGTATGTTTTAATTTTTTAGGCTCTGTTTGTTTTGACATAAAATATTTTTCAGAGTAAGCTATTTTTCATGTAAAATGATTTCACCAAAAATAACTTTTTCCGTATTTATTTTCGAGTGTTTGGTTGGTAATCAGAAAATATTACTGCCTTGGTAACAAAACTTTTCTCCAACATTCATTAACAATAATCAATTAAGTTATCCTTCAATTCGAAAGAGACAAAGTAAGGAGGAGAGAGAACAATTGGTGGTAGGGGGAGGGGGAGAGAGAGAGAGAGAGAGAGAGAGAGAGAGAGAGAGAGAGTTGATTTCAAGTTTGAGGAGGAGAGAGAGAATGAGAGTCTTGGACCAAATTAGAGACCGAAGCGGTGGTGTAGATAGTTGTGGCAGCGCGCACGGGAAAATGACTTATGAGATTATCACCGTAAGTCAATCTACCACCATAGCCCAAAAAAAATTTATAGGAAAAAATGATTTATGTATGATTTGTACAATCAAACACTGGAAAATAAGTAAAATATTTTGTAGGAAAATATTTTACGGTCAAACAAACGAAGCCTTAATGTTCGCCCATTCAACACTTACATTTTCGTCAATCCCTGGACTAGCTCCACATGGATAATAAAGGTGTTTTTTTTTTTTTTTAGCCAAAAGAGAGAATTTCCATACAACCAGCAAGCAGGGGAACAAACAAAGTAGCAAGGTATTAAAGTATTAAATTACAAACCAACAACAAAAATAAACAAAAATCAGGAAGCGTCCTGGATAAGTTGGCCTCCATCCCCTATATCTGGATGGAGAATGAACTCAGCGAGGGCTTGTCTGGCAAGGAAATAAGCTCTATCAACCTCTTTTCGTGAAATTTTGGAGATCTTGCAAAAAGTGAGGCGGTTGATCTCCATGATAAGGTTGTCAATCAAAAAATAGTCCTTGTGATGACTATCATTTCTCCCTTCTAACTGTATGACAGCATTAAAACAATCAGTATGAATATAGACAATATTAAAGTTATGTTTTAGAGAACATGTAATTGCTTCCCGGAGAGCAAGGAGCTCAGCTTGGAGAGGGCTATTGCTATACGAAGAAACGACCATTTGGAAATTAGAATTCTATTAGGTAAGTTGGCAATAAAGCCCAGACCGCAGTAAGGATGTCCATCCTTCCATGCCCCATCAATACGCAGGATCCATGAGTTTTTATGCGTGATCAAAGATGGGTAGGGCTTAATAATGAAAGAGGGAAATTTGCAAGGCGGCACGATTAAAGTGCGTTGACTGTGGTTGTGCCAGGAAGAAGCTTTGTGGAACCAATGGGAGGTTTCCCTAACCATTGCCACAACAGCCTGAGGGTTAAATTGGAGATTTAAGAAAATTAGCTGATTTCTATGTTTCCAAATAGACCACAAAATAGAGACAAAGGGGAAAACCTGTTAATTATCCTTGTGGAAGCAGATGATGCAGTCCATCAACCAGTTCTTAAAAGATGTTGTCATTGTAATACCCAAAGTGGAGTAGGGAAGGCCCCCATCGTTCCAAATATTCCATATGAGATTGTAGTAGCAGAAGAGGTGATCAATAGTTTCATTATCAGTACCACATAAAGGGCAAGTAGGAGGGATATTATGCAATCGGGTATGAAGGCCACCGCAGACAGGGAGGATGCCCTTGAGGCATTTCTAGATGAAAACTTTAACTCGCTCAGGGAGTCCCAAGTTCCAAACAAGGTTCCGTGCGTTATGTCTTTTATGAATCTAGGAAGAAGAGATTAAGGAGGGACGACTTCTTCTGTGTTGATCATATAAAGACCTATAACCAGATTTGGTGTTGTATTCTCCTGAGAAGGTGTAAGGCCAAACATATTGGTCTGGGCAGCTAAAGGTTAGGAGGCGGATTGCAAGAACCTTGGGGACCAGAAAACGAGGGAGGAGGTCATAAACTTTATCCATGTCCCATATCAACGCATTGGGAGAGGGGCCAAGTAGAAATGAGACAGTGAGATCATCTAGACCAGCATAGGGGAGAAGCTGACTGAGTGGAATATTCCAGTCCGGAATCCATCTATCATGGAGAAGATTTATGGATTCTCCATTGCCAACTTTCCAAGAAATATGATCGGCAATCAGGTCACGACCATAAAGGATGTTTTTCCAAGCCCAAGAGGAGTTTGAGGTTTCACCTTCAAAAAGTTGACTTTTGAGTAATATTTCGGTACGAGGATTTTGGAGATAAGGAGGGATGGGTTATTAAGCTGTCTCCAACATTGGTTTGCTAAGACGGCTTGATTGAAGAGTCTCATATATCCTGGATACCCAAACCTCCTTCATTCTTGGAGGCTGAAAGTTTTCTCCATGAGAGCCAGTGAATAGGTTTTCGATCCCCAGTTTTCCACAAAAAAAAGTAGCAGAGATGGCATTAAGCTTGTCATAGGTGGAGGTTGGAATTTTGTAAGAAGAGAGCATAGATAGAGCGGAAGGCCTGACAGAACGGATTTAATAAGAGAAAGCTTCCCAACTTGAGATAAATCAGCTGTCCACCCCGCAAGAGACTTGTAGGCCTTTTCCACAATGAAGTTGAAGAACTAGCGCCTATTGGGTGAAGTACTGAGAGGAAGCCCCGGGCATGGAACTGGCTCAGAGCTGATGGGGACATGAAAAAAGCTACAAAACCTTCTGGAGAATGTAGGGGGAACATTTGGGCTAAAGGTAATCTGAGACTTTTGTCAGTTAATGCATTGTCCAGAGAAGCGACTGAAATTGTCTAGAGCTTGTTTAAGGAAACCATAGCTTTTGAGGGAGGGCTCAAAAAATACAAGGCAATCATCTGCAAAGAATAGATTGGAAAGGGAAACACCATTCCTAGAAAGCTATAGGCCTTTGCATTTGCCTTCTTCATTCTGCTGGTTAAGGACACAGGAGAGGGACTCTAGGTAAATGATGAAGAGTAAGGGGAGAGTGGATCCACTTGACGAAACCAATCTTATGGGAAGAAACGCCAACTGACGCAATCAAAGGCCTTACTCATATCCAATTTGAGAGCGGCTTTGAGCTTTCTTCCCGTTTTAGAGTGCTCTATCAGATGGGAAAATTCATGAGCCAACAGGGAACTATCTGAGATTAATCGGCCAAGAACAAAGGCGTTTTGAGATTGGAAAATATAGCGCGGCAGGATATGCTTGATCCTATTAGCCAAGGTTTTGGAAATGATCTTATAGATGACATTGCACAAGCTGATGGGTCTGAACTCACTAGGAGTTTTGGGGGAGGGAAATTTTGGGATGAGGGCAATATGTGTGTAATTAATCTCCTTGAGTAATCTCCCTGAGTTGAGAAAAGAAAGAGCAGCTGAGATAACTGAAGGGCCAACTGATATCCCAAAAAGAGTGGAAGAAAGGTGTTTGTAATAGCTATGAGAACATTTTTGAGATAAGAACTCCATATTGTGCAACTTACATTCTTAGAGAAGTAAATACTACATAAATGTGCTTTAAAATAAATTGGTCGAGAAGCCTCATCTCCTAGGCAAGTCCAGTTTAGCAATTTTTAGGCCCATCCAAGACTAAAGACTAAATGATAATTTGAATTGTTTATTTTGTAGAGTTTATCGAAGTCTACACTAAGTAGATATAACTAAATGACTAATCAGAATGCAATAAAACAATGGGTTTAGATTCGGTATCAGGGGTTTTTTTTTTTATTACGTTAGATTGACGTGATTTTTAATTTGGTTAAAATTCTTGACACGCTATACATAGTGAATAGATTCAATCATCAAAGTATGGCCTGGTCCAGTTATACTAATTAGCAGGATTA
Organism: Vaccinium darrowii; assembly: GCA_020921065.1. NCBI lineage: Eukaryota > Viridiplantae > Streptophyta > Magnoliopsida > Ericales > Ericaceae > Vaccinium > Vaccinium darrowii. The sequence goes on from CM037152.1 coordinate 12,097,777, forward strand.
CACAACACAATTCTAGAGAGGAGCCTAAAATTAGTACTCCCAATGACCAAAGTAGCGAGTGAGAAAGAAAGGGGATCAGAGATAAATTTTGTGTCCCCGAAACCGCTCGTATATGCATAAAGGGGTTTAGAATTGGTGGAAGGAGAACAAATTAAAACACTGACTTGGGCTTGGAGCTAACAGCTCTCACTCTCCTGTGTTCATTACTGGTTTGTGTTTAAAAAATTCAAACCTCAACTAAGCAATAATGTACAGCTGTTAAATGTTTAATTTAATCTTTATGTGCGCGTGACCCAATACCCAATCTAACCACCTGACTAATCTGCCCTCCTTTCAAATGTTTAATCTTTCTGTATTCATGTAGGAGGAGGGATGATACTCTCATGTGCAACTCTAATGGGGTTTCTCATGCTCAAAACGAAACTCACCATGGTTCTAGTATTTGATTATATCCAAGGTATTTATTTTGTAAATAAAGATTTGTTTATTTTTACACTAAATATCAAGTTTATCAGACATGATGATTCGTCCAATCGACAAGAGAAATGGACATTCGGTTACTTTTTTTGTAAAAGAATGATTTCAAGAAATCTTTAAGGATGTTCGAGTAACTCATTAATATTTTTGTAAGAAAAACAGATCGAGAACTACCAAATAAACGACTCTAAAGACATCACATATGTAAGAGATATTCACACGAAAATAAAACGTGAAAATATCTTGATTCACACATGTACGTTGTTGGAACTGTATGGTGCAAATCTTGATGTAAGCCTACTCCGTGCTATTTCAATGATCTGAGTCGCTTAACTTATCAAGCCTGCTTAAATCTTACATAACAAAAAAAAAAAAAACAAGTTGATCAAATATTAGCATATACATCTTTTGTTACAAATAACTAGGGCGTATAAATATTCAAACTTCGAAAGACAAATGTGTTTCGATTGCGTAACTAACAAGCACGCCTAATCAATACTTCTACTACAATTTTTCATAAGTGTTCAGCACTGCTGGTACTATAAAATGAACTGTTCAGATCAATTATCACAATGAACCAGTGATGAGTGCACATTACACCGAGTGCACCGCTCCCTCCGATTTCGATATGCATAGAATCCAAGTCCATATATCTATATTATTATACTCTACAATTTACCATTTTACAGAGAGTGAGAGAGAAGTCAGGCATCCTAGGTGGGGATGGTGGGAGGAGGTGGTGGGAGTGGTGGTGCAGCAGCAGCTCTCTGCCCCCTCACTCATCTCTAGGTATTCCCTTCCCTCTTTCCCTCCCATTTCTTTATCAATTTCCCTTCCTCAACTGTCCGTTTCTCCTTTGTTTCCTTTCATTTTTTTACTACACAGATTGCTCTCTCTCTCTCTCTCTCTCTCAAATCTTGAGTAGTTCAAACTAAACAAAGCCTTAAAAGTTAAAACCATCATAAATCCAACTTACATATACAAGAGACACAGATACAACTATAGAGATAGAAAGAGAACCCACCAAAAACCCAGAACCCCAAAAAACCAAATGCCACAAACCCAAGAAGAAATTTTTGGAAATTGAGGCAAATGTCTATCCCCTTCCCAAGGCATTCCCTCTCCCTCTTCTTCTCCCCCTTCCCAAAACCCAAATCAAATAACAAACTCAAACCAAATCCTTGTCTCTCTTCTTCTTCTTCTTCATTCTTCTGCTTCACTCTGTTTTGCTTTTCTACCCTTTTCACCTTCTCCACAGCAAACCAAGAAGCGTCAATACTGCTGTCATGGCTAAACACCTCACCACCACCATTACCTTCCACTTTGAACACTCAAAACCCCAACCCATGCAACTGGACCTTCATCAAATGCAACCCACAAAGCTACATAACCGAAATTACCATTCAGTTCATCCCACTCCAAATTCCATTTCCCTCAAACCTCTCTTCGTTTCCTTACCTCACCAAACTCACCATCTCCGGCGCAAATCTCACCGGAGCAATCTCCAACGATTTGGGTAGCTGTAGCTCGCTCACGGCAATCGACCTCAGCTCAAACAGCCTCGTGGGACCCATTCCTCCATCCATTGGGAACCTTAAACTGCTCCAAGACTTGATCTTGAACTCCAACCAACTCACCGGAAAAATCCCAGTTGAGTTAGCCCAATGCCAGAGCCTGAAAAACCTCCTCCTGTATGATAACCAACTCGCCGGGTCGATCCCGGGTGAACTGGGTCGGTTGACGAGCCTTGAAGTTCTTCGTGCGGGAGGTAACAAGGACATCAGCGGAGAAATCCCAGACGAGATTGGAAACTGCAGCAACTTGACGGTTTTGGGTTTGGCTGATACCAGGGTCTCCGGGTTGATTCCGAACTCACTGGGTCGACTCAGTAAGCTTCAAACTCTATCCGTTTATACAACAATGCTGTCGGGTGAAATCCCAGCTGAGATCGGTAACTGTTCTGAGCTTGTCAACTTGTATTTATACGAAAACGGTCTTTCGGGTTCGATTCCGAACTCACTGGGTCGACTCAGTAAGCTAGAACAGCTGTTTTTGTGGCAGAATGACTTGGTGGGAGAAATTCCACAAGAGATTGGGAACTGTACTAACTTGAAACTGATTGACCTTTCTTTGAATTCCTTGTCTGGGTCAATTCCTGTGTCTTTTGCTGGTTTATTTCAGCTCCAAGAGCTAATGCTTAGTAACAATAATGTCTCCGGTTCGATCCCTTCGGTCCTTTCGAACGCGTCGAGTTTAGTCCAGTTACAACTCGATACTAATCAGTTTTCTGGTTTGATTCCATCCGAGTTGGGTTTTTTGAAAAATCTTGCTGTGTTTTTTGCGTGGGAAAATCAACTGGAAGGAAGCATACCTTCTAGCTTAGCAAACTGTGGTAACCTCCAGTTACTTGATTTGTCACACAATTCTCTTACGGGAATTATTCCTCCTGGTTTGTTTATGCTGAGGAATTTGACAAAGCTTTTGTTGATTTCCAATGACATTTCGGGTACAATCCCCGAAGAAATCGGGAATTGTACCTCTCTAGTGAGGCTCCGATTGGGTAGCAATCGGATCACGGGTCAAATCCCTATTGGAATCGGGGGTTTGAAGGGACTGAACTTTCTTGATTTGTCCGGAAACCGGCTTTCTGGGCCAGTTCCGGGCCAGATTGGGAATTGCACAGAGTTGCAAATGGTGGACTTGAGTAATAACACATTGCAAGGTCCCCTGCCTAATTCACTTTCATCTCTTTCTGGTATACAAGTCTTGGATTTTTCGAGTAATCAGTTTACGGGTCAGATTCCAGCGAGTTTTGGGCGTCTTGTTTCGTTGAATAAGCTCATTTTGAGCGGGAATTCGTTCACCGGGACAATTCCTCCGTCCCTTGGGCTCTGTACTAGCCTCCAGTTGCTTGATTTAAGCAGCAATGTAATCACTGGAAGTATTCCAGTTGAGATTTGTCAAATTGAGGCACTTGAAATTGCTCTAAACCTCAGTTGCAATGGACTGACTGGGAAAATACCAACCCAAATATCAGCACTCAACAAGCTTTCCATACTTGACCTTTCCCACAACAAACTTGAGGGGGATTTGAGTCCCCTTTCCAGCCTTGAATTTCTCGTCTCTCTCAACGTTTCTTACAATAATTTCACCGGTTATTTACCGGACAACAAGCTGTTTCGACAGTTACCCGCTTCCGATTTGGCTGGAAACCAAGGTTTATGCTCATTTGGGCTTGAATCCTGCTTCATCGGTGGGACCGGGATGGAGAGAAATGGAAATGGAGTAAAGAGGTCGAGGAGGATCAAGCTAGCACTTGCATTGCTTATCACCATGACTATTGCAATGGTGGTGATGGGAACGATCGCAGTGATTCGGGCGCGAAGGACTATCGGAAGCGATGATGATTCAGAGATGGGAGATTCGTGGCCGTGGAAATTCACTCCGTTTCAGAAACTAAATTTTTCCGTTGATCAAGTTTTGAGATGCTTAGTTGATTCCAATGTGATCGGAAAAGGTTGTTCTGGGGTAGTCTATCGCGCCGACATGGAAAACGGTGATGTGATCGCTGTGAAGAAGCTTTGGCCTTTGACAACAATGCCGTCAACAGACGGTTTTACCGATGATAAGTGTGGGGTCCGGGACTCGTTCTCAGCGGAGGTGAAAACCCTAGGCTCCATCCGCCATAAGAACATCGTTAGGTTCTTGGGTTGCTGTTGGAATCGGAACACGAGGTTACTCATGTATGATTACATGCCGAACGGGAGCTTAGGGAGTCTCCTACATGAGAGAAATGGGAACCCTTTGGAGTGGGAACTGAGGTATCAGATTCTGTTGGGAGCAGCACAAGGGCTTGCTTATTTACACCATGACTGTGTGCCTCCAATTGTTCATAGGGACATTAAGGCCAATAATATCCTCATTGGTCTTGAGTTTGAGCCTTACATTGCAGATTTCGGACTAGCAAAGCTCGTTGATGATGGTGATTTTGCCCGGTCATCTAATACCGTCGCTGGTTCCTATGGATATATTGCTCCCGGTACGTACTTTTTCGTGCTATTTGTCTTGAATTTTGTTTGATGGGAACACAGTTAGCCTACTGAATTGTGAGTGTGAATATGAATATGAAGTGTCTTGGATTGCTTTAAATCGTTACAGGACACCAAAAAAAAAAAAAAATGCACTGACTAGTTGTGCAGTATAATTTCACATGCAGTGGCGTAGCCAGAAATTTGTAAACCACACATTGCTTTTTCTGTGTATTGATCCGTTTATGTAGTTGTGCTAAAAGTGATTAGAAATCTTGTGCTAATCTTCGGTATTGTTCATGTTTCAGAATATGGGTATTCAATGAAAATTACAGAGAAGAGCGATGTTTATAGTTATGGTGTGGTTGTATTAGAAGTGTTGACGGGTAAGCAACCGATCGATCCAACAATTCCGGAGGGCCTCCATGTGGTGGATTGGGTTAGACAGAAGAAGGGAGCCATTGAAGTACTCGCCCCAAGTTTATTGTCTAGGCCGGAATCGGAGATTGAGGAAATGATGCAAGCCCTAGGCATTGCCTTGTTATGTGTTACTTCCTTGCCCGAAGACAGGCCTACCATGAAAGACGTCGCGGCAATGCTCCAAGAAATCAAGCACGAGAGAGAGGAGTATGCAAAGGTTGATGTGCTCCTCAAGGGCTCTCCGGCCACCGTGGCCTGCCAAGAAAATAAGAAGTCCGGTGGAGTCCCGGCGACATCCTCATCAGTGAAGGCACTGCAGAGCTTGTACCCGAAAAGTAATAACACAAGCTTCTCAGGGTCCTCACTGCTTTACTCAAATTCCTCCAAAATGGGTTCCAAGTGATGTAACATTTACCATAAACTATAGCTAAAGCATTTGAAGGAGTTTGTTTTGGTCATTTTTATCAGTTTCAAACTTGTTTGGTTTTTGGGTTTTTGATTTGTTTGATTGTAAAGAAGAAGAAGATAAGGGTTTGAGATTTGGTACCAGTTGATGGAGTAAGAACAAAAGAAAGCCAACATATGCAGTTTTGGCTTTTTGAAGGTATTGTTATGAAAAGCTGTTTTCTGGTCTTTAATTTTCCTGGTTTTGAGCTCCACCTCAAGCTTAATTACATCAGTAGACCCCAATGTTGAAAGAATCCAAGATGGAATGTCTGTTTAGGTCATCAAAATAGCTTGTTTTGTTTGGGTTAGGCATAAATGGACAAAGTGAGTTTGCTATGATGTAACATACTAAGAATAGGGTGTTGCCTTTATAACTCAACGTCCCCACCCAACCACCTTCATTTCCAAGGAAAAATATCTATGCTTGATGAGCATAGTTTTCAAACCTCGTTTCAAATCGCAAATCGAATCGAGAATTAAAATGGCTTTTGTCTAAATCGTGAATTGTTAGGTATATTCGATCATGATTTTCAAGTATGTTAAAAATGAATTCTCTTGCTAGTGAAACGGGAGGATAAAGAGAAACCAAATTTTAGATATATCGTACTGAATTGGACGGTACGTGTGATGAATCATACGGTTCTCGTATTTCAATGATTCACTCTATATATACGATTAAAAATCAAGTTAGTGATGTGTATCATGAATCATATGATTCTAATAACATGGGCTAAAAGATTATGGGAAATGATTTTAACATTCCTCTTTTACCAATGGCATTCCCTTTTTTTGTATTCTAGTGAGTGAATATACGAAATAGTTTCATGCATTTTGTGAAAAATTAATTGCATTGAGGGTAGTTAAATAATTTCACCCACTAAAGACAAAAAGCGGATCGAGTGTCATTTGAAAAAACAAAAAAAAAAAAAGGAGGTTTAAATTATTTCCCAACATCATTATAATGTTGTTATGCAAGTATGAATGCAAATTGGAAGTGTGGGTTTTGCTAAAACTTGTACTCTATGATTCTGACAATTTATATACAATAATGTTTTTGTTACTTGGAAAGTATACTGCAAATTAAAAAAGATAAGGTAATTGATTTTGACACTCCATTTTTTGTTAGTCTCATTTCAATATTTTACTTTTAGTATTCAAAACACATAAAACATAAGCACTAAAAGACAAATATTAAAATGTGGATATCAATATTTTGAGTGCCCGAATCATTTTCCAAAAGATAATGGAAACACGGGCAACATAGATTGAAACCTTTTTTTTCATCTACTGAGTTGATATAATGGAGTAATATTATAGTAATAGTAGATTTATTTAAAATGTGAGTTTCAAACAAGGTTGTTGGTAGAGTATATATACTCTGAAAATAAGAGTGATCAGATCAGCCCCAAGGGGTTAGTATAGTTGATGAATTTGCTCTCATACAATTAATTAGGGTATTTTTCTTAGGGTTAGATTGTAAAAAAGTAATTTGCTATAAATTTCCTTATTCAAACGTGGATAGTCTGCCTTTAATCAGACTGGTGGAAAAATTAATTAAGGTGTGCGTAGCCTAATCCGGACACTCTAATGGTCGAAACAAATAAAAGAAAACGAAAACAAGAGTGATCAAATACAAGACCCACTACGAGGACCGACCAAATGCACCGATGGTGCACTAACTGGATTTCTAGCCCAGCTTTGGGTTATCTGGTAAACGATCCGATATCGTTGATTAACTTTTTACTCTCTCCGTCCCATGTTAAATGTCCACCTTTCTATTTTTGGATCTCCCAAAATAAGTGACCACTTTCTATAAATAGCCATCAAAACATACCAAACTTTAAATTCTACCCCTAAAAATTACTCATTGATTTGACAGTTTTTTATATTCATATCATTCTTAAATTGACAATATCTTTCAATATATAATATTTTTCATGATTTCAAAAAATTTGTATAAAAGAATTAATTGAAATCTATCAAACAAGATCCATATGACATATTTTTTGAGATCCATATTGAAGGGTATAAATAATTTAAATACATTTAATTGACTTTACGGTTTTTAAGGTTACTTTTGGAAATTTAGAGCAAAAATTTGAACTTCTTAAAAAGTTCGATTTCCCGTAGATGATATATAAATTGGGACGGAGGGAGTAATAAAATTCCGAGTGGCACTATCAATTCTTAGCTCGATTGGATAACTTTAGGTCTCCCATCCAATCGACTAAATTTTCTTTCAGTTTCAAGATCCTAAAAAATGAATGAAAATTTAGGCGATTGGATGGAGCACCTAAAGTTATACAATCGAGCTACAAAATCACAATCCCACTCAAAATTGCACTTAGTAATAAATCAACAGATTAGATCGTTTGTCGAAGACCCGAAGCGGGGCCACAAAACTAATTGGTGCACCGTCGGTGCACTTTGGTCGTGGTAGCTTTTTCGATTACAAACTGTACCACTCAATAGCCTTTTTAGTGTAAAATTTCGCCAATTCAATGCACCCGGAAACCCTGTGGATGGATGAGGGCCATAGACAAGAATCTTCGTCAAAGTGTACTTCACAAAAAGTAAGTAAAAATAAATGGATGAAGAGATGCCTGAAAGATCATGTGACGATATGACCGCTACTCATCAATTAGGCCCAAAACGAGTGGGGGGTCTGTAACCCCCAGGCATTCATGTGCCCATGTTATGATGGACTCTGATGGTATCTCTGACTCTGTCTCTCTCACTTTTTCTCATTTCCTTCCTTATTTGGTAATCCGTTTTGAGAGAATTGATTCCTCTCATATGCAAGCCAACCCAGTTTCATTTTCCAAAGTCTTTTTTGACTGATGTGCCACTTTTAATGGGCCACAGCTTTTGTAACAGGGGAAAAACAAACCAAATGATGTAGCCACAGTTTTACAGCACTGCTTCATACCCAAAATTGATACCCTGAAAATACACAGAATTTGAAATTCAACGGTCTATCTTCACCTCTCAACATAAAGCTTGCAAATATCCAGAATCTTGACCGTTGAATTTCAAATTCTGTGTATTTCCTAGGTATTCATTATGGGTTCCTACACTTTCTGATAGTTTTACTTTTAAGGGGTGCTTTGACAAAAATAATGGATTTCCTATTTGATTTTATAAGAAATCCCATAACATTAGAGGGTTGATAAAATCATTTTGTAGCCTCATTAGATAAATTGACTTGAACGTGTGAGAGGTCAGGGCCAGATCAAGGGTTTGGAGTGCCTGAGACCTAATCTAAAAGTTGTGCTTTTCTTAAAAAAAAAAAATCAGCAACAATCACAGTACGAGAAAGCCAAACCAATATAAAGTTCTACTAGTCATTATATAATAATAGAAAAGTCAAAATACAAATTCACCAAATACATATCATCTCAAGAATGCATGAGTATCACTTGAATATTACTCGTGTTGCATATATGGGAGAATTCTGACTAGTTCATGGTAGGTCGGTAATCGGTATGGGTGTCTTTCTAAGCGTCATACTCATCTAATTTCTATAGGTAGGAAACTCATGAGACATGCCAAAATATTAAGCTTCCCCAGGATAACTCTTTCATTTGATTGGGTAAATAGTGTTTAAAAGGTTCCTTATGGACACTTCCTACATATTATAGGAATCGTATGCCTAGTATAGTGGTGAATTCAAATTACAAAACATTGTTGTCCAGCTAAACAAGTCAGACAGAGATTCCAAACCCTTGGTCTAGTGTCGGATGTCCAACACGAGTACTTCGCACGTTAGGAGGATCCACTTAACATAGAAGATAAGACATAATTGCAGAGACAATCTAGCTCAGAGATGCTCAGAAACTATCAAAGTACGTAACTGAGTAGACAACAATAGCACAATGGTGTAATTACTGATTAGAGAAGCTTAAGCCATATAGCAGCAAGTGTACCTGATGGGACTGAAAAAAAAAAAAAAAAAAAAACCCAAAATATTCTCAAGTATATGCCCATATTGATCCCTAACCCATTTTAATTTTTTCCTCTTCTTTGGATCAATAAGTAGCTGTCATGTAGATCAGATTTCAAGACCAGTACAATTTCCTAGCAAGTGAACTGTACTACAATTTTTGGATCGTGGTCTATTTTAGTTTGGGCCTTTAGGCCCCAATGCTCGTTACAATTGTTTAGGCTTTTTTCTAAGTAAGATGGGTCTTTTTTTTTTTTTACCAGGTCAAAAAGAGTCCTACTCAAGCCTATTGTCCAAAAATATGGAAGTGCCCCAAAAATTTGGACTTATTGGAGTGCCCTAGGCCGTGAGAGCTTTAAGGAGGAGTGATAAAATCATTTGGGGTAGATTTTAGCAAATGAGAAAAGATTTTAATAAAATCATGGATTTTATCAAATGAAAAACAAGACCTGGAACTTTAGATTATTATTATTTTTATTTTATCAATATACTAAACGAGTTCTGAGCCGGCCCAACCTTCGAGCACAATCAGCCCGGCCCACGGGCAGAACCAGTCTGGCTCTTGTGGTAACAAGCCAATTCTAAAAATGCTGCATCACACTTTCGCCCTATATTTGAGAGAGTCTGGAGCCACCCAAGTCGATTGATCACCAGAGCTTGGTTGGTTATCTATTTGGACTGAAGGTAATGCAAAAACATTTGAAAAATATATTATACGGGCAAAGCTGGCCTTAGCATAGCCTCCGGACGTCAAGACGAACTATATTTGGGAAAATACAAATAAACAGCAGACGCTGACCGTTAATTTCTTTTTACATGATTCTGCTAAATCTTGGTTGATATCAGATGACCCAATTTTTGTCATAGAGGAGGAGTACGCCAAGACCTATAAAATCACTAGTTCAGATTGTCAAATGGAAGCATTAATGTAGATCTTGTTTTGCATCTCATAGAAAATCACATAAAAAATAATCACATGAGAGGATCTCGATTTCTAAAAAAAGTGCCAAAACTTTTTAGATTAGTTATTTTTTTACTATATTTTCGTTTGAGGAAGGTGTTTTTCAATAAAGTTGGAAAAGTATTTTTTTTTTTTTTTGAACATGCCAACATTCATCATATGAACGCCGTTCGGCACTTACAAGAAGCCCGAAGGCAAAAGATTTCATCACAAAGACAGAAATGAACCAAAACTACTAAAATCTTGACACGGGCACGACAAATGAACCCTACTGGCCACCGGATACCAGACAATTCCTGCCGAGACAGACCAACACTAAGTGTCGGCATATAATTAGAATCATGTCCAGATCTAGTAGTAGAGAACCCTGAAGGAATACCCAACTCAAATCCTGAACAAAATCGCACAAATGAAATTGAAGAAACAACACCTCCGACCACCCACAAAAGGGGGCAATTGATCCCACAAATGGGCAAAATCCCATACGGGCATGACAAAACTCCGGCTAAGGAAGCTATCACCCGTGCAGCTATCGTCAACTCCGGCGACTTATTCGTCAGCGGAACTTCAGCGGAGCCCAACCCGCCACAAACTCCACCAGATCGAACACTCCAAGGCCAAAAGAAGGGGTGAATTGGAACCCATGAAGAGATCCATGGAGAAAGAAGTGAAAAAAATGGCAATGGAAGAAGGGGAGATGCAAAAAAGCATATGAGAATATCTGGAAGTGCATTGCAAAATATGTAAAACATCAAATTATTCTCTAGTCTTTTGTAATTTTCGTTAAACTTACTGGCTTGGACCTTTTGCAACGGCCTTTTTTTAAAGTAAATTTTTATAGTTTTCGTAAGTCATAATAATAAAATTGCACTTCCATTGCTATTTTGTTATTTACTCTATAATTACCAAATCTGTTTGATGATAATATAGAAAAATGATTTTTAAGGCTCTGCCGAAGCTGTGGGGACTTTTTAAGGGACTAGAGATGGTGAAAAGCCAAAACATGGAGGCCTTGGAAATCGAGTCAGATTTTGCTGCAGCTATTGATCTCATTAAAGGAAAGGACCCAATTCAATCTCCATATCAGACACTCATCCAAGAATGCCAGACACTCCTTGAGGCCACTGGATGCTCTTTGAGCCATGTGTATTGTGAAGGAAACCAAGTTGCAGACAAACTAGCGAACTTTGGAGTGGAGCAGGAGGAAAAATGGATCTCACACAACTCCTCCAATTGATATAATCCCCCTCTTGGAAGCTGATATGAGGGGGGTGGCCTTTGAAAGGCTGTAATTCCTGTTTCTTCTTTTCTTTTTGTACCAAAAAAAAAAATGGTTGATAGATGTGGGCTTGTTGTGTACGGTTTGGGTTGGCCCAAGGCCCACTTCAAGACATACAGAGAGTTGCCCAAGCCCTACTTTCCCCACTTATTTGTGGGTTGGGCTTATCTGTTCTTGTTGGGTTTGTCCCTCCAAGACAAGGGTGCATGCTAATGAAAAAGATGAAAGGTAGTCGTACTTCCTATGATCAAGGTTTTGAATCCCTACCGGCTTGTACGGTATGTAATTTCAAAACCTACCGGCCGGTATGGTATGTAATTGACCAAATCTAGTACCCTAAACCTTTGAGTTTGTTTTAGCTCAAATATCGGTCGGTATCAGTCAGCATTAGCCAATCCCGATTGTATTGGATAATACTGGACAGTGCCGAACAATATTAGATTAATTTTAAATTTATTTTTATTTTTCAGTACCGGTCAATACTAGACAGTGCCAAACTATTTTTAAATTTATTTTTCTTTTAAATAAACGTATATGTTCTACTAAATTCTTTGATGCTAGAGAATAGCACTAATAGCGATAAAACCGAAATGGTACCCGGTATCTCACCTGTACCCGTACGTACCGTACCGGTAAAAAAAAGGGTACTCTAGCCATTACGATATTCAAAACCTTGCCTATGAGGTAATCGGAGCTTGTCGAATGAGATAAATAAATCTCGATAGCCCGCTTGCATTATTTCTTCACGAACTGTCTTGGCTAAAGATATGTGACCGATTAACCAAACAATATAAGAATTCTGGAATGGAAATGGAAAAATGACAGACCTCCAATTCCTTCGGAGAATGATAAGATCTTTAGTGGAAGCAGAGGGAGAAGGGTTGATCTCGTGACCGTTCCTATGCCTAATTTAATGCTCAATTTTAAAGTTAACGTTGTGATTTTCACACGATCCACCTAATTCAATTTGGAAGTTAACGTTGTTGTGCACCTCTCGGCTATTCGATCGTGTTTTCGATTGTCCAATCGTCTTTTGGACAGGCTAGATGTGTTCGGCAATTTCGATTTATTTTTACCAGAAAAAATCAAAGCACATCCAGACCATTCAAAACACGATAGGACAGCCGAGCGATGTATGACACCGTGCACAACACCCCGGATTCGTTTTTTGCACTGTAGGTACAAATTTTGCATGTGCTCTATGAAAAATTTTCGAATACATATCTTGTTAATTAATGGAAGCCCATATCACCCTTGGCAGCAACAGTATTAGTAATTTACCCTTGGAAAGTAGTACAGTACTAAAAATGCAGTCATAAAATAGTGTAAGACGTGAATTCATTTTGTGGACGTGTTATGATCCACAGAGTTAGAATGATAGATAATTTTATTGGTAAAGGCTGAATCATTCATTTTTAAAGACTGTGGGATTCGAACATGCGACTAAATCCGTGTGAATAGCGCACAGATTCGTTCGACAAAAGAATGTTAAAAGGTGCTCGTGTATTGTCCGTGTATATCAGCATAATAAAGTTTCTTAATAATAATATTTCAATTTGTTTGATCAAATAGAAATCTACTTACATCAATACCATATAGTACCAGGCAACCAGCACATATATGGCTTTTTCAAAGCTCTCCCTGGATTCAGTAAGACCTGTAATCCACAAAGGTCTCTGCTAATTAACTGATTTTAGTCAACTAAAATTAATGCACCAATGCAATATTGGTGGAGTCGGGATTTGGAGAGGGCAGCGTTATTCGATAGGATTCCATTATTATTGTTGCATGTTATTCGTAAAAATACAAAGAGAAAGGTTTAACTGTAAGATCATGCTTTGTACTTCTTCGCTTCTTTTGTTTTTTTGTTAAAAAATAATAAAATTATTTGATTTAACTATCTTGTGTTCTTTAAATGAAAGTTAAAAATAATTTTCATGATTTGAACCACTCCATTTACTTTCTAAATCCCTTCTTTACAACATAAGTAAAATAAAGTTGTTCAAATACCGTACCTACCCAATCGACTTTTCATCGAGATATATAAAACTTTTCTTATGAAACCAAAAGTGGCACACGTCACACTCCCTCCACACACCGAGCACTTATTCCATGCCCCTGGTATATGATTGAGCATGAACTTGGGCCAAACATTTGAGTGGGGTCTACACACTTAAGAGTAGACCTCATACATTTGTGTAATGCGCCTTGACCTAACTTTTAACGTAAATGAGTGTGCATGGTCCAGGGGTTAGAGTCCGTTAGATCCCAATTGGTTCTTGTTTTTGCCTCAAAGAAGAGCACTATGAATTTTTAACCGTTGGGGGAAAAGTAAGAGACTAAGAGTCTCAATGTTGGGCCTGCCAGTTCTTCCCGGAATTAATCAAATCTAACCCATTCGGCCCATCACTAATCCATAGAGAATGGGCCCTTGTTGATCCAAACAGAAAATCATTCGGTGTACCTTCAAACCGAAACAAAATTCAAACAAAACAAACGACACGTATCACTCTTCAAGTGGTCGTCAAGCAGCACGAGATAAGGAGTAGAGCTTTTGGGGCGTAGACAAAATCCCATTTCACCATCTTTGATGGTGCCTAGATCGCAAGTGTGAGTGAACTTAGGTGTTCCTCCCTTTCTTCCGTACACAATTCAACAAGGTTTAAGTTCCGTCAATTGCAAGATTAGTGTGAAGGGCCCTTTGTCTATTTAGTACCCAGATAGTGCTGTGATGACGGCTTGTCCTTTTAGACAATAGCTATGGCTCGAACCAGACATTTCACATCTGGTTGGGAGCCTCCTTGGTCACGAGAGGGCAACCAGTATAGCAATCCTCTTGGACGGTCCAAGGGGATTGCTAACGTCCAAGAAAGTTGCTACGCTGGTTGCCCTCTCCCACCTTTTTTGCTATTAAAAAAAATCCCATTTATTTTTAATGCACAATCAAAATTAAAACGTTGTACATTCTAGCTTTATTGCAATCTCTCCATAACCAAAGATACCTAAGGGATCAAAAAAATCTTATTGTTCACATAGTCCTTCATTTCGTGGTACACGAATTAGCTAGTTCTAGACAATAAACTTAAAAGCCACGTTTGATTCATTCGTGGATTAGCTACATGGGATAGGATAACTGTACATCCATCAATTCAAAAAATTCACAATTGAATATCTAATATATTGGCTCAAAACAAAGTACATACTTATGACATAACTAAGAGAGAGAGAAAGAGAAAGAGAGAGAGAAGTATCTATTGGTATTGCTATCGTGCTTTCTGAACAACAATCAACTCTATATCTCTAAAAAAATAAGTTATAAGAGTATAGGTCCAAAAAAATAAATTCATGTAAACCTATTTGCCAGACAATTTTCGAAAATAAAAACTGATGTGCTTATGTACCAGTTTAATTTTGTTTGGCCTAAAAAATAGAATTTGGTAAGAACATGCAATTGTGACACATATCCTACGTGTTTCGTATTATTTGGTTTCATTATTCAAACTAATATATTAAAGATTGTGTAGATATAACTAGTAGAATTAAGATAATTTTTAAATATCCCATTCAAAATCTTGGAACCGCCACTAACTCTATAATGTGACACCTAAGCCGGGGTGCCCAATTCCGTGGCATAATAGTTTTTTCAACAGAAGATGTGCTAACTTCTTGTCTTTTGGGGGCTTCTAGAGAAAGAAATGTGTATTAAAACCAGAGAAATGATTTTCACACTCCCATTTATTCATAAACATTTTTTTTTTTTTGGTTTTTATTCACTTGAAAGTACTCTTAAAATTACCTTTTTATATGGAAAAGTGACTCATGAGGTAAGGATAATTTAGTAATTTCAAGGTGAATAAAAATAAAAAGGGAATATTTGGGGATAATAGGGGGGTGAATATCATTAATTGGGCTTTAAAATTTGGCAGTCTATTTTATAATTGGACTTTAAAATTTAGTATTTTTTAGTGTAATTTGAAATTGTCTTGTTTGTCAAAAAAAAAAAAAAAATTGTCCTATGTGTATTTAAGTATTGGAGTTTGCTTGACAAGAAAACATTATTTCCACCGCCGGCGGAAACAAATGTTTCCTCCAAATCAGTCACACGGACTGCTGTAATTGATTTGGAGGAAACATTTTTTTCCACGGCCAGTGGAAATAACTTATTCTTGGTTGACATTCCAAAATCATTGCCCTATAACGAGTAATACGATATCCTGGCACACTCTCATTAATTATTGCTAAATAACCTCACATTCGATTATCAATATTTATATTTATCTCAAATCGATAATTCACTACGTACGAAAATTACTCGTACCACCTTTTGAATTAAAAAATTAAATCTCCTTGTTATATAATTTTGAAATATTATCCCACCAAATTTTAGTACTTCAATTTAAATACTCCATTTTCTCTTGTATTGTGCACTTCAAAATGTTGTCAAGGTACATGAGTCACACATAACGAAGCCCCAACTGTCAAAAGCCTCTTGCATGGCCTCAAAACGCGTGACATACATTACTACTCATTCTATCATATCTCAAAAATCTAAAAGCTATCGATTCTTTAATTTCCACACCCACCTAACTCTGAAACGAACCATAAATTTGGAAATCGTGGTCCTGTAGCGCTCTCTTTTGCGCTACACGGTGTATTAATTGTGGATTTGGACGATTGAGATGGGGCGCTACACCGTGTAGCACAAATGAGGCGCTACGGACTTCGGGGCTACATATTTGATATTACACCATAGAAATGCTCTTTTCAAGGAGAAAAACTTTGGTGTCGGATGGGTTCCACGTGGGATACCCAACGCGAATCTCGGTTGTCCAAAATGGTTTTGAACGGTCTTGATTTTAGAGAGAGAAAAAGGAGAGGCGCAAAGGCGGAACTGTCCAAAATGGTTTTGAACGGTCTAGATTTTAGGTTTTCTACTTCGGAGTATATTTTGCACATTTTTTTTTATAGATATTCTTTAAAAAAAATTATAAAATTGCAAAAATAATAAAAAAAAGTAAGAATAATTTTCATTTCGAGACCACTAAATTATGGTGAATGATGCTGTGCAATAATGATACTACGTTCGTCGAATAATATGATAACAACAATACTTGAGATTAATTTTTTAATTTATTGAAACCGTCCCATAAAAACTTGAAAAGACAGGATTCAGTCTTGGAAGAATCATCGAACCAAGATTTTTTTTATAAGTCGGCCACCTCCAATTTCAATTCCTAACTCCGCCACTAGAGAGAAGGAGGAGAGAGGAAGAGAGAAAGCTGGACCGTCCAAAACACTTTTGAACGACGGAATGCTCATTCACGCACTACGTCAAGAATACCCTATTTGCACCCAAGTTTTCCTCATTCTCGAGACCAAAACCTTATTCAATTCTAGCAGCTGTACTCCACCGTTTAGCCCGTCCATAAATACCCACAACGTCCATTTTACCTGATCACAATTCACTTGCTTTTGAGATATAGAGAGAAAGAGAGAGAGAGAAAGAGAGCAAAATTTTCTAGAGAGAGAGATGGCAAAAGGGTACGTAATGTTTGTGATTGTTCTTGTACTACTAGTACATGCAACGGCACGAAATGTGCCGAGTGGTGCAAAAACTGATACTAGTGGTACGATTCGTACCACTAGTACTGTGGATAATCACGAGGAAACTAACACGGTGAACGTGCCGAATGCCATTGCGGCTAATGGGAAGGGTGTTAAGGACAAGAAGTGTGGCGTTGTTTTTGCCGGAGTTGGTGGCGCCGCCGGTGTTGGGGGTGTTGGTGTAGTTCCGCTTGGCGGAGTTGGTGGAGTAGGTGGGCTTGGTGGGCTCGGGGGCGGTGCAGGCGGGCTCGGAGGTGGGAGTGGGCTTGGAGGACTTGGTGGGCTAGGCGGTGGGAGTGGGCTTGGAGGGCTAGGTGGTGGAAGTGGGCTTGGTGGAGTAGGCGGTGTGGGTGGTGGTGCTGGTGGTGTTGGAGGAGTTGGTGGTGGTGGTGTGGGCGGTGTTGGTGGAGTTGTGCCCTAGATTTCTTTGGTGGTTAAAAATTTAAAATTTCAGTTGGTAGTGCATGGCAGATCAAAAAAAAGAAAAAGGGGTTGTAGTGCATGGGCATGGCTGTGGTCTTGGTGTTAGTTGTATGTTGTTGAATTATCTTTTGGAAATTAGCAGGAGCTAGCTAGCTAGGGTTTGGTCTTATTAAGTACTATGTTGTTGTTCTACGTGATTTTGTATGTTAATTTTGGATTGGAATGCATGGTCTTGTTTCTACTGCATGTCTCAAATGAGTTTTAAGCTCTGGTTCCTTAACTTTTGTACATTAGATCGATATCTGCAATTCCGTTAAATCAATTTGTTTTATGGGCATATAACTTCTAGAGAGAGTTTGGCTTGCCCCAGCGAAAAGCGAAGGGCCTTTGCCTTTGTTTGGATAGTGTTTGAATCCTCTAGGGTTGGTTTCATGAATTACCTTGTGGGAAAGGCCTTTGCCTAGCTTTGGACACTGTTTGAATCCTCTCTAGGGTTGTTTTCACGAATTACTTGACGGGTCTCTAGGGTTGTTTTCGCGAATTACTTGACGGGTCTGGACAGTGGTTTGCGTTGGGTCATTCGGAGGTTTACGCTTTATGAATGAATGGGTCAAATTAATAGCCTTTCAGGGGTTGGTTCCTTCTTCATGCAAAAAAAAAAAGAAAAGAAAACTTCTGGAGAGAGCTTCCCGTTTCTCTCTCCTAAAAGTCTCTTGGAGTAGCATTTTAAAACGAAGTGGTATATTTATGAATATTAATGGAGATAAATACCGCGAAGGGCTTATATACAAGTCATAATCATTTTTATATCAAATTTAAATAATTATTTAAATCTAACATTTAAATAATTATTTAAATATCAAACCAGTTACAAATACTGCGAACTTATATACAAGTCATAATCATTTCAATATCAAATTTAAATAATTAAATAAAGGTCAAACCAGTTACAAAGCAAATATATATCCTCATCATTGTCAGAACCTGGCTCTCCTTTCCAAATTAAGCTGGAAAATGGTTAATGATGAAGATAGCCTGTGGTCCAATATGCTTAAGGAGAATTACCTTAAGAATAATCTAATTACCAATTGGCTCGTTAATAGAAATGCCTCATTTATTTGGAAAAGCATGATAAAGATTATGGCCAGTGCTTACTAAATTAAGGTATGAAATGGGTTATAGGCAATGGAAAATCTGTGGAGTTATATAGAGTGGTGGATTGGGGACTATCCTCGGGATATTATTTTTCCTGGAAATCATACTAGCCAGAACAAAAGAGTTTCTGATTTTATTGTTAATGGAGAATGGGACCTCGGACCTCCAATCTTTATCTCCTCCAGTCTCCAACTACCCCACATGGGTGAATTCTAGTAATTGTAGCTTCTCTTCTGCTGCTGCTTATGATATCATTAGCATTGATAGTTGTTTTGATTCTCCAAGTTGGAAATTGATATGGAAACTCAAACTTCTAGCAAAACCTATAACGTTTCTCTGGCTCATTCTTCACAATTAACTTCCTACGAACCAAATGAGAGCTAGGAGAGGAATTATTTTTGTGGACTCCTGCCCACAGTGTCATTATTCCCCTGAGAATTTAAACCACCTCTTTAGAGGCTGCTCTAAATCGATTGAGCTCTGGAACAATTTGCTCATTTTAGGCATCTGATAAGTGCTGACTTTAATAGTGCCAACTGCAACTGACCATCATCTGAAGTGGATGGTAGAGAAGTCTGGACAACAACATCGTGCCCCAGTTTCTTTTCTAACAAAGAAACATCCAAATAATATAACATGGACATATGGCGTAATGTAATCGATTTGGATAAAAGTTTTGTTTCCACCAGCGGTGGAAATAACTGAATATCTTTTGACTACTTATAGCTAATCATTGGCTTATCTTGTACTAGAGACTTAAAATGTTTGTGATGAGAATATATATCTTAAAATGTTTGTGATGAGAGATACATATTCTCATCACAAACAGTTTTCACTTTGCTCGTTTGGTGATCTGAAACTGACTTTCATATTTCTAAGCTAAATATTTTAGAAATAGTGATCGGATGGAAAGTCTACTATGGGCCCCACATATTCTCTTTTGCTTCTCTCTCCTCCGTTACCTCTCTCAACAGTTTGACTCTCTCCAAAATTTCTGCAAAAGCAAAAGTGTACACTGTCCTCCTCCTGTTTTATTGATATGACTACTCACCGTCCTCCTTCCGCAACTCACTATCCTCTCTGATCCTAGCCGTCTGTTTTATTGACATGGGTTCATCACAACGTTAATTAGAATGGTACATACAATTTTTTCACGCCACATCACCAATCTGTCAGCACCAGAACCCAGAAGCCTCGTTCTCTCTCTTCAAACTCTCAAACAACCTTTAAGTGAGTCAAAAGTGGAGCCCACTGTTTTGGTAAAAGTGGCAAAAATTTGACTAATAAATGGAAGGAGGACAGTCTACCATGGGCCCTACATATTCTCATATGCAGAACTTTTATTTGGAGAAAGTGCTTTGCAAAACAATTTTTCTGAAAGCAAGGAAACGAACACAGTGTTTAAGTCTCTAGTACAAGATAAGCCAATGATTAGCTATAAGCAGTCAAAAGAGATTCAGTTATTTCCACTGCCGGTGGAAACAAAAGTTTTCTTCAAATCAATTACATTGCGTCGTATGTCCACGTTATATTATTTGGATGTTTCTTTGTTAGAAAAGAAACTAGGGCACCATATATGCTGTTGTCCAAACTTTTCTACCCTCCACTTCAGATGATGGTCAGTTGCAGTTGGCACCATTGGCTGTGCTGGATCGCAAAATGGTCAAATGTCACAACAAGCCTTGGACCATGTTGTTGGCTTTGTGGAGGGAAAGAGGTTGTTGAATGTATACTGTCTCTCTCTCATCTCTCTGAATTTCTGCTCTCTTCTTTCTCTCATCTTTCTCTCTCCTCTTTCTTGAGATTCTTGTAATTCCAGACAACTCTTGTAAACTTGCACAATTAATAAGAATAAGCCAAATTGGGGTATTTCTCGTGAAATTCACATTTTCATTTCTATAAAAGCTTATCAAACCACCTTAAAAAAATCCTTTTAGGGCAATAGTTGCTATTAACCTTTCTTTTTTCTCCAGAACCCTATAGAACTTGTGAATATCTGCCCATGGTCTAACCCTATAAACCACCCACTAACCACGTCACCATATATATTAGCTAACCAATTAATTATAGGACCCACACAAAGTACAACCCTAATTATTATATAATGTGCACCTCCCTTAAAAATTAAATACCACCAACACATGCAATTTACTAAAATTACAAACATAGCCTCACAAATATTATAATGTCTACAATACCCGTAAAATAATTAAATAGGATCCAACCATAACACCCAATAATAAATGACACATAATTAATAAAAAAAAATGCTAGGGCATAACAATACGTTTGATGGAAGGGTAGAGGTTTTAGTGTTTCGTTGGTCAAATTTTGAATAATGGTGAAATTCTTAACACAGGAGTGGGAAAAAAGACTACTCATATTACCTTTGAACTCAAACTATATATATATATATATATATATATATTTTTGGGTTTGGTACAAAATGGCTAGAACCCAATCCCTATTTATACTACTCAATGGAAGGCTCTAGTCCATAGATATTTTCCTACAAGATATACTTTGAGCTAGATTATAGAATTACACATGTGACTAATTCTCATAAAAAAAAATCTAGATATTTCACAAGGATGTTCTAGACTTTCTAGAATCAATATATCTCACATTAAAAGCGTGTTTGGATGATCAATTTTTCCATTTTCATTTTCACCTTTTCCAATTGTAGGTGTTTGGGTTATCTCACCCAAAATATAATGCATTTTTTGAGTTTTGAGTCTAGAGAACAAAAACCAAAAACCAAAAGCCAAAATACTTTAACAATACAAACTATTAAAGTATCTTATGGAGGCTGATAAAAGACCTGACTTGAGTTCTTTCTCCTAAAAAAAAAAAAGTTCTTTCTCCTCAATTAGGTATAGTATGAGGTTTAGAGGGTAAGCGGTGCGAATGCTCCAATGTAAATAAATGCTAGTACTTCCCTGTATATTTTTCTATTGGATGAAAAGTTATAAAAAAAAAATAGTACTTCCTTATCATGTTTATTTTCTTTTATTGGATGAACAGTTAAAAAAGCCGTTATTGGGGGCAAAAATTGAAACAAATAGGAAATGTGATGCAATTGTAGGAAAAATAGAAGATTTTAGGGGTGAAAATCTAAATAGGGGCTTCTTCCATTCTCCCAGCTTGGCAAAGGCGGGAAAACAAAGAGTACATCACACAGAGAGTCAGAGAGAGAGAGAGAGAGGGAGAGAGCGAAATGGCGGGAGAGTGCTCGAGCAAAGAGGTGCAGAGATTGCTAGAAGCCATTACATCTTCAGATGTAAGCTTAATTTTTAGCAATTTATTGATCAATTTGATGAGATTACCCCTTTTTTTTTGTATCGTACAGACTAGGCAGATTATCTAATGCATTAATCCACTCATTCGTCAAAATAATGGTTAATTTCTTGTTGAATTCAACAAATCTCAACAATCCGCATGTGTTTATGGAGTTGAGTGAATGTTTTAGGGTTTTCGTGAATTTAATTCGAGCCATTTCATTGTTTCTCGTACAGTAAGGTTCTATGCAGTTAGACGGCCCCATTTACATAATAATTCGAAATCCATATTTATAGAGGAGTGAGGATACTTGCCATTAGGTTTCTGTGTGGTTGATGGTTTGAAATATCAGTGATGTGTAACTGCACCGACCAATATGTAACAGTTTCGGTAGGTACCTAGTCCCGCTATGGCTGATATTCTAATATGAAGGAAAATAGCATATGTAACATTGTTATGTGACAAGGCGAATAACGGACTTTCACGGCCATTACGGCCAAAATACAGGCTGCTACGGTATCAGCAAATTTTTCCTATGTTGTGTGAACTTTTAAAACATTCACATCTGTGGTTACCGATACCGGTATGCTACGACTTACGCTATGAAGTGGCCACATCGGAACTGATATTGTTGTGTTGACAGATACCGATATTTTGAACCATGGTGTGGTTTCCACTTGAGAGGGTGAAACAACTTTTGAGTAAATTGGAGTAGAACGTAGTCTTGCAACTTGAATTTTACTTTTTTTTTTTTCCACCTTGGAACTTGGATTATATTTGCTGGTTCACTCCTTAATTGAGTCTCGCCTTCCCTGCTTGATTTAATTCTAGTCAATAGAGTTCTTTTGGGCATTCTTTATTGCTTTCTGGAATTCTTGAAGAGTCTACTAGTTTTACTCTGGCGAGTGTCGAAGATGTCATTAGGAGGATCGCTGCTTACTATCCACCACTGATTTCTAATGAACTGAACTGCTAGTTGTGCGACATCTGTAGTGGATGATCATTATCAACTGTAAGTACGATAAATTTTAATATTCAGCTAACAGATTCTGAATGCGTGTATTCCTCTGTAGTCTCTTTACCCTTCTCCCAGGAAATAAATGACTGCTCTGGTAGGCATTGCAACTTTTTTTTTGACTTGGATCTGAACTTAGATGCTGTCAGGATGTTTGTTCGTATTCCTAATGGTTTCATCGGTTCAGTTGGCATGAGTACATTAATAAAACAACTTATCTCTTTCCCCATATTCCTAATTTGAAGGCGGAATCTTTACCAATGAGATGAAACGGAATAAGGGAAAAAGAAAAGGGCGTGGGCTGTGACACAATGAGGGGGTTGATGTTTCTGGCAAAAATTTGTTCCATGCTTTGTTTTGTAGTTCTGCTCAGATATATTGTCTCATGGTCCTTCCATATTTAATGAGACAAATCTGAGTTTGAGATTTGATCTAGTTCGGTTGGGTTAGCTTCTACTTATTGGAATATAGAAGCATGTCCTTGTGATAGGACATTCTCAAGTAAGCGCTGGTATCACATTCTTAAGTAAACTATGTACTCCATGCCTGGTAGGTCCTTTGTCCTGTGAAATTCTTATAATAGAGCTATATGTGGCTAGGAATAAATGAAGAACAAAGTACTAGATTACAGTAACAAGAGAACTCTCGCGGTGTATGTACATAGCGTGATTTGTGACATCAAATTGTTTTGCGCCCAGGAAGCTCTTTAAATTAGTTTGAGCCGATATCCTTTTAGTAACCATTCATTTTCCTCATCAATTGTTTGTTTTGTCTTTTATCTTCTTCATGGTGGAAAGTGTCTGGTTGTCTGCTATGTTTGTGATTATTACTGCTAACATAGGGGGAGGTGCATTCTTGACAAAATAGTACTACGGTACTACCTCCGTCACAAAATGGATATCCAATATCATTATGCACACCTCTCATAAAATTATCTATATCTTCTTAAGTTAAAATGTTTTATATACGCAATATGGATCTTGTTTGATAGATCTCACTTAGTTTTGTTAGAAGTTTTTAAAATCATAAAAAGTATGATAAAATACTAAATATATGTAATCTTTTGAAATGTGTGAGAAGTGATTTTGGACATCCTTTTTGGGACAGAGAGAGTATCAATCGGTTTTGTCAACAGAGGTTATATGTACCCGGCATCATTGCATTGAATGAGATACTAGTTTATTGCTTTTGACCTCTGTTCTATGGTCACATCTGTATGTTGTATGAACCTAATGCAATCCCTCTGTTCGTAATGTTGAGCATTGTAGTGTGGTCAGCTATTAATATTTACTTCGTGTTTTTTTGAAATGGAAATTTGAAAAATCGGTGCTGAAGTTCAAACCATATTGCAGTCTTTGCCAAGTGCCTAAACAGTCATACTTAGTGTTTCACTTAGTGCTTTATTTGTTGCAGGTTGTTGAGATACGTGTACAACTGCTTACAAAACTTGGGGAGTCAGATGTATATGACAAATCTGATTTGGCTTCTCTCATTGCATCCCTCACAGTATCCTGCCAACTCTGTTCTACTTCTACATTTGTTGCATGGTGTTTGTTCATTTGTACGTGAATCCAAGTCATAGTCATATATGCTTCCGTTGTGATTGCTATGGGTAAAATCATGACAATGGTCACACCCAAGCAAGAAATGTAGTTTATAATGTTCTATCTCTTCGAGGGTGAAAGTTATTGACACCTTTTATAGGCATATTTATTGTGATTTCCTCTTTTGTTTTGTCAAGTCCTTACCCTATATTCATTATATTTCCATGAAAAACTGTAGTAATAGGTCTATAACATTCTGACAAAAGGGCATTTTATGGCCTTATGACACATTGCCTTGAATTGCTGGGAAAGATTTTGTGAGTCCCTTTTCAACTGGTTTAAAAGTATGACTGGTCGTCTGTGTTTTGCTTCTTTTCTTGTTTTCACAATCAACTTTACGTGTTTTAGTTCTTGTGAAAAATCAAGTTTCATAAACTTCATGTTCATAAGTTGCTTTCTCGCTTTATGTGTTGTCCCTCAAAAGATGGGAGGGGAAGTGTCTTGGGTAAATACTTGGTAAATAAGCAATTTGGCTTCTTGTGAGGCAGATTGATTATGACAACTTGACAAATTTTTTTCTTTGAGGGACAGAAGTAATACTGACAAAAAAAATGCAAATCATGATCTTACGAAGCTGGCTTATGTTCAAAGCACATTAACTGAGATTTGAGGGGGAATAAAAAATCAAATTGTACTAGTCGTGATGTCCCATGTGCGGCACGGAAGTGCACCTTATACAGTCATAATGCTCTACATTATATCCCTCAGGTAGAGAATCACAATCTCTGACAAATGACAACCCTCTGACAAAATTCTGTGCTACAATAAACCCTTGATCAATTTTAGGATATGTTGAAAGGGAAGCAGCAGGCTCTCCAAGTTCGAAAATCCTTAGAAGGCATGTTCTAGCAAACACATTTTTCATTTTTGACTTCCTCTCTGTCACTAATTCTCATATTTGACATAAATCATATGATCATGACTCATTGTTAATAGCTCCCTCAAGCTATTTAAGTTCTTTATATCACCTTAACGCTTGACTAGATGTTCTGGGAAGATTTTACATGTTTGGACATCTCTCAGTGCATGTTAAACAAAATTATTTTGCATGTAGCTGCCAAAAAGATAGAATCAGACATATCAGGATGCCTGGGGCACTTTCTTTCCCTTGGGATCAAGGTACATTTGATTTTGATCCTCCATCAACTTCACAAGGCTATGAGGATTCACTTGAAGTTACTGGAAACATTTATGCTAGAGTGTTTTCTCATTATTAGGCAAGCATATGGTGTGGAAAGCATTTGAACATGACACTCATGTCGACTGAGGAATCTGAAGAGGAAGAGCATAGCAACCTCTTTTTTCAGGTAAGTGATATGTGATGAAAATTGATGGCCAAGTCTTATGCACATACCCTAGCATAAACTTGGTACCTGGGTTTCTTTTTCTTTAATTGACGACATGAAACTTCTCAAGTGGGGCTTTCTCTTACCCAATGATTGAGGTTAAGCTTTTTGAAAACATTGTGCAATGAGAAGTACTAGCTATGATGCATCAACACTCCTAGAGATTGTGTCCTGGTCGGACACTTCAGGGACATGCTACGTGCTGTATCCATTTTATCATAATAATTTCTATGGTGGGACACCATGAGGGCAAGGTGGGAGTCCGCAGGGTGATTTTTTTGACAGTTTTTATAATCTTCTCTGGGGCAAATAACTAAATATATATGACTTCAAAAAGTCTAAGGGCAAACCGCAAAAAAATAAAATAAAAACAAAGTCCTTTACTTTAGCAAAGTAAGAGATCCCTTACTAGAAGCTTGATGTGCGTATAGGTACATATATTATATATATAGCGGATCCAGTCAGGTATGTTGGATAGAAGCCAAAATCCGGAAGTCATCTAGTGGCCATTCAATTGTGAATTCAATGGTCCAGATTCGATTTGCTCTGTGACCGGCCCATTGAATTCACAATCAAATAGCCACTCGATGACTTCTGGATTTTGGCTTCTATACAGGATACCCGATTGGATGACTCTAGGATATCAGATATCTAGTGAGGGATCCCTCAATGGCCTAAAGTGCGGACTTCCAATTTCTGGATGGTCATTTGCGTATATATAAAAGTTTTTGTCTTTTGTATGGTCTTCAGTCAATTATTTGGTTATACATTATCATTTTGCATTGTGCAGCTTTTAGTCTATGTCACTTTTCTTTGGTTTCTGAAACATTACTAGATCTGAAAGTGCATTCTCTGCACAGTGGCTCGCCATATGTCTTCATGCTTGAAGATTTGGCTGACAGCCCTGAATTCTTCTTTTGTAGATGCTTTTGGATCTCTTGAGGTACTCTGCTGCTTGTTTTTCAGCTTTGGCAAGATATCCTATTTCAGATGCCAAGGAGTTGATGGATATCGTTGAGAAATGCACCTTTGAACAATTAAATCTAGCAAAAAATTCGATATCAGAGATCAAGGTACTGAATCAAAACTAAAAGTATTGTAGCTATAATTGATTTTTTTTTAGTGCACTTAGGCATGGAGCCTTCATTTGAAAAAGCTATCGGCCTGTGTCTGATGAAGTAGTGTATCTAACTCTAACAAATTAGAAAGTTCATTAACCACTTCTAGAAGAGCCAGATTGAATTATTGGCCATTTAATGTAACTTGTCAGACTTAGAAGTCTAAGATCATAGTCAAAGTCAGCTCAAGTTAGTATCGGGTGGTGATACGTAAATGTAAATAGTGGTGGTTAGCTTGATTGAAGAGCGCATACACTTCTGGGGTGTCTTCAGGAATCACTGTCGTAATTGATTCAGTTGATGTTTGCCATAACAATTGAAAGAACAGTGACAAGAACTAAATTCCAAACCGACACTTATTTGCTGCCTCTGTCACAATCTTTGTGGGTTCTGCAATGCAGAATGTGTTTCTAGTTTTACCAACTTTACGTATCAAACTTGGGTCCTGCCAATGCATTTTCAGGATGTATTTGTTGGCTACACTTTTGTCGCTCCACTGTCTACTGAAATGCATGAATAATGTGATAAGAGCCAAATACCTGGTAAACGATGTCTGACTGGGGTGAAATTGAGTAGTGTTGAGGAGTTCACTGATTAAATAATGATGAGTCACTATTGAAGTATATATCATGCTTTTAGATTATTCTTAGTTACAGGTAGTTATTTGTGTTTACTGGCAGTTGTGCACTAGCTGTATGGCTTTTTTTTTTTTTTTTTGATGGGCAAAGAAAGAAATATTTCATTCACAACAACAGCAACAACAATAACAAAGCCCATCTAGTCCCCAATCATTGGGGTTATGGGCGGGGCATGATTGGAGACAGACCTAACCTTTGGCAATATGCACAAAGTGGCTGCTCTTAGAATACTACTGAAACAGTGGCTCCCCTAAACCTCCAAGAACCGAGGAGCTATAGGGACGTTTTGCTGCAGAACCATGCCCACAAATCAAAGCCGAAAGGCATCACGGAGGGCAGGCCTAGAGACTCAAATCAATTTCTTTCATTGATGACAATAAAACATTACATGACAGAGAAGGGAGAATTAGCTGTATGCCTGTATCGTACACATTCCGTGTTTAGTGGGAGCATATTACTATTGAGTGTCGACCTATGCACACGAATACATCAACATTAGTGTGTTTAGTGTTTTTTCTCCATTATTATTACAAAAATTGTGATGTCAATAATGTACACACAACAAGAAGGGTACACACTCCTCTAAAAACACTCATAAAGCAAGCCTAACTGAAGAAATTCACTGGGAGCCCAAGTGGCTAGGCATTGAAAGAAAAACACCCAAGCCACCTATGTCATGCTGGTACATTACCAGCAAAGTCATGGGAACACATTAGTTGTTAAACTTCTTCTGATTTGCTGACTGCCTCTATGGAGAAGTACCAGACCAGAACACTGAAAAAGCCATCATGCATCCTTCTTGTTGTGTACGATACATGTAAGGTTTATCCCAGCATAATAGGAACAGATAATAACCAAAAAAACCAGCTCAAGCAAGAGGCCAATCATGGTGCTGTAGCCATTTAAAGAAGTCCAATATCAAGAAGTCAAGAAGACTACTCAGCTGGCAATTTAACATGTATAGTTGATGTTTATATATTTGCTTGTGTGTGCGTGGTATATATCTGAAATTGATGTCTGCAACAATATCACCATATATATTTTGTGCTTAGAAGTTCAAGTTGGAGCAAATAATAGTATTAATTTTTAAGGCTCTATTTAGATTGACAATTGTGCAAAGCTTTCATTTTTCCAAACTAAAAGTTCTACTGCAACTATTAGATCGTAAATGGCTTAGATATCTTAGAGCTAGATGCTGATTAGCTTCTGTTGTGCAATTGGGTTTGGGCCTACAATCAGGTATTTATCTGATTGATGGACTGTCTTGAATTTAAACATAATGATGGTATCCTGTATCTCTTCCTTATTGATCTGATATTGGTTGCCATTTTGTATTGCTTGGAAACTATGGTCCTTGGTCGCCATTCAACAGAGAATGAATGCATTCGGTTTGGAAGTAATGAAGGCAGCACAGCTAGTCCTTGATGCTGTCATACGGCTATGCAAGGTGTATTCTGATTCTGTAAACCTGGATTTCGTTTATGCAAGTGCTGAGAATGGTGGAAAGAGCATGGATTGTGAAGAGGCTGATAAAGCGAATCATGTTGTCAGTATAATAAAGTGCACAGTGAAACAATTTTGTGATTTGGGAGTCCTTGCTGCTAATGATGGAGGGAGTCTGGTCACACTGCTGAATTCGTCATGGAAAGGCGTGGTTACCTTGCTTCAGCTTGGGAAGGGGGCTTTCGCAACAAAGTTGAATGTGGCAGATATTCTTCTGATGCTAGTTTCACTTGCAAGTGACTCTTTGAGGTGTGCGGCTGAATCTTGGTTTTCTTTGCTGACGGAACGAGTTTCAGTGTCAGAAGCTAAAAGAATATTCCTTCCAGTAAAATTTTATCTGATTAATGCGGTAAGAATATCCTCCCAATACCCATGCCAGGCTTTTTCAGCGTACAAGGAGATAGCACTCTGTGTCCTGATTATCTCAACATTTAGAATCTTACTAAGTAAAGAAGAACTTCTGACATCTGCAAGTGAAGTCTTGGTGGAACTTTTGGAGCCAATATCTGTCCATTTACTTAATTCTTTCCTAAACTCGGCTCAACTGAAACAGGAGGACAAGTTCCTTATTCTCAATTGGTTGTTTGATGAAAATGATTTGAGCTTTGTTGCTGTAGATCTAAGCAATGGGACTGAGGCCACTCAAAAGGATGCAATCTTCTCCCTAAGTAGTGACAATATGCATGGGGCAAGAATGTTAGTGCTCGGTCGGGTTTCGTTATTTCTTAACCTTCTAAAAAGTGCTCCTGATCTTGAAAATGATGTAAGACTTGGGATTGCTAGAAAACTGGGGTGGCTTTTGGACGTTTTAGTTGATGAAGATGTATATTCTTCTTGTCTTACCCTACAAATCCCTACACCATATGGTCCTGGTAAAACCCCAGAAGTGGCTTATCAGTCTATGTTCTTTTCTATTTTGCATGCACTGAAAACCTTCATGATTTCTGTCTCTTCAAGTGTGGCTTGGAGCGAAGTGGAGTCTTTTCTGATAACAAACATCTTCCATCCTCATTTCCTTTGTTGGGAAATCGTGATGGAACTTTGGTGCTTTCTGGTGCGTCATGCTGGGGCAGACATGGTAAATGATATTGTTGAAAAGCTTTGCGCCTTGTTGAGTTATGTGGCATCTTCAGAATCAGTTCTTGTTCCTTGTAGTGGTCTACGAAAGATTGCAAGATCAATATGCATGCTTCTTAAACATGTTTCACAGCCAACAGTGGATCAAGTCTACAATACAATTGTTGGCAGTAACAGATCTCACTCATCTCAGTCTTCATCCATTATGTTAGTGGCCTTGCTTATGGAGGGATTCCCTCTGAATTTGCTCTCACATAAGACGAGAAGTGTTGCTACGCAGAGGATACTAAAGGAGTATTTCCAGTTCATGGAAAGCTTTGCTGATGCATCATCAAGAGATTGTAGTTCTGGTGTGTTTGGGGCACCGGTCTTTGCACTGTCTGCTGCCCTGCAGTCTCTGTAAGTGACGAGTTTCTTTGCATATGATTGTCATTTTTCATCAACTAACGAAAATTGATTCTTTGTGTCACATGTGATTATGTTACTAAATATCTTTCTTAAGAATATGTTAAGCCTAATGCCAATAGTTGATTTTGCATTCTTCTCTCAGTAATGTGCAATGATCTGTGATTAGGATTCCTTTAATTCTTATTTTTCACTTGACAATGGCAGAGCTTGACTTCCTCCAGCAGTTAAAAAGACATTAAATATTCTTTTGGGTTTTTCATCCCCTTGATTTCCAAAATACTTGCTGTGTTGGACAATAGTCAATACTCTCAGTCCTTAGCTTGTCAGCCATTCTGTTTAAGCAACAATTCATTTGTAACTTCATATTCTTCCTGCTAAGTGCTTAGAAAAATTGTAACCAAACAACCAAAGGCAACAATTTCTAACCAAGCCTTATCATAAATTCCCTAGCCAGGTCAGCGTATCCGACATTGACATGAAGACCCTCGGATTTCTGGTTTCTCTTATTCAAAGATACAGAGAGACTGTGGAAAACTTAACGAAAGACCACCACCGCAAGCTTCTGAGTGAAACTTTAAGTATCATCTCAAATGTGAAGCATTTATACACATCTGATGGGATGGAAGAGGTCATTTTTGAGCTTCAAAACCTATTCATCTCAGGGCCAGCAGTTTCAGACCCTCAATTGTACGAATGTAAACCAAATCTCGCCACTTTCATGGCAGGCTTTGGTCACACTGAATTGGCAGAAAATGACGATAATGGTAGTACAAAGCGTTCAGCTGTGTTGGAGTTGTATCACATGCTGTTGAGTGAGCAGCACTGGGCATTTGTTCATTTGGCAATGGAAACATTTGGGTATTTTGCCGCTCGTACTTCTTGCAGCCAGCTTTGGAGATTCGTACCCCAAAATGCAGCTCTTTCTTTTGATCTAGATTTGGGTGATGAGGCAAATGAGGAGAGGTTTTTGGCCGAGTTGAAAGTGTTTCTGGAGAAGGAAAGAGCTCTTCTAACAATGACACCAAGCTCGGATCAGTGTCAGTTGCTTATACAGGAAGGTGAGATTCTAAAACAAGTTATTCAAAAATATCAAAACACTGATCTGGGGGCTGTGGGATGTGAAGAAATGTGTAGGGATGTTGAAAATCAACCCCGTAAAAGAAGGAAACTTCCTGATGGAATTACGCAGGGAGTGGAATTGCTGCAGAGCGGCTTGAAAGTTATCAGCGATGGTATTCCTCATTTGGAGCAAAACCATTTTGATCATGCTGGACTTCACAACAAATTCTTGACTCACTTCTTGCACCTTGAAGAACTGATTGGCCAATTGGTCGGCTTAGCTGCTAGTGTGTAAGCCACATTTTTCAATCCCATGCTGCAAACTTGGTGAACAACTCCAAAGTGGTAGGAAATCTTCTAGTGCTTAAGAGTATTACTCGTCGTATTGTCGTTATCTTGGATGAATAGTGATTTTCTACCAGTAAAGCTGCTCATTGTTGTGCTGTTTTCCGTATTGCATCTTAAAGCACATATTGATCATAGAGAGTGAAGCCAGTTGCCCGTACAATTTTTCTGATTTTAATGCCATGCTGTTGATAAGCTAAACCTTCTCAGAAAGTAACAATTGTGAGGCCCTAATGTATTGTGATTATCCTAATTCCTCATCGCTTAGAATTGCTTCTAAAGGTGAAATGGGAGGATTTCTTCATTTTGCAAGTGAAAAAAAGGTCACATAAGGAGCACATGACCCTTTTTCCTAAATTTCGATAGGCATTACTAGTTGACTAATTTGAATCCGGGGACTCTGCTTTTCGCTCCTTGCTTTTTGCCCAAAATGACGTCGTTTTTGGCATTTTCTTAGTACACCTTCAAAGCTTCCAAGGGTCTCGTTTGGAGAGTTAATTTTGAGGTTCAATTTTAAGAGATTTAAGCTCTTTGGGGTAGGGTATAACTGGTTTAGGCACTTAGATTTAGGCACTTTGGGTTTAGAGTTTAGGCCCTTTGGGAAATTAACTCTCCAAACAGGACCCTTAGAAGCTTTGGAGGTGTACCAATGCCCAAAGCAACATCGTTTTGGGCAAAAAGTAGGGTCCCAGACCTGACCAATTGGACGCACTTGGAAAAAATAAAAGGGTAAGATTGTTGCAATTTGAACTACAAGAAGAGAATCAAATTTACACAAGAAGAAAGTATAGGGACCCTTTCTTGAACTACCCCCAAAAGGTATTAGATGTAAGATCTCATTCATGTGGATAAGTGGATTAACTTATTCAATTCCTAGATTACACTATTTTACATGGTTCAAATTGCATGCACATGCAGAAGCTCTCACACAAGGATGCGACCCCCAAATTTTTCACCAAATTACTCATTTTGAATAGGAAATAGGCTTTGTGTGGTTCTCATTTCTGTTTTCGTTTTTTTATTTAATTTCAAAAGTGACCACTGTCGACGTGATTGATTGGAAGATATGAAGTTAGCCATATTTACTTTTCCTACCACATTTACTCGGAAAGCAATCATACTTGAGAGAGAGAGAGAGAGAGAGAGAGAGAGAGAGAGAGAGTTCAACGAACGGGTTTAAAACCCCACTCCAGTCAACATATATGAATTTAGAAAAGAACTCAAAATACAAAAAAAAAAAAAAATGTGAACTGAACAAAAATGCAAGTTTTTTATTATTTCGAAAGCCAATTGAAACTGCCCAAGGCACAACAAGCTTCCCGATTCTGTTTAAGACTCTTGGATTCATTTCTCCGAAGTAATTATTCTCAATCCCAATATATTATCCCTAGTTACGAACTTTTATGGCGTTATTTACTAATTTTTGTGGTGTTGTTTGTGAGCTTTTGTAGTCTAGTATATTAATTTTTAGTGTTCAATTACGAGATTTTGTGTGATTTGCGAATTTGTGTGCCTCAAAAATACAAAAGTGCATACCGGACACCAATATTTAGAGGTGTTTCCCAATCTTTATCCAAAACATTCCAATATCATACAATTTACTTCTTCATCCTCATGATTTATATATTTTACCTATAATCATGCCATACATGGATAAAAGATACGCCTTGGTGTCCGCCCCTACTAGCTACGGTTGAATCCAACTGTATATTTTGAGCCACGAGCTTTCGTCGTTTCTTATTTCGAAACCATTTGGTGTCACTAACCATTAGGAATCATACAAAAAATTGGTATGATGCCTTCTGCAATGTGAAGCTACTGTTTTATCGTAAACCGCAAAACTTGTATCTTTGGAGCCCTAGTAAAAATGACAGAAGAAGAGAGTGTTTCTCCGAGATTAAATTTAGGTCGTGTATTCCGAGATAGTCGTCTTTGGATTGACAATGTAACCGCATAGTAGGTGTAGACGGCTCGGATCATCACAATATGGCCGGGAGAGGAGAGGTGTGAACGGTAATCCAGTTAGGGATCTAGTCAAGCCACCTATATTTAATCAGGTTGAGAGTGAGTCAACCTGATTAAATTCAAAATATCTCTAATAATTGTGAATTAATGGTTATTAATTGTGTTTCCAATTTTGTTTTTGTTCTATAGATGCAAAAAAATATATAAAATTAAAAAAAATTGACTAACAACCACTATAATTGCTCGCTAATATTTCCTTTTTACTTAGAAGAATATGACTTTTCTAAGTAGGGAAATAAAAATACACCTGCAAAGTTTTGAGACCACATCATTATTGCAAGACGAATTGCAAGACCACATCGTATGTAGACCGGGAAAATATTCAAAATTTAGGAATTGTGGACCGAAATTTGTCAAACCAATTAAGTTAAAATTTGTATAAATACATATCCAATTTAAAATAGAAATACACAAATCCATACTAGCATCATAACGTGCTACGATACGAATTGACCAAAAAATGTTTTGTTTTTAAGTATATATATATATATAAATCGTGAGTACAAATATTGTGATATTTCACTTAAATTGAAATAAATACTTACGGAAAAAAATGCTCAATAGCTAATTACCTTGGGAATTCCTTTCACTGAAATGCATATAGACATCCAAATAAAACTAGGACAAAGTCTCACTTGAACTAACCACACAATATTTTCATAGATGATTTACATCCCTCAATCAATACAAATTTTTTTTTTTTTCAACAAGAGGCAATGTCATTAAAGGCCCGAAGGCCCTAAAGGCAATGCAGACTTCATCACAATAAAATGTAATGAACCAAAACTATCAATCAATCTAGACCCGAGCACGGCACCAGTAGGCTCAATAGCACATACATACTGCAAAAGCTGACCAATAACAAGGTTGGGTAGTAGAACTGGTCAACGATGTGGTAGTAGAGAATCCAACAATAGACACACAATTCAAGCCATGAAAAGGCACAGGTGAAATCTGGGACAAAATATCTCTCGGGGAGAGAAAAACACTCCATAAAGGAGAATACAATTCCACCTATAATGGGTATAAAGTGAAGCATAGTAGTTTACCACTATTTTGCTAGTATGACCATGGTTACTTGGTTAGGGGATTCACGGCACAGCAGGGGCCGCTATCCATATATTTTTGTCTTTTTTCCAGACCCAAACTTTTGAAACCGTTTATTTTGTTTAGCTCATTGAGTTTATTGCACATGTGTAAAAAATGAGATTGATCGGAAAACATCGATGGTTATGATTTTCAGAATTAGTAATTTCAAGACAAATTATTTAATTCACTGATTACCTATATCCAATCAAATTTCATATCTTAAATACTAACCGACAAACTCGATGGGCGAGTAAAAAAAATGAACAGTTTAGATCACACTAGCTCATAGACTTGGATTGTAACGATCCAAAAGGGCAGCATCCTGCTGTGCCACAGGCTCCCCGGGTCCGCTTAAGGGCAACTACTACCCAGGTGCATACAATGACTGTGCACCACCCCACTTTGCTATATAATACTGCTTCCCTTTATACAGAGCCTTGCTTCATATTACACCATTGAGAGATAAACACAAACAAACACCACAAAGAAATGAAACCTCTCATCATCTTTCTCCTCATTCTTCTTTCCCTTTCTTCCTACATTGGTTTCTCATCTGTTAGAAACCCTAACTTCTTCTTCAGCACCGGATACGATGTTTTCGTGATCAATGGCTTCAAAAACAACTCATCTCTTCCCTTAGTCATTTGGTGTTCATCATCGAGTGGCGATATGGGCGGCCGAGCTCTCCAAGAGGGTGATGATTTCAGTTGGAGCCTCAAGACCAACATATGGGGAACTCCTCTTTATACTTGCACCATGAAATGGGACGAAACGAGGAAGCGATTCGTCGCGTTTGAGGTCAGTCGCGATAGCAATAGATGCGCTCCGTTTCGGAAGTGTTTTTGGTTGGTGAGAGAAGATGGATTTTATTTTAGCAGTGATGGAGTTATTTGGAACAAAGATTTTTCATGGTCATAGTTGATATGGCTCTTGTACTGGTGTTGTCTCATTAAGTTTAATATTTGGTAATGCTTTAAGTTATAGCCATAAAAGAAAATAATTATTTAGAATGTGTAACGGTTTTTTGTGGACTTCAATTTTGAGTTTTTATATATTGAAAACATACTTGTTTAGGGAACATTTCGCAAGCTTGAGTCCCCATTATATTCTGCCGTTTTTTTTTTTTTTCCATCACCACTAAAACAATATAAATTTATATTGTTTTAGCGGTCGTGTGCAAATTTTTTTTTTTAATTATTAGAAAACAAATCGAAGTTGTAGATTGAGAATTGATTATTTAGTATTCTTACAGCACCATCGCGTGAAATTCATACACTTAGTTAAGGGCCTCGTACAAACTTGTGATGGTACCGGAGTTACATTAGCACTTAATAGTTTCTTAATTTGTTGTTGAGAGTGACGTTAAGGTGTTAGAGATTTAGAAAGGACCCAGAATTTGAAAATAAGTAGCTCAGATTCTGGGCAAGTGAATCCGAGCCACTCATTTTCAAACTCTAGATACTTTCTGGGTGATTTTTCTGTGCATGTTGCACTCTTGTTTAGAAAGGGGAAAAAAAAAAATCAGAAATTCAGTGGAGACGGAACATCAGTCATCATTGCACTTGGTTAGATATATATGACTTTTCTATACGACAGATATAGCAAGATAGTAATTGTGGGGACATTAACTTAACATAAGTAGATATGCTATATGAATTTACATGGTGTTTATAATGTTCAAAAGATAAAGAAAAACATTTCCTATCTCGTAAATATTCAAATTCCCACATGGGCCGATAATTTGGGAACGCGGCGCGGACACCATTAGTTTTTGGAAATAGATTTTCTCTCCGGGATCACGTGATGAATTGATGCACTATAAGGTGTAGTGCACCCTTGATGTAATATAACCCCCGACATCTCATGATTTGAATAATTTTGTTTAAGAAAGTCGTTAAACAATATATCTAACTTTGAATTTTCAACATTAAACTACATCTAATTAATTTGAATTTTCCTATATATGTGTGTAGAATTTAGAATTTTGAAAACCATTTCATTGACCCATTATAGGGTGATCCTTTTCCTTTTTCTTTACCTTGTGATCTTTGAAATCTTGCTTTCTTGCAACTTGAATCACTCTCTTATCTGTTGTCCCCTTTATTTCCAAATGGAGCATCTTGACCTTTGTTTAATGTTTTTTTTTAAGTAAATCAAAGAACTAAAAAGCACATCGAAAATTGAAACTGCGGCGACCATTAGAACAATCAACATATGATTGTTGATTAAGGGAAAAAATAAATGTACTTAATTCCAAATTACCTTTTGAGGAAGCAACAGCCCACTATCAATGAGACCAAATCATAAGAGTAGTCCCTTTCCACCTTAATAAGATTAGATAAGAATGAAGGATATAGTGTATCTTTGGCTCTTTGCATTGTTCCATCAATAAGACAACAAAAGGCCAACTTTTCTTTAACGAACACGTGTTTTTATCTCTTCACTATTTGACAACTCAAAAGTACTCCTTCCGTCTCTCGTCCTGAATTGTACTTTTTGTTATCTCAAAAAGATTGTCCCAATTGAAAAGTAATGGGAAAAAAAGTAATGAATTTACTATTTTACCCTTATTTTTTGAAAATAAGTACATACAATCATGATGTTTTGAAAGGTAAATTGAAGAAAGAAAAAATATGACAAAGTGTAATCACAATGTTCCCCTAGTAAGTTCGAATCCCAAAATGGACCAATAAATTGGGACGAATGAAGCAATACAGTTTCCTTTTGATCGTGTTGGTTTCTTCTAGGTTATCACTCTTGAGCCCACTTAGTTGGCCGTTTTAGGAATTAAATAAGAAGGGCGAATAAGAGGAGTGCATGTATAATATGAGGAGAAATTAAATAAAAAGGGAAGATGATATTACTTTATATTGGTGGTTTGCTGGGTGGATAAAATTGAGTGGATCATAAAAAAGGGGGGAGGGAAAAATTACTGACATGCCCTTCAAAATTCCTTTTGTTATCCATGTTTTGGGGTGGGGAAGGATAATTGGGTAATTGCAGTTGAGGGACTAATTATGGATAGCGTTGAGGTTGGCCACAAGTTGTCCGGTTGCTGGGATCTTTTTATAGTACATTTTTCGGGAATAAACCGTCCGAGTATGTATGCCAACCAAACAACGAATAAGCTAATCCGACCAAATAGTCTATCCAGTCAAGTAGTCGACTAACAAGCAGGCCTTACAGGCTTTCTTGCAAGATAATGATGTACGTGCATTAAAAAGGGTAACTAGTGAGATAAATTTTCTTAGTAACTCCACCAATTCTATATATTATTGTTTGGGTTGAGTCCATATATGGCCCTTCCTCTCACATTGCTGGGCCTCTGAGGCTCACCAATGCCAGAGGATCCATATTGATCCAGGAGAGTGGTGACTTACCGATGGAGTTAAATCCGGGGACCCTGCTTTTCGCCCCTACTTTTTTCCCTGCTTATCGTCCAAAACGACGTCATTTTGGGCATTTTCTTGGTACACTTTCAAAGCTTCCAAGGGTCCTGTTTGAAGAGTTAATTTTGGGGTTCAATTTTGGGGATTTAGGCTTTTTGGGGTAGGGTATAGTTGGTTTAGGCAATTTGAGTTTAGACACTTTGGGTTTAGGGGTCAGGCACTTTGAGAAATTACCTCTCCAAACAATGCCCTTGGTCCTAAGAAAATGAGCAAAACGACGTCGTTTTGGGCAAAAAAGCTGGGGCGAAAAGTAGGGTCCCCGACCCAGAATAATCGGGAGTATATCAGTTCTTGTTAAACAGAATAGTTGGTAATCCGTAATCCTTCCATTCAAAGGTTTAAATTCATTTCTTAGCCTTTGGTAATCCTTCCATTCAAAGGCTTAAAATCTTCTTTGCTGCTGTTGCAAAAAATGGAAATCCTACTAGGCTATTGGATAACAGACCTATATGCCTTGTGGGTTGTGTTTAGAAGGTTTTGTCAAAGATATTGCAAGCAGATAAGCAGAGTGTTTTACTTTACAAAAGATCGTTGGGGAGGTGCAATCAACTTTTGTGGGACGAAAGAACATCTGAGACGGAGTTTTAATTGTAAATGAAAGAGTTGATTTGTGGAAGAGAGGTAGAGAAAAAGGTATGGTATCAGGGGCGGAGCTAGGATCTCTTGGTAGTCGGTAGTGGGGTCAATATCTAAAAGCATAAATGATATATTTGCTAAATCAAACAATTAAAAAAACACTAGTACTTATAATTTTCATATCAAAAGTCACCCTTCGAATTTGTAGTTTTTGCGCAAGAAGTGTCTCTATTTTTTGTCAAAAAAGTGTATAGAAACACTACTCCTAGTAAAAGACGGTATTTAGTGCACAAGAATTAGTTGAGGTGCATGTAAGCTGACTCATACACATTGAATTATCCAAAAAGAATGTACAAAAATCTGTGAATGCATTTTATATTAGAAAACAAGTATTAATATACTAACCTTGTTAGCATAATAGCATTAGTTGTGTATAATCTACTACCCACTGGAAGATGATTTGGAGGGTTTGACCCCACTTGATCCATTGTGACTCCGCCCTTGTATGGTATTAAAGCATGGCCTTAAAAAAGCTTATGACAGGTTTATTTATTCAATTTGATGAGGAGGTTTGGATATCGAGAGGAGTGGATTCGATGGATAAAGGAATGTATAATCAGGTCCTTGTTAATATGGCTCGCCAACTAAGGAATTTTCTATGAAAAAAAGGATTGAGCGCATCTTCACAGACCAAGAACTACGAGATCACCCTTTCATTCTAGGGTGACAAAGGGATCGTACCATTCGAGCCGTTTTTTTCATGCTTTTCTCGGCGGTCTAGAGAAAGCTGCAATCAATAGGATTTCGCTAATCCTCCCTTCCCGAAAGAAAGAGTGAAATTTCCATCCTGGACTTGAACCAGTGACCTCGCCTGTACAGTAAATCATCACACCTACTACCGTACTACGGTCCAAACAATTAGCAGAGAATCAATAGAGGTGATGCTCTATTCCTGTTACTGTTTATTATTGCAGCTAAGTGCCTGAATTTGTTATTTCGAAGGCAATTGGGGTGGCTTAAGGTAGTAGAGTTGGGACAAGGTTGAAAAAAATTACTTTTGAGAAAATTAAATGTATATATTAATGTGCAAAATAGATTAATTCCATGATGCACATGTAACCTTTGTATATCGTATTTTTGTTTGTGGAACTATTTAGGAGACTTTGTGTTACGATCCTAATGCCCAACATTGAGTAAGTATGGGATTCGTCTTGTGCATATAAGCTCTTGGGCACCCTCTCCTTGTAAGCTGGTTTTCAACGGTGAGTTCTACCCATGAGTTTGTGTCATTGGTATCAGAGCTAGCCACCACGTTGCCTATAGGCTGGATTAAAATACCTAAAAAGTATTGAATATTGATAGGTGAGTGGAGCCGCCAAAAACGAGCAAGGGCTACCAATGTGTCACATTGACTAAGTATGGGATTAGTCTTGTGCATATAAGCTCTTGGACACGGTGACACCTGTTTGTACCATAATTTTTAATTTTTGACACGTGGCAATAATTTTGGCCAAAGAGATTTGAATTCGGAGTTATCCCTAAGCCGAATTCCCTACAATTTAGGAGATAATGCATCTTTTTGAAAATGATAAGGTGGTTACCTAAATTGTAGGAAGCAAAGTTTATCCTATGATTTTTTTCAAGAGGCCAAAATTAACATGTGATAATTAGATATAATCACAAATAGTTAATTTTGGCCATATGGGACATTTGTAAGCACAATATCTCCTAGGAGATCTGTAATAACCCGAAATTTCGTAAATAAAAATTTCGATTTATTAATTCGATTAGTTATTTTTAATATCGCTAAATAAAATAATTTATTATTTAGTTTAAATAATTTGAATGAAACTAGATCTAGTTTGTTATTTCCTTTTATTTATTTTTCCGCGCCGTAAAATAAACGCGTACACACCGGGTATTTCACCACACTGCGTCCGGAAGCCTTACTAAATCCCCAACTCTTATTTTATTTTATTAAAGCTAACCTTAATTAGGTGGGAGATTACTTATAACCTAAAACTAATCTTTAAGTTGGTGGGAAATTAGGTGGGAGATTACTTATAACCTAAAACTAATCTTTAAGTTGGTGGGAAATTTGGTGGGGAATTTCTTATAACCTAAAATTAGTCTTTAAAACCTAATTTTTGCTTTTGCAAAAGGTTGTTTGAACACTTGTGGGGAGGGTTTTTGGCTAGTGATTATTTTTGGGGGAGGTGAACCTCATTGCTTCACTATAAATAGCTCACTCTCCTTGATTCATATCACACCAAAATCTCCCAACTTCTCCAC
The DNA here is from genome assembly GCA_020921065.1 of Vaccinium darrowii. NCBI lineage: Eukaryota > Viridiplantae > Streptophyta > Magnoliopsida > Ericales > Ericaceae > Vaccinium > Vaccinium darrowii. Next base: position 12,139,337 of record CM037152.1, read on the forward strand.
TTTGTGCTTTCTAGTGTTCTTGAGTGAGTTCTTGGGTGTTCTTCTTGAAACTCATCCTAAACCACCACACACCACCACTCTCGACCACCCCTAGATCTTAGAAAGGTAGAATAAGTGAGCAAGAAAGCGTTTGAGGAAAGGTCGACTAGTCGTTACGCCGCCGGAATTCAACTAGCTTATCGGCTTCCGACTAATCATCGGAATTAAGGTAGATACTTTATCTTAACTTTAGATTAGTATTTACTAGTTCATATTAAGGAGGTTATTATTTTGCTTAAACGTGCCTAATTATGATTAAACGTGATTATGTTGGTGATTAGTGATTTTACGAACAATTAGACTTTGAAAAACACACTTAGTCGATACTATGCACGATTTGAAATTGACTTATCAAAATGCACCGTTATAATGCCCGATGGACTTTTGGAAACTTAAAATATCCAGTTATAATGCCCGGATGAAAATCGACTTTTCAAATTTACGCTGTTATGCTGCCCAATTGATTTTTTTGGAAAATAGTCGACTAAACTTTTCTTAAAGCAACTTCAAAATGTTTTGACTGTACTTGGACTGTTGAGATTAACCCAAGGCTAACACCCTTGAGGGTCTGTCAAAAAAAGATATGCCTAGCGCTGTCTAAGAAAGGAATGGTGCCAGTAACTGCATTCGTGCGGCCATCCAGCCTGGGACTCTCCTGGTTATCTCATTTGTCTAAAGAAAGTCACCAACAAGATTTTGTACCTAAAGTAACACGGTTATCGTGAAATATTTTTAAACGAAAAGTTTATCTTGAAACGATTTCTAAACGGAAGATTTTTATGTAATATGGCATGTGCATGTTTTTCGAGACGGTACGACACGATACATTTTTCAAGAAAATGATCGATTGTTTTTACAAGAAGAAATAGAGATGAGAATGAAAATACTGTTGTAAATAAAATACTGCCATTAGAGTCCCGCCTCAGTTCCCCGGTGTGAACTGGTGGTCAAAGCTCAATGGAACTATACTATAAACAATACTGCCATTGGAGTCCCGCCTCAGTTCCCCGGGGTGAACTGGTGGTCAAAGCTCAATGGAACTATACGGTAGTGCTGTTTGAAGTTTCTCCTCAAATTCCGCGGGTGAATTTGACGGTTAGAACTTACTCAGTACAACACATAGCAAGCGGACCTCATAAACAGACTGGTGGGGATTCAGTGATATGGGTAGCCGGGACTATGTCGTGTGTGACGCGGAGTTAGCGGACCTCATACTGCAGGAGTCAGTTTATGGGTAGCCGACCCTTCGTACGGAAAGGTTGGTGACCGTTAGAACGGGGTTGTAGAACGGGCCAATAACTTTCGAGAGATGTGAGATGTTGACATGGTTGAAATTTGAAGAAGAATGCTGTTATGAGAAAATGATACGAGATACTGACACTATACTCTGGATTCTGAAATAATACGAGATACTGATTTTATTAAAGCTGCACTCTGATATGAAAAGAAATGGGATACTGATTTTATTTAAGCTGCACTCTGATTTGATGTGATACTGATGCATTGACACGCATGAACTTACCGTTTTGATAAATGATTTTCAACTATTTACCTGCCAACAATATTGTTCTAGAATTGCTAGTTTAATGTTGGGGTACGGTATCTATTGAGCATCCTCGCTCACGGTTTGCCCTGGCATAATACCACGATGTTGGTATTATGCTAGATTGTCACGATGAACAGAAGGAATAATATAGCGCCGGAGGAGCTGCCGACATGGAGCACGACCAGATCAAGGAACGTATGGAGCCATAGAGTCCACCCAGTCTACTTTTTTGTAATCTGTGAAGGATAGATCATCTATATGTATTTTTGGTTATTATTATTACTGTTTAAGACCGACTTTAAATTGTAATAATAATCCATAACGTATCCCGAAAATGCGGGGCGTTACAAGTGGTATCAGAGCCCTAGGTTCCAACACTCGGCCTTGGGTAGAATGGGTAGATCACTTTCCGAGAGCGTAACCTGAATAAATGTCCGTACTTTGTACTTTTGCTACTTTAAAAATAGCCTATTTGCTAACGGTGTAGTTATAGGCATATATGAGCCATTACCAAGCGTAGGGAAGCGAAACGTGAGAACACTTAGGATTTGACTGTTTGTGACATGTGTCCTGCTCACATGTCAGTTTCAGTATAAATATGTGCTCAAAGATAACGTTTAGCAGCAGTAAATCCTTTCCGAATTTAGATTTTAGCCGTAGTATTGTGCTATTATTTTCAAAAAGGGTATTCTAGACTGAATTTCCCTACGAATTTCCAACTCTGGAATGGCGATTACACGTAACAATGGTGAGGACTCGTCCAACGGAACCAACGGTAACCCTGACCTCGCACAACTCGTGCAAGCCTTCATTGCTGCACTCAACGCGAACCGACTCCCACCAAACAACCAACACTGGAGGAGGAATGATTCCAAGCAAGGATCATCCAAAATTCTGGACGAGGTAGCACAATAGCCCGATGCTATAATTGCTCAAGTATTGGACATGTCAATCGTAACTGCCCCCACCCGAGGAAGGAGGAGACTAACACCAGAGTGATACGCCAAGGAAATAGTTCGGGAGGACCTATCAAGACTGTGCATAACAACAACGATCGTGGGCCGTACCCAGCCAAACTTAACCCTGCTCAGATTAATACCCAGCCTTGGAAAAGGGGTGACCGAAGGCAAGGACCATCGGGATCAACACACAATAACCCAACAATCTGATGCTTTAACTGTCAAGCCTTTGGGCATATCAGCCGTAATTGACCTAGGACAGTAGGACCCATAGATTTTGGATATCAGCAGCCCCAGCAATATCAACAGATTGACTTTGCCAATCCGAGCTTTGGGAAGCAACCTATACAATAGAATACTAGGCCAGAAAAGAAAGCATGTCGAGAATGTATTTCCCTTGAATGCTCCGAATGAAGTTGACCAGATGACCGAGAAGATTAGAACCTAGCCATAGTTAGGTTTTTAAATAAAATGTTGTTTTCACTTCTAGTATGAGAGGTTAACCTTTTGCTGTATTATAAGTAAACCTCGGTTGTAAGCAAACCTACAAGTCTGTCGGTTGTAGCAATAAAGCGAGTATTTAGTAAACCTTGTTGTACTTCCTTTAGCACCATTCTCACATTTTCAACACCACAACACAATTTCACACAAGGACTTGCTTTCTCTTAGCTTATGACTATGCCGATGAGCCGTCTTTTCCACCGTCCTGGCACGCTACCACCTCGACTGCCGCACAACCATCACTACCGGTGCCTTCTCCAGGACCATACGCTAGACTCTATCCTACTACTGTTTAGTACCTGCGTTCAAACTTTATTTGACACTGGAGCATCGTGTTCGTTTATATCAACTGCATGCGTATCTACGCTAGGATTAGACACTGAACCCCTAGAGAACCAGATGACAATAGCATCACCTTTAAGCGCTAGTTTACCATTTAATCTAATCTGTAGAGGCTGCGAGTTAGAAGTAAGTAATATCCGACTAACCTGTGACTTACGCGTGATCGAGATGGTTGACTTCGACTTAATTATGGAGATGGATTGGCTGTCAACTCATCGAGCTGTCATTGATTACCATCAAAAGATAGTAACAGCTTTCACCCCTGATAGGACATGTTTCCGTTTTAAGGGGGATAGACAGGTTGTGAATTCGGCGACTCAACGCTCGTAGTGACAGAACCAACTGTTTAGATGGCTAGTTAGCCTCCAGTTGGAAGAATCTGACCGAGAAGAGTTAGGACTGCCACACATCGTCTGTGACTATGCTGACATGTTTCATGACAATCTACCTGGATTAACCGCCACAAAGATAGATCAATTTTACCATCAAGCTTCAACCTAGAACCGCCCTAATTTCGATAGCCCCATACCATATAGCGCCGACAGAACTGAAGGAATTGAAGACCCAACTACAAGAGTCGTCAGAGTAATGATACATCAAACCGAGTACTTCACCATGAGGAGCACCTGCACTGTTCGTGAAGAAGAAAGAAGGAACCTTACGACTGTGCATTGACTATAGGCAACTGAACCAAGTCGCGATCAAGAATCGCTATCCACTGCCTAGAATAAATGACCTGCTTGATCAGTTGAAGGGAGCAACTTGTTTCTTGAAAATTGATCTAAGATCAGGATATCATCAGTTGAGAGTACGAGATGAGGACATCTCGAAGACCGCATTCAGGACAAGATACATACACTACAAGTTCGTGGTCATGTCGTTTGGATTGATGAATGCTCCGAAAATATTCATGTGTCTCATGAACAAGATATTCCAACCCTATTTGGATAGATTTGTGGTGGTGTTCATTGACGATATATTGATATACTCAGCCAATACAGTGGAGCATGAAGGACACCAGAGGCCTGGAGGAGAGTTGCAGCCGCTACCAATTCCATAGTGGAAATGGGAGCATATTTCGATGGATTTTTTGACTGGACTTCCGAGATCATTAAAGTCAAACACCGCTGTGTGGATAATTGTTGACCGTCTCACTAAGTCGGCACACATTTTGCCAGTGAAAATGACGGAAAACATGGAAGCATTGGGAATGCACTACTTACTAGAGATAGTACGACTACATTGAGTACTAGTATCAATCGTATCAGACAGAAATCCTAGATTTGTCTCACAGTTCTGGAAAGGACTACAAAGGGCACTAGGGACTGACATTCGTCTCAGTACTGCTTTTCATCCGCAGACTGATGGACAGACGGAGAGGACAATCCAGATATTGGAGGACATGCTTAGGGCTTGCACCTTAGATTTCACAGGGAATTGGGAACGACATCTACCATTAGTAGAATTCGCCTACAATAACAGTTATCAAGCTAGCATAGAGATGGCCCTACGAAGCTCTGTACGGCCGCCCGTGTCGATCACAAGTTTGTTGGACTGATGCCGGAGAGATAGGATTACTAGAACCTGAAATGGTTAGAGACACGACGAGAAGATTAAGCCTATCCAACAGAGACTGCTTACTGCGCAGAGCCAACAGAAGAGTTATGCGGATCGAAGAAACAGACCCTTGTCGTTCAAAGAGGGAGATCACGTGTTTCAGAAAAAAAAAAAAAAAAAAAAAAATTCGGCCCCGAAGAGGAGTAATTAGATTCCGGAAGAAAGGGAAGCTTTCTCCGCGATATATCGGCCCATTGGAGATTTTGGAGAAAATCGAACAAGTGGCCTACCGATTAGCACTCCCACCACAGATACCGAGTGCATAACATTTTTTCACGACTTTATGTTAAGGAAGTATCTCGCATTGCCAAAACACGTGTTAAATTAGGAATATCTCGACATAGATGAGGACGCAACTTTTGAGGAAGAACCAATTGAAATTCGGGACAGCATGGAGAAGCGTATCCGCAACAGAATCATTTAGTTAGTACGAGTATTATGGAAAGATCGAAAAATAGAGGAAAAACCTCGGGAACGAGAAGAAGCCATGAGAGCCAACTATCCACAATTGTTTCCATCCGTTGAGTAATTCGAATTTCGAGGACGAAATTTGTTAAGGGGGATAGATTGTAATAACCCGAAATTTCGTAAATAAAAATTTCGATTTATTAATTCGATTAGTTATTTTTAATATCGCTAAATAAAATAATTTATTATTTAGTTTAAATAATTTGAATGAAACTAGATCTAGTTTGTTATTTCCTTTTATTTATTTTTCCGCGCCGTAAAATAAACGCGTACACACCGGGTATTTCACCACACTGCGTCCGGAAGCCTTACTAAATCCCCAACTCTTATTTTATTTTATTAAAGCTAACCTTAATTAGGTGGGAGATTACTTATAACCTAAAACTAATCTTTAAGTTGGTGGGAAATTAGGTGGGAGATTACTTATAACCTAAAACTAATCTTTAAGTTGGTGGGAAATTTGGTGGGGAATTTCTTATAACCTAAAATTAGTCTTTAAAACCTAATTTTTGCTTTTGCAAAAGGTTGTTTGGACACTTGTGGGGAGGGTTTTTGGCTAGTGATTATTTTTGGGGGAGGTGAACCTCATTGCTTCACTATAAATAGCTCACTCTCCTTGATTCATATCACACCAAAATCTCCCAACTTCTCCACTTTGTGCTTTCTAGTGTTCTTGAGTGAGTTCTTGGGTGTTCTTCTTGAAACTCATCCTAAACCACCACACACCACCACTCTCGACCACCCCTAGATCTTAGAAAGGTAGAATAAGTGAGCAAGAAAGCGTTTGAGCAAAGGTCGACTAGTCGTTACGCCGCCGGAATTCAACTAGCTTATCGGCTTCCGACTAATCATCGGAATTAAGGTAGATACTTTATCTTAACTTTAGATTAGTATTTACTAGTTCATATTAAGGAGGTTATTATTTTGCTTAAACGTGCCTAATTATGATTAAACGTGATTATGTTGGTGATTAGTGATTTTATGAACAATTAGACTTTGAAAAACACACTTAGTCGATACTATGCACGATTTGAAATTGACTTATCAAAATGCACCGTTATAATGCCCGATGGACTTTTGGAAACTTAAAATATCCAGTTATAATGCCCGGATGAAAATCGACTTTTCAAATTTACGCTGTTATGCTGCCCAATTGATTTTTTTGGAAAATAGTCGACTAAACTTTTCTTAAAGCAACTTCAAAATGTTTTGACTGTACTTGGACTGTTGAGATTAACCCAAGGCTAACACCCTTGAGGGTCTGTCAAAAAAAGATATGCCTAGCGCTGTCTAAGAAAGGAATGGTGCCAGTAACTGCATTCGTGCGGCCATCCAGCCTGGGACTCTCCTGGTTATCTCATTTGTCTAAAGAAAGTCACCAACAAGATTTTGTACCTAAAGTAACACGGTTATCGTGAAATATTTTTAAACGAAAAGTTTATCTTGAAACGATTTCTAAACGGAAGATTTTTATGTAATATGGCATGTGCATGTTTTTCGAGACGGTACGACACGATACATTTTTCAAGAAAATGATCGATTGTTTTTACAAGAAGAAATAGAGATGAGAATGAAAATACTGTTGTAAATAAAATACTGCCATTAGAGTCCCGCCTCAGTTCCCCGGTGTGAACTGGTGGTCAAAGCTCAATGGAACTATACTATAAACAATACTGCCATTGGAGTCCCGCCTCAGTTCCCCGGGGTGAACTGGTGGTCAAAGCTCAATGGAACTATACGGTAGTGCTGTTTGAAGTTTCTCCTCAAATTCCGCGGGTGAATTTGACGGTTAGAACTTACTCAGTACAACACATAGCAAGCGGACCTCATAAACAGACTGGTGGGGATTCAGTGATATGGGTAGCCGGGACTATGTCGTGTGTGACGCGGAGTTAGCGGACCTCATACTGCAGGAGTCAGTTTATGGGTAGCCGACCCTTCGTACGGAAAGGTTGGTGACCGTTAGAACGGGGTTGTAGAACGGGCCAATAACTTTCGAGAGATGTGAGATGTTGACATGGTTGAAATTTGAAGAAGAATGCTGTTATGAGAAAATGATACGAGATACTGACACTATACTCTGGATTCTGAAATAATACGAGATACTGATTTTATTAAAGCTGCACTCTGATATGAAAAGAAATGGGATACTGATTTTATTTAAGCTGCACTCTGATTTGATGTGATACTGATGCATTGACACGCATGAACTTACCGTTTTGATAAATGATTTTCAACTATTTACCTGCCAACAATATTGTTCTAGAATTGCTAGTTTAATGTTGGGGTACGGTATCTATTGAGCGTCCTCGCTCACGGTTTGCCCTGGCATAATACCACGATGTTGGTATTATGCTAGATTGTCACGATGAACAGAAGGAATAATATAGCGCCGGAGGAGCTGCCGACATGGAGCACGACCAGATCAAGGAACGTATGGAGCCATAGAGTCCACCCAGTCTACTTTTTTGTAATCTGTGAAGGATAGATCATCTATATGTATTTTTGGTTATTATTATTACTGTTTAAGACCGACTTTAAATTGTAATAATAATCCATAACGTATCCCGAAAATGCGGGGCGTTACAAGATCCATCCAAATTGGTAGAAGATATCATGGATATCTTCTGCCAAATCTGATGATATCTTCTGGAACGGAAATCTTCTGTCATGTCAGCACTATATCTTCTAGTACGAATATCTTCTGCCACGTGGCGAATTGTGAGTGCATCAGACATTCTTTCAAATGCATGAAGCTTAAATCAAGGAAAGTGGGTAGTTATTGCCACGTGGGATAAAAACCTCCAAGAAGTTAGTTACCACTTTTTGTGGAAAGTGGTCAGTAAACTAATTCCTATTTCTAAGGAGATAATGGCTGTGGAAAGTGGCCCTATTCATTTGCACTTGTGGTGGTAGTTATGGAAGTAGTGGAACACTTGGCGGCCTAGGAGTTAATTTCAGGAGCTAATAAAAAGGGATGACCAAGTCAAAGGGACACTTGGCAGCTCTAGAGAAGATTTCTGAAGAAAATGGGCAGAAGATGTGCTTAGTGGGTCCGAAAATCTTCTGAACCATTCATAGGCAAATGATGCCTATAAATACAAGTCTTTGTGCAACATTGCAATGGTTCCAACACCAACAACGCTCACAGCAGCAAAGTAAATTTAGTATTATCTTCTAACTCTCGCAGTTAGTCGATCGATCCCCTGTTCTTCTTCTTCTATCTCCTATCTATGTCTATCTTCTACCTCTCCCCCTCTCTTTCTTCTTCTCCCTCCTCTCTTCTCTCTCTTTCTTCTATGTAATTTTCTTCAATTGTGGAAGTCCTTGTTCAAGGCCCACGAACCGTTGTAACTTTAGTTCGAGTTTCACAATTGCTTGAAAGAAGTTGGTATATTCAGGCGTTTTTCCCTTATTTCTCTTGGAGATCCGCATCTCCTGGCACGCCCTCGCATCTTCTACACCACCCGGTGTTGACCACCCCCGTTTCTCCTGTCCCTGGAGGAATTGGTGGCAACAACACCCTCCTTTTATGAGCCGGTTTTCAAGGGTGAGTTCTACCCATGAGTTTGTATCACTTTGATTAAAAAAAAAAAAAAATCCCTAAACGATCCCACTTGCAATATTCACGATTCTTTTTAGTCCACCTTTGTCTCTTGAAAAAAACTGTGAAAAACTTTAATGAGCTTGGAGAGAAAAACCTTAAAAGAGAAATAGAAACATAAAGAATAGACCCTTACAAAGTCTTATTCAAGAATCAAAAGCTGCGATGAATCTCTATAAAGGAATACTTGATACATTCAACTTAACTTCTTAAGCCTTCATTCAAAAAAAGCTATGCCTGCCCACAACAGGAGTACAGATGGGCAAGTGGTGAAATCCAGAGTCTTACATCAATGATCGAAACTGTTCATTAGTTTTAAAACAATTTTTCAAATGACTCAACAAAAATTCATCTCAAAATTGTAATTATTTAATTATGTTTCATTTAGAATTTGGATCTATTAAAAAATTGAAAGATTGGATTTAGTACATAAAGTTCCAATTGAGCTGGATTTTTTCAAGGCCATTGGAGAAATTATTTTGTAATTATTGAACAATTTGACTAATTTGTGTGAGACCCCAAAATGGACCCCACAGGTACCATTGTTTTGGTATCCGTAATCGAGTGGGATTGTTTAGCCTCATAGTAGGAAAACGTAATTTAATCATTTCACAAAATAAATGCTTATAATTATTGAGGTGGATCAAATGAGGGTCCATGTTTGCTCATTTGGAAGATAACCTGATCCCTCCTAAAAGGCCAAGTCCCACAGTACAGAATTCTATATGTGTCATCCTACAAAACTAGCCGCTTCCGCAAGTGGTGGCTGGCTCATGCGGTAGAGCTCTTTCTCATCTCTTTTGGCTTTTGTCGTTGCTTTGGCATATTGCTCCTTGTCTATTTGATGATTTGCCCCTTCCCATTGCATTGCTATGCTCAATTATTTGTTGTTTTCTTCATACTGTCTGATTTGTACCAGAAGCTTGGATGTTATTGATTTCTTCTCGTCTTGAAGCTTCATGATTTCATCTTTCAGGTTACTATTTTCTGCACACAGCTGTGCATTTTGTTCCTTGAGCTCTTCATTTTCTTGTGAGAGTTGTAGAATCCTAGACTGTGCATCAGTGTACTTTTTCAACAAACTGCTCGTGTTTGTATGCAGTTCTTCCTTGCTTAGCTTATCAAGGGATATGGGCAATTGGCTATCCAAAGCTTGTGTTTCTTGCTCTTCCTCGTCTTCTCCTTGAGACTCATCTTCTTGCATTGGGGATTCTCTTTGCTGTGGGTTGTCCTCTTGTGTTTCTTCCTTGTCCTGAAGTTCCAATTCCGGGAAAAAATTTCGTTCTTCTTCATTTGGAGAGAGTTCTAGTTGTGTTGCCTGCATAAAATCCAGCACCATTGAAAAACATCAAAATACGTGAAATTGCATTATTATTCAAGTTTTTTTAGGACAAGTTGTGCTTACCTTTACCTGGTTAATTCACTTGTCCTTCATGCTTTCGTAAAGAATTCTGAGGTCCCATTTAAGGAACCTCGGGATTCGCAAATTAGCTTTTGTTTTCAGCAACAAGGTATGATCACATATCAAATACTACAAATCATAAAAGCAAGTCAGTACTTTACATTTTTGGAGGTGTAATCTTATAGTTGAGATAAACAAGAAGTTTGTTCGATAGTTACAAGTAAGAGGACAATACATCCAGTTGCTCTCTCCGGGGCTGCTACGGAATGTATCGAAATCATCAACGCTTTCCTTATAGCTCCTGACCATGCATAATCTTTCGCTGTTTCCAAATCTTCAATGCACCTCACGAATCCCCATTTCAACGAATGAAGGGGATTCGCGAAAAACAAGCTGGAACACAAATACAAGCATAGAATTCTCGCAACATCTTCAAAGTCCGTTGTTGTGGTTTCCTTAAAAGCCTTCTCAAAGGATTGTTCTAACACCTGTTTTGTCAACTTCTTAGCATCATTGAAATGTCTCTGAACAAAAGGCGAGTGTATCTTTGATGTGCATGATATATTGGGAAGCGGCAATGTCCCGGATTGAATACCAAAGATGAGACTGATTTTTCTGGCAGCTACGGTGATCCTTGTTTTCCCAATCTCGAATGCTTTAGTCTCTTTGGAGTAAGTTTCGATTATGTCACGGATCAGCCAATCATTCTTCCTTGTGTGGTCATACTCGACTCTTTTTGATATAACAGCATCCAATAGCAACCAGAAGAGCGGTCTAAGGCTTGAGTGGTACTGGAATGGTTTTCTTGCAGCTCTTTTTTTTTTAAGGGCTTTCATGTGGAGTGCTCTCATTTGTGCTTTTCTCCACCATTGATGTGTTCGAGCTTTTTTTGAACTCGTACTTTGCAATTTGACTTTTGCGAGTTTCAACCATACTGCAAGTTGCAAGAAATTACTGAACATTCACTACATTCAAAAACCAATACAGGAACTTCATTTTTCTTCCAGATTATGAAGCAATAACATGCATTTGTCTTCGGCGACTACATGAAATCAACTTTAGAAAAGAGACGTACGCAGGAGAGGTCAAGGCCCTATGCAGGAACATTCAAAATTATATGACATTTGTATCAACTATCACCCTAAAATTTCAGCAGCCAAAATAATTAGCATACCCTTCAAGTAGGTAATTTTAAGAATTTCACCGTTAAGAGCATGTCCGTTGGGAAAAAAAAAAATTCTATACGATGCTTTTCACCACATTTCTATACGATGGTTTTGCATTTCTATATGATGATTGTCACCACATTTCAATGAAATGCAAAAGATACTGATCTAGAGGTACGAACATCAAATACGCAGAGAATACAAGCTTTAATTTTCCAATAGTCATTTTCACAACACAGCCTTTCCAATAGAATTTTGGGCCAAATGTAAACTCAGAAATCTGTTGCCAAATATGTCAAAGACCAAAGCAAATCAAGAATTGTTTGGGAAAATCAGGAAACACATATTACGTATGAAATTTGTTGGGGATGCAGACAACATTCAGTAACAGCCCGATAGTGGGCCCCCCGCGGCACAATTTCTGCCATTAGGCCTTGCCTATTTATATAGCAGTTGCTTTGTAATTAGGGTTAGAGTGTTTCATTCAAAACAAGAGAGGAGGCGAGAGAATGCACTTTTGTGTGAGATGAGAGAAAGACTTTTACTCCTTGTTCTTCGATTATAGTGAACTGGTGTACCTCTTGTGTGGTTTTTTTCTCGCGTTGAGGTTTAACCCCAGAATCTAAATGCTCTTATGGTGAAATGGTATTGAATGATAGACAAGAAGTAAAATGACATGGATGCACTTAAATTCTACGTAGTCCCAGTAGCCAATGTTGAAGTCAATGCTCAAGGAAGGAGAAATAATTCATATCCTCAATTCGATTTGTTTCTGAAAAAACTAACCATTAAACAGCAAAGTTCTACTCGATATGTTAAAAGGAAAATGGTAATGAGTGGAGCTTACCATTTTTTAAAGGATAAGTTTTTCCAAATAGGTTACTCCACTTGACTAGGGTACTTTTACCATTGTCTTTATTTAAAAAAATGGTTTAGTTTTGCAGCAAACATTTGTGTATTATTATTACTCGTATCGACGAGAAGAATTAAAAATGTAAAAACTTATGTCTGAAACCCAATTTTATTTTGCAGAAAATGGGTAAAAGTCATTTGGAAAGTGTTAAAAGTTGGATATTTCCCAAAAAAAAAAAGGGGTAAAAGTCATGATTTTTTTTTTTTTGCAATTTCTTTCGTTGAGACGAACAAATAATCCACAAAAATTTGATGCAAAACGAATAAATGCGATTTTTATTGAATAAAGGTAAAACCTAAAAAACCAAGTGACTTATTTTGGAAAAATATGGTGAAGTGTGATTCTCACCTGGGCCGACACACGATGATCTCGGGTCACCGACTTAATCCGGTCTAACAAAATGGGCCGTCTAAATTGGCGGATAGGAGTAGTAGGGTAGTAGAAAACTTTTCGGCTAGGCCGGTCCAATGCACTTAAATTATGTGTATTTTCTCGTTGATTCTGTTAAAAGTTTTTCTCTAGTCCTTTTTTGTCTTTTGAATTTTTTTATATTTTCTTCGATAAAGAAAAGAAAAATTCCTTCGCTTTTACATGGTTGGTTGGGTAGTGAGTGCCTATTAGTCTCACATAGGTGTATTGACACCCGACAAAAAACACCAACGTGAGATTTGACATTGTTAAACTCTAACAAACCTCTAAGCAGATAACCAAAAGCTGATTGACGATGCTCTTAGCAGACGTATTGTTATGTTGGATAGCTCAAACATCAAAATCTTCAATGCATAACGCCTAGCTTGCTCTATTACTTTCTTCTCTCTTTCGCCACAAATCAAACAATGAAAGAGAGAACTAGTCTGCAATTGGTGGCTAGGTCATATGATAGAGTTCTTGGATGTCACATTGCATCCCGGGATCGAGTCTCACTCCCCCTTGTAATAGACTAGGAATGACGAATGACGAGAGAGAGAGAGAGAGAGAGTAATGATCTTTTAGTTTTTGCTTTTTTCCTTCTCTTTTCACAAGTTTCAAACAAGATGTAAAAGTTGCATGCGAACAATGAACGCATAGATCTAAGTAATCTATCGTCAAATAAAAAAGAAGATGTGCATAATCTATCAAAATCACCTCGACCTATAGACATGAACATTTATCAGACAATTGGGCTACAGTCCACAAAAAGGACTCAAAAAGGTTTGTAGTACATCTTAAGTTTTCGTAGGGCGAGGAGGACATTAGAACATTTTTTTTAGAGTTTAAGGTCCACAAAGTGACAAAAATACCCCGCCTCTATCATGCTCGCACGCCTCTCTCTCTTCAAGTTTGCTACTGCGAAATACGGAAACTGACCGACTAGTATGTGTGGTAGGTGGTCAACAACCTACTCTTTTTCCTAGACAAGCTATTGCCGTGGAATTACAGGGTATCAAAGTCTGATGCTATCATGTGATAGGGTCCCACATTTTAAAGGTGGATAGAGGACAGTATCTGCTTAGGGGTGTTCGAGAAAAAAACAAAATTTGGGTTTTTTTTTTTTTTTTTGCTTTTTCTTTATTCAATTTTTAGGGGTTTAGGTTCTTTGGGGTAGGGTATAGTGAGTTTAGGCATTTTGGATTTAGACACTTAGGGTGCACTTTCCATTATAGGGTTTTAGATGTTTAGGCACTTTCATAGGGTACCCTAGTTTTTAGGCACTTTCATATGGTACCCTAAGGTTTAGGTTTAGGGTGCACTTTCCAATTATAGAGTTTTAGTGGTTTAGGCACTTTCATAGGGTACCCTAGGGTTTTAGGCACTTTCATAGGGTACCCTAGGATTTTAGGAACTTTCGTAGGGAACCCCGGGGTTTAGGTTTAGGCACTTTCATTAGGTTTGGGGGTTTAGGCACTTTCATTGACCTAGTGGGGGCATTGTTGGAATGTGTAGGTGATTTGTCCTTTTGGCATTAAGGAAAAAGTTGATGTCCTTATTGAAGTAAAGACCCCTTTACTATGTCCTTCCCAAAAATGGACCCAACATTTATTACGTATAATTCTCCCTTCCCTATATATTGCCCTTTATACTCGTATAAAATTTCACAACAAAATAAAAACCTTGTTAAGGTCTTATATATACCATTTCAAAACAGAATTTCTCAACAAAAAATGGGTTCCGCATTTCGCTTCCCTCTCCTCCTCGCGCTAGTTTTGTGCTCCCTCTTCATCGAGATAGCATGTGGCGCACCGGTCATTAACATCATCAACAGCTTGCCTAAAGATTCACCACCTTTGAGGCTGAAGTGCAAGACGAATGTCACGGGTCTCGTTATCGAACATCCTCTCAATGCAGGGAAACGTTATGTTCAGACGGCCAAAACGAATTATGATCTTTACTTTTGCAACGCGATGTGGGGGAGGTATTTTGCAGAATTTGAGTCGTTTGACGCCAAAAGAGACGCAGGGCATGACAAGATAATTTGGAGGGTGCAGAAAGAAGGTTTCTTTCTGAGCTATGGTAACTCTACTCAGTGGACTAAAGAAGTTGATTGGGAAACTGATTAACTCATGTGTAATGACCTAAATAAGTGTATCTATCACATGAAAAATTGTCTTCAAAGCACAAAATGCTAACCTATATTGCTGGATCAGTGGTTATAATGAAAAAAGTTCTTGTTACTTATTTTGATTTGATAGACTTATTGTCTGACCTAGATATGACTAGTTAATTAGTTTGAACCATTACTTTGATGCAAGTCTGTTTAGCCCACACCCTGGTGGCTTGCTCCAAAGGCTTAAATCAAGCATGATTTTAAAAAAATTTATCTCCAATGAATCAAGCATGATTTTATCTTTTGAGGTGGGGAGGTGATTTTATCTCCAATGAATCTGGACATAAATATGCTTGATTTTAGCAACTTGGTTGCTAAATTTTTTTGGAGAACTTAGCCAAGTGCTTCAGCTGGCTCTCCCACATCAGAGCGTTTGGGTACTTTTTCTCTATATAATTTAAGCTCCTAAAAAATATATTTCTCTATATAATTTTTTAATTTGTTTTATACCAAATTAAAAAGCTCATTGAGTACTTTAATTTGATGCAAAAAACTTTTAAAACAATTTATAGAAGTATATTTTTTAACGTCCACAAAATTACATGTTTCTCAATCCCAAAGAGAACATTTAAAAACGAGCGGAGGGAGTAAAATTTTTATCTGGAATAAAAATATTAAAATATTTGAGAATCATTTATTGATCTACTAAATCTACCACCGAGGTTTGACCTCACTATTGCGTAAAATATTTGATGTATGTAGTGATTTATAAAATCAACCCCTAATTAAGATGTTCTAAATTTGACCCAAAATAATCTATATTTAAATAGGTAAGCACTTAATTATGTTATCGAAAACACTCCCATGAATAACCAAAAAAAAAAAAAAACGAATTAAGATTTTCTAAGTTTTACCCAAAATAATCTCTTTAATGGATAAGCACTTAATTAAGTTACCGAAAACACTCCCATGAATAACCAAAAAAAAACTAATTAAGATTTTCTATGTTTTACCCAAAATAATCTCTTTAATGGATAAGCACTTAATTAAGTTACCAAAAACACTCCTATAAATAATCAGGAAAAAAAAAACAGTACAATAAATATGTATTCCCCACTCCATTCATTCCCCATCTCTCCATCAACCAAGAGCAAAAAGCATCATGAGACCTTCATTTTCCAGCCATTTCTTTGCTATTTTCATAATCCTTACTCTTTTCAATACAATTACAATCTCAGCAAAAACAAACGTACGAATTATCAACGCACTGGGCACCGGCATCGATCTTGTAGTTCATTGCAAATCAAAAGACGACAATCTTGGCTCGCATGTGATCCCTTTTAAGGGTTCGTATGGATGGAGTTTTAACCCGAATTTCTTTCTAACCACGCTTTTCTATTGCCACATGCAATGGAAAGGCCATCGCGACGTGTATTTCAACATCTATGATGAGAACAGAGATGCTTTTAGGTGCTATGACGATTGCTTTGCAGCTGTTACAGAACCAGCTATATGTCTGTACGACCCAATGGTTAAAGATTTCAACCTATGTTTTGATTGGAATAAGGTCAATGCCACCGGTACCAGTGATGAGAAATCAAGGAAGAATTAAATAAGAGGATCTTATTTGTAATTTACAACAATGGAATTCTCCGTTATATATATATACAAAAAACTTCCTATCCAAACTCCCGGATTTTAAAACGTCCGGACCTCCACCTTCCCAATTTGTTTTTGAAAATCCGAACCGTTAGATGTGTTTAAAACGTGTTTTTAAGGTCCAACGCGAATTAGCGTTTTTATGAAAAACTGCTCCGATCAAGCCCTTCCAGTTTTTTTTTTTGCCAAATCTTCGCGTTGGACCTTAAAAACACGTTTTAAACACATCTAACGGTTCGGATTTTCAAAAAAAAATTGGGAAGGTGGAGGTCCGGACGTTAGGTCCGTAAATAGTGGTTTGGATAGGAAAGGGTTCCTATATATATATATATATATATATATATATATATATATATATATATATATATATTATCAGCTCTCCATTATATTTATGACGTCGAGTTCTTTACATGTCATTCTCACTAGAGTGTGTATATAACGGAGAAAATAAACAAGGATTTGAATTGAAGCTTTTCTAGATTGCCAAGCCTGACACTGGGACTTCCCATCGAGTAGTCGACTTGGATTCTGGCCTGGGCCTAATCAAAGGCCCTAAGTTGCATAATGTGTGCGCGCAAATGTAAGTCGAAAGCAAGAGTACGGAAATGCTTCTCGAAAACATCTCATCGAAAGGTTAAAATTCGTGATAGTGAGCATTGAGAGCAAGAGCACTGAGTCTTGCCACAGAATTATGTAACCTACGTCCAGGCTCACTCAACTATTACATGCCTACCTATAAGACGTGTAATTGAGAATGCATTTTCCAGTCTCTTCAAACATTTCTTTTAGTCTTTTTACTCTTGAGTACATCAATTCAAATCCTTGCCTTTTCATAGGATTTATTCTGGTATTGGAAGAGTTCACTGGACCATTCGCGGCTCGCCACTGGTGGTAAGTACAAAAGACATGAACGCAGTCAATGCGAGCGTAGAACCCGTGCCTTCTAAGAATTCAATATCATTGAAGAACAAAAATAGCTATAAGAACTCGTAATTTTTTAGCAATATGATTTGTAACATTTTTGCCAGGACCAAAGTCTGGAGTCTTCTTGTTTTAGCAATTCCGTATAGCAAAATACATATTTATATCGAGTTGTGATTTTATTATTTTTCCTTAATTTTCTAAGTAGCAAGACTACATAGAAATAGAGTGAAAGGGTTCATTGGGATGTAATTCGAGTGATAGTAGATCAATCGGTTTCAGCTAAGATCAATCGGCTTCACAAAGAGGAACGGGATTTCAAGGCTGACTGTGTAGACCAATGGTCCGATCAATCGGATATTCTATTGGGCATCACAATTCTGAAGTAGATCGATTGGCTTTGAAAACGATCGATCTGAATTGACAGTTTAATATAAAACCGTCATTTCTCTTTATTCTAGGGTTAACGAGTAGCCTCTAAATATAATGAAAACACAGTTTTGAGAGGATAAAAACCCTAGGCCTTGAGGGGATTGAATCTTGGAGCAGATACAAAGTTTATGGATCTTTAATTAATCAAAGCTTCAAGAGGTTTCTACGTCAATCATCAATCAACTTAGTGTTTCTTCTGATGGATTTTTGGAAGAAGTTTCTGGAAGGCTTGTGAGATTCAAGGTGTTGGGGATCAAAATCACTGGGTGCGGTGTATGTGTGACTCGACAAGTGATTCTTAGAACATTGTGAGGATTTAATTCTTTTGGATAGGTATATCTGTAAGTATATCTGTAATTGCACAATGATTATAATGATTTTGATTCTTTCCCATGTTTTTGCCTATTTAGGGGGTGTTCTACTAACAAAAAACTGTTTTTTCCAAAAATCGAGACAGGTCATTCTCTCACAATACATCACATAAAAAATCGTGAAAAACCAGTTTTTTCAAAAAACCACCTTAGTGGAACACCCCCTTAGTGTTTTTCCACGTATATCTCTGCGTTGTGGGATTTGAGTGCTTGCGTAGTTTTCTTCTACTAGTAGTATTAATTAGTGATTCGCATTCATATTGGTAGGATTTTTACGGATTTTTAAGAACCCTGATTTTCCAATTTTCATGCATCTCGTGACTTTACCAAAAATTGTAACTTTTCATAAATGCGATTCGTAACATTTTTGTGCATCTCATAACTTTTGGACAAAAAATCGTAACATTTCAAAAGTATGATTCGTGACATTCTCGCGTCTTGTAACTTTTACACAAAAAAAAAAAATGCAACTTTTCACAAATATGGTTCGTAACATTTTCGTGTGTCTCGTAACTTTTTAGACAAAAAAATCATAACTCTTCACAGATATGATTTGTACAATTTCCGTGCGTCTCGTAACTTTAATAATATAAAATAGTAACTTTTCGGCCATGTATAATCAATTGGGTAATGGATCAAAGTGGTCTTTAAAATTGAAACCAATAGCTAAGATTAAAACAAACTCTAACCCATTTCTAACCCATTTCTAACCCACTCACCTAATCTCTCTCTCTCTCTCTCTCTCTCTCTCTCTCTCTCTCTCTCTCTCTCTCTCTCTCTCTCTCTCCTTCCCCGCTTTGGCAATCCTCTCTCATTTCTGGCGATCCATCTCCGATGGCCTCCCATTTACTAACCCATGCCTCTCCCGTTCCACTTGACTACACACAATAACAGAGCCATAAACTGGTGGTCGCTTTTTCCGATCATAATTTTCTGTTTTTTCTATTGTTTTGTGGAAAACACAAAAATAGGGCTTCCAGCAATAAACTCTTGCTTTTACAGAGGTGCAGATTTTGATTCTTTTTTAAGCTAATGATTGTGACCACTGAGCACTTACATGGATGACTTATGGTGAGGAGAAACGTGGATGCGACAAGTATCCCCTATTCTTTACACCTTCAATTTTATTTTATGAAATCCAACAAAAATTCGTAACGGTATATTTTCCATGGAATTGTTGCATTCTCTAATACTAATACGCCATGAGAAGGAAAGTTTTAGTATATTTCCATTTCAGTCTTGCATGGCCAACATAACAAAGAAAACAAATATTTTAAATGTCTTATTTATATGGAATCAATGGAGCAATATAAAATCTAATTGAGTTTACTTCTATTGTTACGGAATGATTTGTTTACAAAATCAACAAGGAAGGATTTTTTTCATATTCTCTTCCATACATAAGCCCTAAAATTTTTTATATGAAATTTATTATCACGCCAAGTAACTCTCTGTATGTTGGGAACAAGGAAATATGTAGCTCACGTTTCTTGCTCCGTATGAAGGTTAAACTCATATCCTGATAGTTTAATGTTTTTGTTACTTCATAACCCAATTGCAAATTAAATACTCCCTCCGTCCTTTTTTAAATGTGTTACTTCGTAAATCCAACTTATTAAAGAAACATCATCATTACACCTTTCACATCAACTTTTTCCTCCACTTTACACTTTTGACATCAACTTTTACCTTTACTTTCCAAAATTATCCTCCATTTTTACCCATTAACTCTTTACCCACTAACTTTTCAAAAGGGCAAAATGATAATTGTACAAACTTTTACCCATTAACTTTTCAAACCACACACTTATATAGGGACAGCCCAAAATAGAAAGTTAAACACTTAAAAAGTGACGGAGGGAGTATATGGTGATCTATGTATCTTGATTGTCGCTCTAAACAATACCATCTCTGAGCAACTACTATATATGGATTGTGGACGAAAACATTTTTTTTCCACTAGATGCTCCATTGCCCTTGCGTTCATCATCTGTTGAAAAGTTTTCTGTTTCTAGAATTCTTATATTTATTGATTGTGTTGAGTTCGTGACATGTTCTAATTAAGCTAATTTTTGTTTTTAGTATTCTGTTTTTATTCTTTATTCTTTGTCGTTCTCTATAGGAGGTGATGCAATTCTCTTAAATTAAGGGATGAGGCCAAATTCGGGTGAACCCAACAATGTGAGTTAATTTGATTGGTTATTGTGAATGCCTCCATTTTTCTTAAATTCATTTACTAAACTTGGTTAGATGCATGTGTCCCAATGCTTTAGTTAATAAATAAATTTTGAGAGAAGTCAGGTTTATTTGTGGGAGTATCAAATAGTAAGGATTATGTTTGCGTCGTGCTTTAAGGTAGAGGTAAGCACTTAGACTTCACAGTGACCTACAAAATAACTCATAAAAATCAATAAAAATGCTCAATAGGAATTCACCTTACAAATGATATATATATTTTGCCAACTAAACGTGCAATTTCATTTGTCAAATTTAAGCTCTGAAATGGAATGTCAAACAACTCAACTAATAGCCAGACATTATGGATGACACCTACACGAAACATTTGAATATATTGCAAGAACGAAATATGTCCTTGAAATTTTTCTATCATTTTTTTCCCATCAATTCTCTGTGCATAGCACGGGTTTATGCTAGTTGAATTGATATTTTGCAATGATGTATCAGATTCAACGAAATGAAATTTTTAAAGATCTCGAAGATGGAGGAAAACGGTATAGTTTAAGGCTCTGTTTGTTAGGTAGGAAAAGAAAGGTTTTGAATCTCGTGCTGTACTGGCCCGTATCTACCAGATTTATGTGAAATTGGTACCTTGCATCTCGAATACCGGTAAGCAAGCATCGGCAATTCCGGCCAATCTCGGCCGAGATGGCGGTGATTACGTCCGGTAGGGTAAAACCGGACCCGGGCCTGTTTGGTCTGATTTTGGATGCTTTTAGGAACCAAACGGCTTTATTCAGTTGTCACCGCTTTTATTGATTTTATTGGTTTCTACCGGTTTGGGCCAAAATCTCAATTTTGCTTGGGCCACAAGATTTAAACAACCAGCGAAAAAAACACAGAGAACTAACAGCCATAAAAAAACAGTCGACAAGCCAAAAAAATATCAATATCTACAAAATGCTAGGGTGAAAAGTTTCTCAATATTCAGACATAATATGTAGAATTCGAAGGCTAACATTTTTCTTTTATAGTAGTAAGGATAAGGCAGACCAATATTTGTATATGTTTACATAATGTATATTGTGCATAAACATAATTGTTTAGTTCAGTTTATCACTTTGTACTTCAATTAAACCGAAACCAAACTGGCTCAATTTTTTGTTGGGAATTTACAAATTGGACTCGACGAATACTTTGAGAAAACCAAACCAACTAATTTTTCGGTCTGGTTTGTCTGATTGAAATTTCACCCCTACCGTCCGGTACTATTTTTACACTTACTGTGATTGTGACTGGGTTTTTCATCTGGCTATTCCAGCCAATCTCGTTGCTTCAAGAAATCTCCTACGTTTGTAATCAACCGCATATTAGTCAGATCGGAACTTGAAAAATGCCAACTTAGGTAACGACCCTAAAATCCCACAATGACCAAATTACCCTTCTTATGTCAAGTGTAAAATGGTCGCGTTTAAAATGGATGAATGAGTTTAATATGGTTATGTGAGCTTGAACTTTTTTGGGGGGAACTGTGGACTTGAAATTTTGAACTCTCAATTTTTGGAAAATATGGAGTTAGAATAATAATTTTGAATAGAATAGAAATAATAGAATGAGTGTAATTTTTGAGATTCAAGTGGTAGTAGGATGAATCGAATGGTACAGGAAAAATTATCGGTTTATAAACTATATGTAATAGCAGTAGCGCTAAATCTGAAATGGTACCATGTATCAGTTCGGTACCTGTACGTAGCGTACCGGTAGGAAAACTAAAAGCTTGGGTATTTAGAACCTTGGTCTAAAGTTACTTAAACTCTATTTTGGGGGATTGGAACTTTTAGATGCTATATTTTATGTACTGTATATGAAATTGTAATGCACTTTTCAGCATTTTATTCTCAATTGTTACTACTTGTGCAAGTGTTATTTGGATCTTAATGCTCTGGATGGACTAGCATGTGTTATGTTTGCTAACTTGAGTGTAGTTTGTCTCAAATCTCATGTTGAGAGACTAAAATTGTATGAGTGGACATACGTTAGAGAATAAATTATAAAATCACTAATTTTGGCTACTCGTAAATATCTATAGGGAGTTTCACTCAACAATCAAATAGATACTCATTACTCATATAGTTTCTGTTCTATTTGTACTCCTAGACTTGAGAACGTCATGGTTCCACGTGTTTAATGCTAGGCTTGGACAATAGAATTTGGTTTTGATATGTTCTACCCACAAGTTGTGAATATGTAATGACTAGGCCCAGTAGGACATGAATGAAGATGTGTGAATTTTCAATGAAGTGTCTTTCTTCCAAGTAAAGAAGTGAAATGTCATAAGCGATCCTTTAGGTCATAAGATTAGATATTCGTTCTCCTATGTAATATATCAGAGCATACTCTCAAGTCGTGGATTGCTTGCGACGTTTCATTCTCCTCTTTACCTAATGAGCCCGAGTTTTTCTTGACATTGGCTTGGAGTTGGGATTGGTGGTTCTTTTGGGAATGCCAAGTTTGCCAACTTATGAACCGTTTCTTTAACTTCTGCCTAATGATCAAAGCACGAGTTTTACACAGACGGGCATGGAATTTAATTGTCCCAAATGCAGCACTGTGGAAAGACAATATAGGCCTTAAAATCCTAGTGGCCATCTGAGGAAAGGTTCGTAGTTATTTGGATTAAAAGCTCAAGATATCTTTGCGGTGATTTACCTCGGTAATGGTCCTTAAGTCCTTACATGCACATGCATGATGCATGGTTAAATAGCATAATTTGAAGTGCTAGGTTGAAGATTTTCAACATGCCATCTCGATCAAAAGAAGTAACCTTCAATTGGGAGGCTAAAGTCATTGGGTACTAAAAAACAAGACATAAATGGAAAGTTTGAAGGGCCATTTGAAAGATTTGAGAAATCTAATTAAGATATTTCATACTTTGTGTTGTATTATTAGACATAAATGGGAAGTTTCAATTTCTATTTGAAAGATTTGAGAAATCTAATTAAGATATGTCATACTTTGTGTTGTGTTATTGGGTATTCTTTTAGTTATTGGAGAGTTTGAACACTCTTTTCCCCTTCTCTCTCCAGTAAGAAAAAGGGCAATGTATATCATGAAGACTAGTCCTGTAGCTTCAAGAGATTCTTAGAAGAGTTTCATTTGTGTTAAGTGCAACCTTTGTTACATGGACTCGAGTACGAGTATTAGATGCGAGTGCGAGTCTAAGTATCGGACCTTCCTAAACTTAAATCTTAGAATACTAGGATATATGTCCCCAAATTGGGTACAAGGACACGTCTTGAACACTTGTTTGTACTATATATTGCATAATTTTTTGAGATTATGCATCTTAAATTATATTTAGTAATGTATTTAAACAAGAAGGGGTTAAAAAGAAATTTTTGCTATTTCCTATCTACGTGAGACTAGAATTATCGCTTTTCTAGCTAATTTGATTTTCTTTTTCTATAAATATCGTAGCAATTAGAGAATCCGATATCAAAATGGATATGGGTGTAAGACACATCAACACGGGTACTTCAGCCAAAATGATGGATCCATGTAACGTAGAGTGCAACAATCTAGGGATGGGAAAGACCATAAAATTAGTGTTGTGAGTTCCTCTCCCATCCTACCTACGCTATGTAGCGGACGAGGTAGTCTCTATTGTCAAAGTTGTGGCACTTAAATCGATAAATACCATACCAAAATGCAATTGAAAATTTGAAATCCTGTAATATGGTGGAAAATGTGCAGGGTAACGTCTGAGTTGGTCATTGAAGAATACCTTGGCTTCTGAAGAAGGACTCATCAGCTGATAATCCTCTTGCTCTTTGTTGTATCGTTCTAATATCGATCTCATGCTGATAAGGTAAATCCAAAATGTCAGTCGCTCATTTTGTCATTGTGAAGTTTTTTCTGGCAAATAGATGTGTGAAGTTAAAATGCGACAACTTCAACAAAATAGACCATGACATCAATGTGAAGGGGTCATTTTGAACCGGCAAAAAGATGTCAGACCGCATTTTTAATTGCTTATTTTGGATTATTGAGAAATGTTACGATGCACTCTCCATAGCCAACACATATCCCACACCCGTACCCGTGTCATGTCATATCGACCCAGGTACTTCCCCAAAAATGGGGGATCCATGATACATAGATTTACATACACTAGAATGTACCAATCTAAACCTGATAGGTGCATGAGGTCAGAAATGTATTTGTTTTCCTTGGCAAAGAAAAGCACATTCTTAAGTATATCTTAAGTTCCTCATTTTTGTTTTTTTCGAAAACAACAAAAAGGAAGGTACATAGAAAGAAAATAAGAGAATACAAAGACTAACAGGGGAACAAGAAGGCCACCACAAACAAATGTCTTGCTGTTCAAAAAAAAAAAGAACAAAAGCAAGGAACACATACGATTCTAACCAATCTCTACGGAAAAAAAAAGGATGAATCCTTTTGAAAGGAGGAGACCATAATTCAAAACGATACCAAATAATAGATCTTCTCCCACATAGCCCAATCTTCAACCCTCTCTCTAGCATTCGGTTTTTAACCATAGAACCCTAAGAACCACACCAACATTGCGGCCAACGCCCACGCGAAGCCTGAGCTTTCTACTAAATCCTTTACAACCGATGCATGGCTTATAGTTACAAACAAAGCGGAATTACCAATCTAATTTGCTTGTTGAAACCCTCCACCATGAAGATAAACTTAATGTGTGTGGCTTGCACTGTGTGAACTAAGGGAAAATTTCTAGTGAGCAAGAGAAAAGTAGGCAACACAAAAAGAAGGGTACAGGTAAACACAGGCAACCATAGTACTCAACTAAAATAATCTGAGCCACCGAGAGATTATGAACTAAAAAGACAAAATAAAGACTAAAAGCAAAAATGTTCTTACTCCCCCTTGTTCTCCCCTTTCTCATTCATGTTCTTCTCACTGCCATTCTTCTTTTTGTTGCTGCCACAGGTGCTATTCTTGTGATTGGCTGAAACGGTGCTATCATCCTGGCAGACATCCTCGGGGACAGAAATTGTGTTATCATCCTTGTTGACGTCTTCTTGTGGCCCCATTGTTTGAGATGGAAAACTTCCAAATGGAAACGATAAGGAAGTATTAGTTCTTAGAAGAAATAAAAAATACTGAATGCAGATAAGCTATGGACTGTGGACAGGAACCAAATAATACTACCTAGTACAGAATGTCAGTGGCAGAGCCACGAAATTGTGTTAGTGGGGCGAACGATTACACTCAAGATGGATAACAAAACTTCAAGCCAAATCATATTCGCGACCAATTAAGGGAACTAACAAACAAAATAAAAAACAGAAACACAAATAATTATGGAAATAACAATTCTAGTAAGTTTGAGCCATCACACCCTCTAGGTTGGGGATAATGGTGAACATGCATGTGGCATATTCAGCCCGACCAAGGACAGAGTCTGCATTTCTCATACCAAATCTTAGGATAAGGTAGATAAATATTAGGACAGGAGTAACGTTTGTAGCTAGTGCTTACACTGCGAGGCAGTCGACCAATGAGGAGGAACGTAAATGAGGTACGAGCACAAGTGAGAAATACAGAGGAAGGGCCACCAAGTCAAAATCATCACCACCCTCCTCTTGTTTCTTCTCCTCCTTGGAGATCTTGATTGTGGACCAATAAACATGAACTTCATAACGACCCTCCTGGCGGACACTCACAGACCAGAGCACAGCCTACTTCCCACTTCCTAGTGAGACTAAATGCGTCTCGGGCGACACCAAGTCTGAATCGTCGGGGTAACTTGGGGGTATCCACGATGTTGAGTACGACGCAGCGGAACAAACAAAATAGTTTATTGTATATGCTAACTCTTGTACATATACTTCGCACTCACTTCACTTGACAGCACTCACACGAAGATACATATGACTCTCACTTGACACTTACAATATCTAGGCACACTCTTTGTGCTCACTCATTAGGTGGTCTCTCCCCCACTTGGGTACTCTCCCACCCAAGGGGTGCTTTCTTCACCACCAAGGTGGTACTTCCCACCACACCTCACAAATGAGGCCTTCCACCCTTTATATAGCCATCCACCTCCTCAATGGACGGCCAAGATCATTTTCATCCAATGGTCCATATTTTTCATCTAGAATCCTCTTATAAAATATCTTCTCCTCCTCACACCTCCACAACATTCTAGAACTCTCCACACAAGTCTAGCATGTAGTGGAGTCTTCCATAACCTTCTTGAATATTCCGGAACTCTCTAAGTTTCTCCACTTCTAGAATCTTCCAGAAATATCTAGAACATTCTAGACCATTCTAGATTTATCTAGATCATTCTTCGACCTTCTAGAGAGTTCTCCATTATTCTAGAATTCTCTAGAATACTCTCGAACCTTCCGGACTATTCTAGAATTCTCTGTTCTATTATGGAGGATTCTAGATCCATGATCTATGATCCATGGAGAGTCAAGTGTTGACTCTCAACACACGACCAATCCCAATCTTCACGTTTAGACTTTCCTGATGGTAACCTCACCCTCTTTGGCTCTGCTGCGATGTCATCAGGTTGCCTAGAGACATCGACCCCAAAAAGGGCCCCCGGCCAATTTTCGTCTACATAGTACAAAATCCCATCTAGGAATGCAGATTTCCAGTATAGGAATTTAGGTACCCGCATACCATATCCTAAACATCTTCACGATACATCTTCCAGGAATCAGCTTCGATGTCGTAACAGTAGAGATGGGGCACTCTCCCAGATTGCACAACAATCCGTTTGCCACCATCGATAACTGCATGCCCATCTATTTGACCAGGCACACCGGCGAGTCCTGTAACTCTCGCCAACCCTCGTCCATGCGGCGGGTATCTAAAACCTCAGGTTTAGGAGATGGATGACATCCTCCCATGACGTAGATCTTTCCGTCGACGGTGAAAGCATAAGGTCTCGGTCTCGGTACATTCATGGAATGGTCAAATTTCTTCCATCCGGCTGATACTACTTCTTCTTCTTCTTCGGGACAACACAGGGTGGTGTCAATATAAAACACATCGCAGTGGGTACGGCTTGAAGACGGCTCATGGCCGCCGAGGACATATAGGGTGCCGCCGACGGAGACGTAGCCGGAATAAACCCGGCGAGTGGGTTCTTGTTTGAAGAGTGGATGGGAAACTTTCTTGCACAGACGATTGCGCCCTGCCCAGAAGTCGGTCTTGGTCTTGATTACACACCTGTACCACTCAGGAACACCTTCTTCATCCATTCTATTAACGCGGAAGTATATTGGTACATCATCATCATCATGATGTTCGCCTGAAACGATGACTGGTGTCGTCGTCATCTCAGAGATTTTCTGATGGATAAGATAGGTGAGATAATGAATAAATGATTCCCTTTGTACGCAGTAGGTAGAAATTGTTCTAGGGCTTCCGGATTGATTTGGGGATTTTGGGGGTAGGGCCGAGGGATCGGGGCTCTCAAAGTTTCGAGAATGCATCGCCGTGATCTACTACCGTTGATACAGTATACTACAGTCCGGGCGCATGCAATGTATGTGCACGTCAAACTCTGACAAAAAATGCACAAATACTTCCGGCTTATTGTTCGATCGTGTGTATGTCACATTATCTTTTCCACAGCGTGAAATGTCACACAGTGGCCAATAAACAACCGTGAAAATAAATCTCAAATCAAATAAACTATTCATAATTTTCCATATATATGCACTTAGTTGTCGCAAATTGTACGTAATAAAAATCATACATTACCGTACAACGCCGCTGTCACTGTTTTTCCAATGGTTTAATTCCTAACTATGCTTCTATCAAATTTACTGGTAATGCCAAGAAAAAGAGACTAAAATTGAACATCAAATGGAAATATGATAAGAGCATGAAAATTGAACATCAAATCTAGAAGGAGCACTAAGCATAAGATGATAAAGGAGCATGAAAATTGAACATCAAATGGAAATATGCAGTATAAAAATTTTGAATAACGGCATGTCGGAACCAACAAATCATGAAGAAGGAATAATTAATACTCCCTCCGTCCTATTTTTAATGTCTCCTATGTAAAGTCAGGGCTGGCCCTAAGGTTTGAGTTGCCCAAGCCTGGCTCATAATTTGGTTGCCCACAATTAAAAAACATACAAGTAAAAAAAAGAATCAAGGTTACATTGTTCTTTTACCTTGAATTGCGTCAAAAAAAAAAAACTCGCAATTTTTAATTGTGATGTCGTATTTTAACTTATCCAAGAATTCATTTTTAATTGAGATCATAGTAAATCGACTTAATCTCTTGAAAAAAACTGTAATTGGCAATGCGGCTTTAACATTTTCGGGAGCCAAAACAAACTCCCAAATGTTGGGCTCCCTACGTCTTCAAGAGTTCTTTTAAAAAAATTACAAATTTACGACAATACAAACTCAAAGAATAAAACTACAAAAGATAAACACAAAAACTCATAAATTGTGTGTTAGCTCGATCGAATTTTTTTTGCAATTTTCCACCATTGGTTTTTTTATTTTATTTAATCAAATGTAAGAATAAATTACTTGTACATTATTGTTGTGTTCATTAAATGCAAAAATTATAACAAAGTAATTGAATAATTTGATTTTCATAATATTGTGGATTGGTAGGAAAAAACATAGAGTTTAGAACCACGCGAAAACTACACACATTTACTTAAACAGATAGCACCACCAATTTGTTTGGTCTCACACATTTATGAGGTATTTTGAGTGTGGTTCTAGACTTGTTGGAGGAAAAAAAATAGAGCGAAAAAATAAAAATAGAAAAAAGAAAAAAGGAAATTGTTTGCTCACAAAAAAGGGGGGACAAAAAGAAAAAGAAACTCTACAAGAGAACAAAATAAAGAGCATATAGAGTGAGGGAACTGGGAGCCCAACCCAGCCCCATATGGAATATCGGATTCTTAGTAATCTGGTGGCCAACACACCAAGACTAGCTGTTTGCATTAGCTTGGGAAACTTTTTTAAATTTATATATAAGAATTTTTTTTTTTTTTTGGGTTGCCCAAGCCCGGAGGCTTGCTGGGCTTACCCCTGGGCCGGCCCTGCGTAAAGTCATGCCTTTCTTACTTTAAAAGAAAATTTATTTCTAAATATGTTTTTTCAAAAAAAAATTACACCATTCAAAAGTACTCGTTGAGATCTTTTGAATGGTGCAAAAAAAATTTAAAAAGTAATTTCAAAAGCATTTTATTTTTTAAAGTCAAACTAGTCCGGTCTCCCGTAGGAGATATTTAAATTGGGACGGAGGGAGTAGTTTTTTTTTTTTTATTTGGGGGGAGGGGGGGGGGGGGGGGGATGGGGGAACTTAAGGAATCAGTAGTTCTTCAAAGAGAATAAGAAATATAAAAATTAAAACACGATTCAAAAGTGAAAAATGTAATGGAACATCAACCTTGGGAGAAGATGAATTGAGATGGCCTGAGAATTGGTGTTGGTTGGAAACATTGCAGATGGCGAAATGCATAGGATTTCAAAGTTGAAACTGCCTCTTATTTGGGAGGGGCGGCAGCTTCCCCTCTTGTACAGTGGAGGTTTGGGTTTTTTTCGTGTGTTGTAGTGGAGGTTGAGAGGGTGCTCTACGAGCAATTTTTCAATACCGAGAGGGTACCACGTGGTACTACCCTCGGCGTATCTAGGCCGTCTATTTTGACTTTGGGTGGTCCGAATTTGAAGAGAGAAAAATGAGAGAGAAAGAGGAGAGAGAGGAGAGAGGGTGTTTTAATCGCAGCAGTCCAATACACTTTTGAACGGCCCGAATGCAACATTTGGGTACCACGTAGGCTCGGCCACGTGTACCTGGTAGGTACCCAAAAAAATTTCTTGCTCTACCTACTTATCCCTCTTGTCAATGCTCCTCTCTATTCATAAGCACTGCAACTAAAACGGCTTCCAAATAAATTTGAAAGTTCAACTAGAAGCTCCATCAACAGATTTTAAAAATTAAGACATTTCAACTCAACCAGTAATGAAAAAAAAAAAACTCAACCGTTTCCGTCAAGGGATCTCGTACCTGTGTCAGTGTCGTGTCGATACTCGGCCAAAAACTGAGGATCCTTAGCTTATCAGTCTAGTAGTTTACTTATCCAACTGGTAGAATTATAGCAAGCCGAATTTTGGATTCTAGATACACAAAACTTGGAATTTATTCAATGAGTACAGAAGACCTGAATCTCAAAATGCCAATCAAGAAAAACTAGGAATATGACTGAGAAAGCAGCGCCAGATGCTTTACAACAATCAAGAAAAGATTTTCCCTATTCTTCTGCTATGCTAC
Organism: Vaccinium darrowii; assembly: GCA_020921065.1. Lineage (NCBI taxonomy): Eukaryota > Viridiplantae > Streptophyta > Magnoliopsida > Ericales > Ericaceae > Vaccinium > Vaccinium darrowii. Next base: position 12,170,300 of record CM037152.1, read on the forward strand.
TTGTTCGAACTTCGAAGTCATTCAAATCTTATGTTGTTCCACAGCCTTCAAGAACCAAATAAATGTTGACTACAGGCATTGCCTGAACTTGGGTGGAAAATACTGAAATTAAGGAAGTCACTCATGCTTAACAAATGAGATTGCTGTAGTGAAGGTCAATATCAAGCTCACAGAGTTTTCTCTCCCATCCAATCCATGAAACATTATGCAATGACACACGTAACTCCATAGCTGATGAATGAACAGCCAGACCCTGCCTAGCCTTCCACGCATAGTTCAGATCCGGCATGCTTCTTACGAATACATATAAGATAATTCAATATTTGGACAGAAGTAAGAAGACCCATTCAGATTAAGTAGAAAACTATTAGAACATGCTAGCAGGTACTATTGACTCGTCTTGCAACGGGCATACTGAAAAGACTAATAATTTCTTGCATGCTTGTTATGTTCTAAATATTCTAACCCCTGAAGATGTAAATGGAAGATGTCTTTAAATTTCACTCGCGAGTGTCCTCCATTTTGTTAAAAGGGTTCTTCTTAGGTTTGCAGTTTTGTTCTCCATCTGTCCTGCTTTACGTCTCTACAGTTCACAAGGTTAGCAAGAAGATATCAACCTTAAAGAGCTATGTAACTAAAGATTCACACTTGGAAAGGTGTCCAACACTATATGTAGTCAACACTGATCAAAAACTGCAAAAATGAAGAGCTACGATGATGTAATATCTGGTGAGACAGGAACCATTTTCAAGCAATTCAATCTACAGGAAGGGAATTTAACCTTCATCAACTGTTCTGTCATATACGAACCACGGTACATGGCATTCCTCTTATGCATAAAAAAAAAAGGGTATAACAAGGGGCGAACAAAGAAATACTTGAAGCCTGATACTAAAATTAGCTACTTGCAAACTCACACTAGAAAATCTTAGTTTGCTATTTTTCTAAAGAAAATGTACATGATGATTTTATGCTTTAAATCGCGTAAAAATTACAAGGAACAATGAGTTCTAAAAATCAAAACAGTGAGGCAACTCAGAGATGTTACATATGGTCAAAAGGCATCATCTTTCAGAGGACTATCATACACGGGAGATGAGATAAAGTTCCCGTATCTCTCATTAGACTCAATTAACATCAGCACAACTTCGCGCATCGATGGCCGTTCAAAAGGGGACATATTTGTGCACAACAAAGCAATTTTCATGACAGTAATCATGTGATTGACGGTATTCTCATCTTTCACATTTACTCGACTGTCAAGCATCTCCGGTTTCAAAGAATGTTCCCGAATGTAATTTCTCACCCAAGTGACGAGATCACCTCCTTGATCTAATGGCTGCACTGGAGTTCTTCCAGTTAGCAACTCCAAGAGAACAACTCCATAGCTATAAATGTCACATTTTTCGGTAACCTTCATTGTGTAGGCATATTCTGGCATGAAGAAAAGACAAATTATCAGTCAGATGGTACAAGTGTTATTGCTTCAATCTGTAAAACATTAGTCGACTGTCGACCAACACAAGGGTAGACAGATAGATGGGGGCAGACTGGCAAACAAAGAGAGTGAGGCCGTAGCTTGATTTATGCTCTCGGCCTATCAATCTGGACAAAAACCATTCACCAAAAAATATAAAACTGGGTGAAAGTGCCAAGTGGATGAGATAGTGAGAACTTGCAAAGTGAAAACAAGTCAGAGTGAAAAGGAAAGAAACAGAGAAAGACGTCATAGGAGTCCTATTTCCAACACAAAGCTTTTTTATGCTTTCATGACAGAAACTGTTGCACAGATTAGTAAAGCTTTAAGGCTTGTATTCCAAACCTAAGCCCGGGGAGATTCTTGGACGAGTTATAAAAATGAAAACAGACCCTTGTGTTCAAACTTCATAAAACAGATAGAAATATTGTATAATTTCAAAAATAAGCATGCTTCGTGTCTGCTTTAGTTATAAGCCATCTCAACCAATTGGTACTAATGTCAGATAATTTTTCCTCAACAAGAGAACATAAGCAAATATTAGCCATGTATGTGTAAACAGAAAAAGATCCGAGTTATGGTAAATGTTCCTTCATTTTATCTCTCTACAAGCAACCAAAAAGGCAGACTGTAAATGATATCCAGGTAATAATAACAATTAGGTCTGTGCCCATTGTACCTTTCCCAGACACCATAGAATGAGGTGCTAAATGGGGTCTATTAGGCTTCTTATTTATGTAAAACTTGGGATACCAGATTCAAATAAAGTTCAACTTTCATGATAACCTAGCCCCTGTAACCACATTTGCATGGTGGAATTGATTTGATATGAAATTACAACCCGCAATCAAATTTATAGAGAGGTATATCATTGGAAGTATCATGTAATAAGTTTATCAACTTAAACTGATGGATAGAATGACCATAACTATACAAACACAGAAAGCAATGTGGATCATTAAAACATTTGACTGTCATATCACGCACATTCACTCTCCAATGCATCCATTTTTTTACTGTGTAGCGACAGTCTTAAAACCAATTAGTTAGAATTATTTTCATATTGTTGATTGCACATATCCAAAAATATCCGTTGTCAAAAACAAAATCAAAGACAAAAATAAATTTCCTACAACAAACAGAATCAACAGATGGCGTACCAGGGGCAATGTAGCCATACGATCCAGCAACTGCAGTCATTGACTTGGAGTGAGGCATGTCAATGACCTTAGCCAAACCAAAATCACCCACATGGGCTTCAAAATTCTCATCAAGCAGAATATTATTAGATTTTATATCGCGGTGAATGATTCTCGGTTTACAGTCGTGATGTAAATAAGAAAGCCCCTCCGCAGCCCCAAAAGCAATCATAAAGCGTGTAGGCCATTCCAAGCCACAAGATGTCCCATGAAGCAATTCACCCAAGCTACCCCTTTCCATATATTCATAAAGAAGCAAATTTGAACCCTGGTGATAGCAAAAACCATATAGCTTCACGATATTACGATGCCTAATTTTTCCCAAAGTTGAAATCTCAGCTCGAAAACTGTTCTCAATGTTGTTGTGGTTCCCCTCTCTGTTAGACGCTAACTTCTTAACAGCAATCATTTGACCGGAATGCAAAACAGCCTTATATACTGTCCCCACAGCTCCTCTACCAACAATATTACTGGAATGAAAATTGTTTGTTGCCTGAACCAGATCTTGGAAAGTGAACCCCTCCTTTGGGGGGAAATAGATATCTGAAATAGGAGAGGATATTTCTTCTTGCAAAGAAGCAACGTCCTCAACTGGATGCCTCATGAAATATATGATCACTGTGATTAGAATGAGAGAAACTCCGCCAACAGCAGCGGCAACTATTGGAATGATTTTACCCCGTGGAGCGCTGATACCTCTCGAAGAAGGTGGAGTCGGGTTAAAAGATGAACTTCCATTGCAAGCGCCAAAAGGGCCACCACAAAGCCCTTTATTTCCAATGAAGCTGCTCATGGCCATGTTCTGAAACAATGCAACAGTAGGCAATGGACCAGAAAGGTCATTGTATGAGAAGTTACACCCCAATAAACTCGACAGATTGTTAAACGTACTTGGTATCTCACCACTCAAGTTATTGTTATTCAGAAAGAGGAATTCTAGCAAAATAAGATTCCCAAGCTGAGGTGGTATAGTTCCAGAAAGATTATTATGACTAAGATTCAGCGCAATCTGCAAACCAGCGAGAGAGCCCAATTCCGATGGTATTTCACCAGAAAACAAGTTGCCACCCATTTGCAACTCTGTCAAATGAGACAGATTGCCCAATGCCGGAGGAATATTTCCAGAAAGCTTGTTTTCAGAAAGCATTAGAAGCTCCAGCTGTGAAAGGGTTCCCAACTCATTTGGTATTGCATCTTCAAAGAAGTTTCCTCTAAGATCAAGGCGTTGAAGCATTTTGCAGTTAAGAATTTCAGAAGGTATTCCTCCAATAAGAAGATTACAGGAAATATTAAAAGTCACCAATTCAGAAAGATTTCCAATCTCCGTTGGTAACATGGATGTAAAGTAATTGCCCGAGAGATCAAGCCTTTGCAACTTTTGGCAATTTCCAATATCTGGAGGGATGGGGCCACTCAACTTGTTTTGTCCCAATTCAACAGCAGAAAGGTTCACCAAATTACACAACTCAGAAGGAAAGCTCCCAGTTAGCCTGTTTCCATCCAAACGAAGTTGAGCCAGTGATTTGCAGCTTGTGACGCTGCCTGGGATATTTCCATACAGCATGTTAGCCCCAAGATTCAGAATCATCAAGTTAGAATGCCGGCAAATATGAGGAGGTATTCTTCCAGTGAGATTGTTGTCTGAAAAATCAACCACCCAAAGCTTGCTGTGGAGTCCAAGTCCTTGGGGGATGCTACCATTAAGGGAATTTTCGAAAAGCTGTAACTGGAGCATTTCAGTAAGGTACTGAAATCCAAAAGGGATTGGACCAGTGAGGTTATTAATAGAAAGATCAAGCTTTGTCAAATTCGTCAACCTACTAAGCTCGTTTGGTATAAAACCTGTGAGCTGGTTTTCAAAAAGGAAGAGTAAGCGCAGACCCTTAATTCGACTTAACTCAGTTGGAATGTTTCCCATCAAGCAATTCTCTGAGAAATCAATTTCTGCTGCTAAAGAAAGATTGCCGATTTCCCTTGGTATTGTTCCATTCAACAGGTTTTGGTACAGGTATAATTTCTTCAGAAGATTTATGTTTCCAATCTCAGCGGGAATTTGACCCACAAGTTTGTTTTGGTACAAAGCAAGAGTCCCAAGACTTGTGCAATTTCCAAGCTCCTTTGGGATGAAACCAGTTAATTGATTACCCCAAAGAATCAATTCGGTCAAACTCCCAAGCATCCCCAACTCTTTGGGTATGCTCCCACCTAAGTTATTTTGGGCAAGACCGAGTATATTCAAGCTCTCACAACCACCTATCTCTGAAGGTATGCTTCCAGAAATATCGTTTTGACCTGCTCGAAATATTTGCAATTCTTTTAGGTTTCCAAGAGAGCGCGGCAATGAACCAGTTATGTTGTTACTGTATACCAAAAACTGGACGAGATAAGAAAGCTTTCCAATCTCATCTGGAATAGGACCAGAAAGCATATTGTTGCACAGGTTCAATTCTGTTAAACTAGACAAATTACCCAACTCCGAAGGTATCTGTCCATGAAACTGGTTATTGTTTAAATAAAGACTTTCCAATCTCCAGCAATTTCCAATCTCCTTGGAAATTCTTCCAGTGAAATCATTGTCGGAAACATCGAGTATAGTAAGATTAACCAAATTGCAAATATTAGGGGTCAGGGTTCCCGAAAGGTTCATTGAACTCAAATCAAGAGATTCCACCACCGGATTGTAGTAATCCGCCGTGCAATTCACACCCTTCCATCCACATGGCGTTCGGTCACGAGGATTCCAGTTTCCCAGGATATTGAATTCGTCGTTGATGCTTTTCTTGAATTCCAAAAGGTTCAACCCATCCGAATTCAACCCTTTTGAAGTATAAACCAGAAGAGCCATCACAACAAAAATTCCAATAACCCTCGCAACAATTCCTCTCCTAGAGTGAGACATTATAACACCCCCCATTGTCAAATGAACAGAACAATCTGAGAACTCAACAACTTTGTGTACTCTAAGGGACACAGGTTATGATGGTGAAAATCCAAACACAGGCAGAGCATTAAGAGTTAATATACAGCATTTGCGATTCTACACAAGGGTTTCAAAGTACCAAGCAAAATAGAACGCCAATCATGGGTTGTAGCCAATATATCAACATTAGAGTGCATTATCGACCACCAAATCAAGATCAACAGACTCCGAAAATATAGACCCTTGTAATCAGTCTTTAGCAACTAACAATGGAATTCCTTCGAAATATTCACAGAGCAGAGACATGAATCAACTATTTCTAAAACGCAGAAATCAGAGAATCCAAACAGAACTAACTAATGGCCATTAAAAAAAAAACCCATCAAAGGTCAAAGTCTGAACATACCTCCAAGTCCATCTCTCATGAAAAGAACCAAAATAGTCAAAGACCACAATCAATCAAGTCAAGGGAATTCTTGAGCAAAAAAGAATAGGAATCTATGGAACTGGAGGACAGAAGTATGAACTCAAAGGATTTGCGATTAGAGTAGAAAATGCAAACTCCAAGGTATGAAAAAGGGAAAAGCCTTTTGACGTGTGGAAAGGAGTGTAATCAAATGGAATGAATCGAGATTTTCAGCAAGAAAAACGCGAACCCACGTCTTTGATTTGGGTTCTTGCCTTTTGGTCGGCTGGCAATGATAGTGAAGGATCTTCTTCAGACTTCGGTGAATCGAAGAAAGTGTGAGAGACTCTTTGTTGAAGTTTGTAATGGCCGACAAGGCATGCCTTCCCCTCTCTCTCTCTCTCTCTCTCTCTCTCTCTCTATAATCTTACATTCTCTCTCTAGTTTTCTCTTTTGCCAAGTGCTTGGAAAAAAAGTGCTTGGAAAAGAACAGTGAGAGAACTTCTCAGGGTAGAAAAGCTTATTATTTTCTGGAGAATATTTTTTTTAGATTTGTTGGATTGTGACAACCTCGGAACGTCAAGAGTGCCTGGCTGTCCGATACGACGGCGTTTCATTCATTGTGATAACAAAACTTCTTTCCGTCGTCCCCAATAGAGTGGAAATGCAACCACCAAGGGCGGAGGCTCAACTCGTCAAGGGCTGGAACCGTTAAAAGACACCACTCAGTTGAATAATCAAGAAGTTCGAGATTGAGTTCTGGGCTTATTTATTTACACGAGTCAAGCTTTACACTTTAAAACTTGGTTTAGCTCATTTATAAAGACACCTTTAAGAAATGAACAAGGCTGTGTCTTTATAAATGAACTATGCTCTAAGTCATTTACAATTGCACCAGAACCCTTCTACCTGCATCGACGGGAATGCACTGACCACGTACCGACGGCGTCGGGGACCCGTTGTGGGTCCCAACCTTTTGAATGAATTAGGGTGATTTTTGATCGAGCTCATACAACCGTCCGATTGCCTCGATTCCCGCGTGAGCCCACTCAGAATTTGATTTTGAGAAGGATGAATGGCTCGGATCCATCGGTTGGGACCCACAACGGTGTCCCCGACATTGTCGGTACGTGGTCAGTGCATTCCCGTTGGTGCAGAAGGAATTATCGAATTGCGCCAAGCTCGAGCTCGAACACTGCGAAAGGCTTGGCTATAGTGCTATATATATATATATATATATATATATATATATATATATATATATATATATATATATATATATATCACAAATTAAGCGAATTAAAAATTTTGTTTATTATATTTTCGTTGATATTTAGATGTTACTAATAAGTTTAGGTTAATATTTGCTGATAAAAAAAAGAGTTTAGGTTAGTATTATGATTGCCCTCAGCTACAACTCATATAAATCTCATAGGAGACGAACTAACCAAACTGAGTTAATATGTATAAATGGATGGGTTCAATGTAAGATGAGAAAAAGAAAAAAAAAGAACTAAAGCTTATTAGAATATAAGAATTTAGGTAAAGTTTGTTGGAAGCCCAGCCTTTTGCCTTTTGACACCTAACATTAGGTATGTCCTACCATCTCAAAAGGTTATGGGACCCTCAGAATTTTGGAGTGGTGGGTTCTTAAGCTGTCCAAGCACTTACTTTAAAGTCCACATTGTGCTTTCCATTACTCTTGTGTCGTGACCCTAATGATTAGATTGTAGAAAGGTGAGTCAAAAGTTGGGCAACGCCAACATGTCATACTCATGCCATGGGAGAAAAATTGGGGTACAAATACGAGTAACACGTGGTGCTCCTCAACACATTTGGGCTGTCTAAAATGTATTTGGATGGTACTGATTTGGAGAGAGAAAGGGGAGAGAAGAAGAGGAGAGAGAAAGAGATGAGAAAATGTTTTAATTTAGATCGTCCAACACACTTTTGAACGACCCAAATGTGACAAAGAGGCACCACGTCAACTCCAACCCTATTTGCACCCAAGTTTTTCTCCATACCAGGACTAGCCTTTCATTTTTTTATTTTGTGATCGAAAGGAAACTAGGCTTTCAAAAAGCAATAAATTTAGTCCATGAGATTCGTATTGGGATTCTAAAGCGCGACTAAAGTCGAATTAGGTTTTACGGAGGCTTATGCCACGGAGAAAAACTAGGGTACAATTATGTGTACCACGTGTTGCTTCTCGGTACATTTGGACCGTCTAAAGTGTATTTGGATGGTTCGGATTTGGAGAGAGAAATAGGAGAGAAAGAGGTGAGAGAGTATTTTAATCTAGACTGTCCAACATACTTTTAGACAGCTGCAGAAGGGACACGGGCACCACGTCTACTCCAACCCTATTTGCACCCAAATTTTTCTCCATGCCATGACTAGCCATCCATTTTTTATTTTCTGATTGAAAGGAAACTAGGCTTTCCAAAAGCAATAAATTTACTCCATGAGATTTGTATTGGGCTTTTGAAGTGCGACTAAAGTCTAATTAAGTTTTATTGATACGCAGCAACCGATGTAACTGGGAACTCTTTCTTCATTCGATAGACCGTGAAATTGGTAACTGGTGTGAGCTATGAATGTGCCTAACAACTTTGTTTGGAAACCACTTTAACAATCTCTGTGTCTTCGCGTTATTGTTTTCTGTTATTGATTTGGCCGAATCTCCAACAATTTGTTTTTCAACCTAAATTGGGGTTTTTTTTACTTGGGGTTAGGGTTCTAACTAACTACTCGATGTATATTTTTCCAATTGGTAGTGCTAGTATTTAATATCTCACTATTAACCATTAAATTGATCTAACTGAAACATTGAATTATCAAGGAGAATAAAAACATTGAATTATCAAGGAGAATAAAAGCAAAACAAAAGGATAGATCATTGATTCTTATAATTTGAAAAATTAAGGCTAATTAAATATTTAAAAGATAATAAAAAAATCTATAACCTTATTACCAATTGATCAAATATCATTAAGAATTTTTTTTTTTTTTTTAAACTGTTCAAAGAAAAAAGAATTTTTTAAAAAAATCTCGTTTTCATGACCATTCCTTTTATAATCCCACGACCGGTGGAAGTTCCATTCAAATTTTATAATAAACGAAAGGTAAATCTCCTTTTCTTCTTTCATAAAGTATTAAGGATTTGGTGCTGCTTAGGTTCCTCTCCCATTTGCCACGAGTTGCACGATCTCTTTAAATGGTGGAGCTATACACGGGCCGGGCGGTCCCGTCCTCCCAAATTTTTATGTTGAAGTATATTTCCGCAGAGAGGGGTTTGCACTGAGCAAATCTCCACTGTTCATCCTGAGATCCAACAGCTCCTAGATAATGTGCGGATTTTTTTTCTTTTTTTTTTTAATCTAAGATGCGTTTAATGAGGAGAGAGTGTGTGCATTGATCCGGGCTGTTGAATCTCGGCATGGACGGCAGAGATTTGCTTGGTGCAAACACCCTCATCGCCAAAACACCAACTTTTCTTGTTGGTTTTTCTTTGGTTTGCACTGAGCAAATCTTCATCGTTCATCCCAAGATCCAACAGCTCGGATAACATTCAATTTCTTTTTTTTAAATCCGCGATGCTTTTAATGAGGAGAGAGTGTGGGCATTGATCCGGGTCATTGGATCCCGGGATGGACGGCGGAGATTTACTTGGCGCAAAATCCCTCTTTGTGGATCATTTTTTACAAATGACCCGCAAAGAGGGGGTTTGCACTGAACAAATCTCCACCGTTCATCCCGAGATCCAACAGCTCCCAGACAACGTGCGGATTTTTTTTTTTTTTTTAATCCGAGATGCTTTTAATGAGGAGAGAGAGTGTGCATTGATCCGGGCCGTTGAATCTAGGGATGGATGGCAGAGATTTGCTTGGTGCAAACACCCTCATCGGGGATCATCAGTAAAAAAAGTTAATCTCTTTTGGTAAACATATTTAAGGCATTCAATGATGATTTGAAATTTGCCATATATAGTTTGAATCATGTCTCTTTCAAGTACAAAAATAATTAATCAATAATTATCATCTTTGCCCTATGACCAAGAAGACTAATCTGTCCATTGATCTAATCTAAACAAACGGTAACATAATGTTGTTAGCCTAATATAATCAAACGGAACACAGCTGTAAGAGCAGGATTCACTTGGCCCAGTCGTCTAAACCTGACTGATAATTCAAAATTTAAGCTCAATTACATCCTAAACGCGTAGAATAGTTCTGCAAAAAGCTTAAAAATTTAAGGGTCTGTTTGTTTAGATCTAACAAATTTTTTTTTTTTCATTGTTTAGGTGACCAAATCACCGAAACATGAGTAAAATATTGCTTTTGAAAAACTAAACCCGCCCACGATCTCAAGTCACCAAACGTGAGTAAAATATTTCAAAAGCTGAGCCACCTCTGAGAATCTGCACATGCATATTGCTATTGAATTCAAAACTCTTGAATTCAACCAGAAATTTAAAGAAATACATATTCGCAGCAGGGTGCAGCCAGAATTATTCATTAGTATGAGCACTATAAATTAACCACGAGCTCCGAGAATAGTCAGGCTTCAACAACCTACACGTCCACAAGTTGATGGTTGTCGACAATTTGTGGTGACATGCGTCTTGTGGCGTGTGAACTTAATGGGAGTTTCAAGCTTGTGTAGAGTGTTATTTTGTTTATAAGGATGAGCGGTAAACACTGACATATTTCAAACTTGGCAACCTCTTGAGATCAGGCAAAAAGAGAGATTTCTCTCTTGTGAATCCTCTAGTCCCAGCATGATCCGTGGATGACTTGCCTTTGACCGGACCGGGAAGAAAAATAGTCGAGGTATGCATAAGCTAGCCCAAACACCCCTTGGCCCTTACCGTTGAAAGAAAAAACTAACAAAATTAGAATGACCAATGTGAGAAAATGCCCACACTGGTCTCAAGGTGGCTCCGCCACTGCATGCTCGTAGGATTCATTTGAAGATATCTGTGAATTTCAAAATGAAGGGAACTAAGGCTCTGTTTGTTTCGGGCGGAAAACAGTTTCTGGAAAACTTTTTCCATGGAAAATATTTTCTAGAAAATAAAATGTTTTCTGGTGTTTGGTTGGGAGATGAAAATCTTTTCTAGAAAACATTTTCTATCGTTTGGTTGACAAGGAAAACCACTATTGTCATAAAAATTACCAACATATTCCAAAAAAAACTGCTTAACAAATTTGTAAAAACAAATAAAACTGCTCAACAAATCAAAAAATACAACCCCAATACTTTCAAATTCGAACCTAAATTGAAATTCCTAATAAAAATTGACGACTTGGAATCCAAAGCCCAAATTTAATCAAATTTAAACCAAAGTCTTAAACCCCAAAATTGCTCGATGATTGAAACAAAAAACACCTATCTGTGTTAAAAGATATCGATTTAGATTAGATAGATATAAAAATGGATATAGATATACTATTAGATATGCAGATATATCGTGTATATATAGTTTAGTCGGTGAATGGGGTTGGATAGAACTACATATAGTTGATGCCTTGATGGGAGACGAGAGAGTGTTTGCTTCCCATTCACCGATTAAGCTAATCATGTACAAGCATTTATATATGTAGAGAGACTTGTTTAGATCGATATACATACAAGATATATATACAGTGTATTCGAGTATATCTTTACATATACATATGTTAGAGAGGGGGGGGGGGGGGGGGGGGGGGGGGGGGGGGGGGGGGGGGGGGTGGTGGGGGGTGTCTTCAACAATCGGGGCTGTGCCGTGTCAGGGCCGTGGGTGTCATGGTCTCATGGAATATAGCTCACGAAAATGTTTTCCGGGCTTAAAATCCAGAAATCATTTTCCAGCCCAAATGGTTCATTTTCCATTGACTTCGGAAAATGTTTTCCGTTGACTTTACTTTTCCGTTGTACCAAACACCGGAAAATGTTTTCCACGGAAAACGTTTTCCGCCCGAAACAAACGGAGCCTAAGTCTTAATTTTACCGGAAGTATGCATCGGAAGTGTTGCTATAGGTCACCTCTGACATAGAAGACAAATTTTGCTAAGAATTAAGCAACTATAATCAGAAGTGTTTTTAAATCACTCAGATTATAAATAGTGTCCTTTGAAATTTTCGTGATAAAACTTTGAAACTCAATGTTTCATTATATGTAAACGACTATATATAAATCTGAGTTAATAATAATTCGTTCGTTTGAAATCGACATATATCCAAACAAACCCTAGGGCTCAGTCTAGAGGAGAGCAAATTTTAGGGACGAACCATTTTGATTGGGAAGCTAAAATTTCGGTTGCCGAAGAGATTTTGGGCCAATATTTCATTCTAACGAGGTTTTTACAAAAACGATTTAAAGAGGGAAAGCCCCCTAAGACTATGCCATTTATTGGATTCGCTTCTCCTTTCCTAGCGCCGAAAGCTCGGGAGCCCCGTAACGCCCTCAAAATTTGGGCACGTTAGTTATTTATTACAGACCATAATAAAGTTTAAACATAAACTTTAATACAAATAATAATGTCTTCATCTAATACATAAATGACAACCGGGGTGGTTCTAGGTTTTCTTCTACCCCTGCGCAGGGTCATTCCCCATTCAAGCAACTGTAAGGACCCATAAAATGGTATTATTTTTTTCAAATTAATATCAAGTAATGTGAGAAATTGTAAAAAAAAATAAAAATAAAAATAAAATAACTAAGTGTTGGGACATTTTGTGTTAAGTGTTGATTGGGGTTTATTTGGTTTACACATGTGAAGTTTGGACTGGGGGTGTAATTTTGTGAGGTGCATATATGTGTAGTGTGTGAGAGAGGAGAGAATCACTTCTCCCCCTCTTTCTTCCACAGCCATCTTCTCCCTCTCTCTCCTTCCCTCCATTTTTGCTTCTTCTCCCAAGCAAAACCTCACTCATTCACCAAAAATCCTTCACAGCCCTTCACTAAAATCAGCCCCTCTACGCGTTTTCAAGCTTGGTTTGTGCTCGTTTCACTCCGGGAGGTGGACATTTGCTTGGAGTATGGAGTAGGAGAAGCTAGGGTTTTGAAATCTTCCATTGGGAGCCCAATCACTCTTGAGGTAGGGGATTTCTATCATTTCTAAGTGTATTAAGGTGTTTAGTGTGGGTGTTGTAGCCCCATTTGGCCAACTCCTTCTCACCTTGCAACAAACTCATTTTTTTCTTGTTTCTTGATTGTGGTTGATGTTTGATCCGTGATTTGACGATATTCAACGCATATTAGTTGTTGATTAGTCCCATTGTATCTCTTGTTGTCTAATTTTGGCCTTTGAAGTGTTTGGGTTGAGCCCCATTGTGATCCTCATGAGAAAAACCAGTCAAAAATCTACTCGTAACACTCGGGTATCGATACTACCTTTCCTTGGTATCGATACCCATAGCTTCTGATTTCAAATCTGTATAGCGGTATCGATACCACCTTTCCTTGGTATCGATACCCATGGTCCTAAAACAGAAAATTTTGTTTCTTGATCTCTAGTTGTGTTGTCTTGGCTTGTAACTAAATGTAATCGTGTTCTCCACTCTAAGACTCATTGATAAACGTGTCCGAAGCCTATCCGTGGTTAATTAGTGATATTGGCGCTTCCTTGGAATACGAAACATGCGTTTGACACATTAGTAACATTTGTTTGACACATGATACTAGAAATCGGGCATTGACTAGAGGATGTTGGGTTATAAAGAACGTGAAATACTAACGAAAGATGGATGGAATGACACGGGACCCTCACAAGGGGTATGCCCGGAATGACACGGGACCCTCACAAGGGGTATGCCCGGAATGACACGGGGCCCACACGAGGGGTATGCCCGAAATGACACGGGACCTATATGGTGTGCCCGGAATTTGATAAAAGGATCAAATTAAACGACACGTGGGTTGAGTAAGTGATTTGGATACACACGAAGTATCGCGTACGTATCGGACACAACGGCGTATCGGTGGATCTCGTTGGGACGTTATGGGATTCTAGAGGGTTTATTCCTTTCTTCGTGGCTTCCTAGGGTATATTTTCTTTGTGTACTCTTTCTTGTTGCATGCACTCCATTAGCATCTCATCACATTTAGACATGATAGACGTTTTCCTACTGGGCTAGTGAGCTCAACCTAAAAATTTTCAGGTGATCAGCAAGGAGCATGAAGTCCGTGGCATGGGGTGTGGATGCATATGTTTCGAGAGTATCAAAGGAGTTAATTCATCATCTTAGGATGTATTTTATTTTGTTAAGATGATCCTGTAACTTATTCATAGATTATCTTTTGACAAAAGGGTTTGTAATATTTCCAGATTTATTTATGTTATTTGGGGACATGGAACAATCGTAGTTTGTCGTGATATTAGACTTTGACTTGACTATGGAGTGTGTTGACCTCCACGTGGAACTTATAAATATTATATTTCTTTTTTGTGAAATTATGAGGGCGTGACAGCAACACTGCCTGCTCCATAGGACTGATCTCCAGAGTATAGATCCTGTCCATCTCGATAGTCTGACATAATACATCAGAGTCGCACAAGCAACATTGTGGTATTATGTCAGAGTTACACAAGTGCAACACCATGAGCAATAGGGCCCAGTAGTTTACGCTAGCAAATCACTATCTAGCAATTCTAGAACAATAAATTTAAAAACGAAATATGATACTTGTGAGCAACAAAACCATGCACCATGCGTGTCTATGCGGATCTAAGTAAACATGCGCAGAAAATAGTATCTCATTTTCATGTCTCAAAACAGTATCACATGTCGGTTTCTCAAACAGTATCCCATTTAAATACTCATCCATTTCTCAAAAATCATATTTTCCCATATTAGTGCCTCTTTCAGCATTCTTCTTCAAATTTCATACTTCTCCCATCACTCGAAAGTTGTTGGTCCGCTTAAGTCTCCTCTCAACTGGCGGCACCAACCTTTCTGCTCGAGGCCCCGGCCGTTGTGCATCACCAAACTTAACAACCTGTTTGCACGGTCCGTCCGCCCCGTGACTCACACGACGAAGCGCCGACCGTCTCATATCATTGAACTTAACCAGTCTATTTATGAGGTCCGTTCACCGTGTGTTGTGCACGCTTAACCCAAACATCCAAGTTCTTCCCGCGGAACTTGAGGCGGTGCTCTCGCTGCACTACCGCATTTCATCCCCAGCCTCCAAGTTCTCCCCGCAGAACTTGAGGTGACACAAATCTCATTTCATCACATTTCACTTCATTTCCCGAAAATCTCATTTCTCTTTTGAAAACTCATTTTCATTCTCATCTTTAATTCTCATCAACAACTATTCATTATTTTTCAAGTCCCGTCTCGTAACGTATTTTGTACGTACTCAATGCCACATGTTCAAAGTCATGCCCATTCCATAAACTTTTTTAAAAAAAAAAAACATATTTTTCCTCAATGAAATTTCCCACATAAAATCATGCACTTTAATGCACCAGTTTACTTAAAAAAAATAATAAATAATATTTTTCTCTAAGAAAATCCTCACTCAAAATCATGCACTTTAATGCACCAATTTTTTTAAAAAAAATGTATCTTTTTCCATAACTTCATTTCTTATCAGAATCCAATTTCTCTCTTTTTCTTTTACAACTCCTTTTATTTCTTCTCTAAAGAAATAAAATTAGTAAACTTTTTTTTTCTAGCTATTTCTTTAAAAAGACCTTCTACTAGGAACTTATGTCCAAAAGATTTAACTCACTTTTCTCATAAACTACCTTATCAAAATTTCCAAATAAGCAATAAAAATCTTCCTTTTAGAAAATCTAACTTTCTAAAAAAATAAATAAATACTCTCTAGAGACTTTCTTTTCCAAGAAATTTTTCTTGAGAAAACTTTCTTTTAAAAAAAAAAAATTAAAACAATCAACAACTTTCTTTTTAGGAGAAAAGATTTTTTAAACAACTCTTAAAAATTTCTTTTTCAACAACAGCATATTTATTTCAAAGAGTATTGCTACTAATAATTTAGTAGCAAATTTTTTTTAAAAAAAATATTTACTAATTCTTCCTTTACTAAATTGTTGCTTAAAAACTCCTTGTTTTTCTTACAACAAAATTAATGAACCAAGTGCAAACTTTGTTAGTAAAAAGTAAACCATTTTTCCAAGCATAATCAACCTACTAATTTTTTAAGAAGAACTATTTAATTAGTAAATCAAAAAGTACTTAATTCAATTAAATCTTGGCCAATACTCCTCCCACTTTCGTTCCTAACATTTCTATTAGATGGACCTTACATAGCAGTGAGGTTTATTGGGCCAAATCTGCTTGGCACACATTAAGCGATGTCTTTCCTATTGTTCCTTGGGCTAAGGGTGTTTGGTTCTCTAAACACGTTCGTCGTTGGGCACTCATTGACTGGCTTGTCACAAAGGATAGGCTTCTTCCTTGGGGGATGACTATGGATGTACAGTGTACCCCTTGTGGTAGGGGTGAGGAGTCTCATGATCATTTGTTTTTGCTTGCGAGTATTCTACAACTGTGTAGAAGCTGCTGCTATCCAAGAATCAAATTGATAGACCTTGCTTTGATTTGTCTCGAGAGGTAGATTGGTTATGTGCTCATAAGCTAAATGATTCGCGTGCTTCAAGAGTTTTTTAAGCTTTCTTTGGCTGCTACAATATACTGGCTTTGGTGGGAAAGAAACAATAGACAGTTTCAAAGGATTAGTTTGCCTGGCAATGCCTTGGGATCTAGGATCTTGGATGAAGTCGGGACTTCTCTTTGCTCTTGGAGAGATCTCGAAGCCTCTTATGCGAATAGACTTTTTGCTAGGGATTGGAATTTGAGTTGCAGCATTTTTACTCCTCTGTAGTTTCTATGGAGCTGCTTTGCTTTGCTTTGTGTTGCCTTTTGTGCTTTGTGAATCCAGGTTGGGCTGGCAGGTTGTAGAGCTAGCCCATATGTTTTGGTTGTTTGTGTTCAATGCAAGATTAATTTACCAAAAAAAAAAAAGTATATACAGGTGCCGTAGGCAAGTGGTGGCTTAGCTTATGCGGTGGAGTTCTTGGATGTCTCACACTGCATCCCGGGATCGAGTCTGATTCTCCCCTCCCCCATGTAATAGATTAAGAATGATGAATGACAAAAAAAAAAAAAACACAGGTGCCGTAGTTCCTCAAGACAACATATGAAAATTAATTTTTCTACTACAAATCGTAAATTGTTTAACTAATCTGATCACCATGGAATGAAGGTCTCCTCCCCGCTATAAACGTCTCCTAAACAACTGAATCACCTTAATTAAAGGCATGGTAAACATGATCATATATAAATAAAAAGATAATAGTGTTGTTCTAGTTTAATATTTTACAATTTATATTTTATTGGGTAATTCCCAAGTAAAATTATTATGTTGGATATACTATAGGGCATCCTCATTTTGCTACTCAATTTAACTTTTAAGTTAAATTGAGTAGCTAAACCCCCCAAATTCCCTAAAAATTAGGCTCTCTATTTTATTTCACCAAATTAGTTTTGCTACAGTATCGCACTAAATTTGGTGCGGTACTGTTCACGCACCAAACTACTTTTTATTGTTTTTTCCGGTTTTGCCGAAGGGAAAGTGGAACAGCCGAAGGGAAAGTGAATAACCATGCACACGTGTATGGGCGGGGAGGGGCACTTCACTGCCGACATGGGGGGACCATGTATACATGTCAGGTGGGGGGAATCAATGGGGGAACACAGTGCACCGAAAAAGTGTTTTTTAGGGGGAAGTTTTTTTTTTTTTATATAGATTTGAGGGGAATAGTTTAATATAGTAAAATTAGAATAGAGAGTCTGATTTTGTGAATTTTTTAAAAAGTGACTTGTTAAATTATAAAAGGTGTTTTTGAGGTTAAATTTGGTGTTTTTTTTTGTGAGACTGATAAGAATACTCTAAGGAGTTTGTTTTTACTAGTTAACTTGGTCTCCTATTTTTACTTCAACAGATGGAACCACTATCCTACTCTCCTATAACACTTGCACAATAATAGGAGTGTCTTGTTGCATAACAAACGTCTATTTATTTGCTTATACTTTTAAGTTGACTTTCGGTTCCTCTTTTTACTCCACTACATTAGAAGATATCCAGTTTTTCTCTACTGATTAACATTAGTTTTTTGCCTATATATATACAAACTTATATAGCTAATGGCTGATTATAAAAACCTATTGCTAGCTTTGAACCATTGCCACGAAAAGTTTTCTTCTTTCATCACCAAAATACAAGTGTCTTATACTCCTATTACACTTGGCTTATATTCTGAGCACTTGCTGTCTATATATTTGTTATTGATTTCATACAGATTTCGAGTGTCAGGAAACAATTGGTTCGTGAGTTTAATTCGGTGCACAAATGAAAACTCGAAGGTCGTTGTATCTTGGGGAAAGAGCGTCATTCATCCCCGTGCAGAAGGGGGTGTATCTTTCCCAAGGAGAGCGCAATTTTGCGTGTCTCGACCAGCCCACAGGCTATTCTAATCCTTTCTCTATCTATTTTATTTCATGAATTTGATTGTTAAATATTATTTAGAATTATTATTCTATCAGAAATTCCTATTCCATATATTTTCCCCAACAAGGAAATTATATGAAATAGGAATTTCTGATAGAATAATAATTCTAAATAATATTTAGCAAACAAATTCAGGAAACAAAATAAATACAGAAAGGATTAGAAAAGCCTGTGGGGTGGTCGAGGCACACGAAATCGCACTCTCCTTAGGAAAGATACACCCCCTTCTGCACGGGGTTGAATGGCGCTCCTTTCCCAAGATACAATGACCTTCGAGTTTTCTTCTGTGCAGCGAATTAAACTCACAAACCAAGTTGTTTCCCGACACTCGAAATCTAACTAGCTATATCAAATACTCCATAAGAGAAAGACTACACCAAAAAATATGTAATCGGAACAAAGAGTAGGGTTGGCAAAATGACCCGCCCCGCCCCGCCCCGCCCCGCCCCGCCCCGATTAGGGCGGGTTTTTTTTATCAATTTTTTGGGTACCGGGGCGGTTAAGGGGGAAAATTAGAAAAACCCGGCCGGGTTCGGGTCGGGGTCGGGTTTATATTACCCCGCCCCGAAATATATTTACATATAAAATTATACTTTTATTTTAATCTAATTATCATTATACTAAAGATATTATATATTTATCCTAATTTTATTATCATTCTACCAAAAAAACTTTCATTCTTACCTTAATATTTTAACCATTACACTAAAATATCACTTTATTTATAGGTATTTATTTTTATTTTGCTTTTAGATTAACAAATTTTTAAAATTTCTTACAAGGCGGGGCGGGGCGGGGCGGGGCGGGTAAACCCGTTCCCCGATCGGGGCGGGAACGGGGGTACCCAAAAAATACCCGATCGGGGTCGGGTCCGTGTAGTAATTTTCGGGTCGGGGTCGGGTATGCCAAAAACCCGCCCCGCCCCGCCCCATTGCCATCCCTAACAAAGAGGCTGTAGTGTAAAAATATGATAAGCATATTTGATATATTTGATTGTGATTGTATGGAAGTAGGTTAGATATGAAAATATATCACTGTGTCTCTTTTTGAAGCAAGAGCCAACGTCAATTTATAACAACAGAAATAAACGTTAGTTTCCAAGGAAGTTCTAGTTTTGTGGAGAGAAAATAGGAACAAAATACTAACCTTAATATATGTGTAATTTGTTATGAAAAAACAAACAATCCTATTATATAGGAACTGCTATATAGTTGAAGTAGGATAGTGATTTGATTTGTTAGAGAATTATTAGGAGACCAAGTCGAAAGATAACGGAATTGATAGGTTTACAACAAAGAGTTCCAAACCAACTCCAACACGCTGACGTGGCGTGAGCATGTGGACCCACTAACTTAACTGAAGCAAAAAAAAAAAATTCCAAAACCCAGTCGTCTCCCTCACCCCTCCCCCATTTGAGAGATGGAGAAGGGCGAGCGCCCACCATGACGGCGAGCAGTGAGCACCCACCACCTCCGGCAACGCCATTCATCCCTCACCGTCTGTATCGCCGGCCGGGAGTTACTAGAAGAAGCGTAATCCAAATCCAGATCCAGATCTAGGATTGTGAGAGAGAGATTTACTGGGTATTTCCGGCGGCGGCGGCGGAGGTGGGTTTGACGTCGACGATGTTGATGGAGTGAAAACAATATTAAAGGGTATAAAAAACGTTTATCAATTTTTTCAAAGCAAACTAAACAAACACTTATTTGCATCACTGCCTCATTTTGACAGTGGAGATTTGTGTACTTCTTATTTCCGATTCTCTCCTCTCTCCTCACCAAATCCATGGAACACCACCTCCCCAAGGTCTTAATCATCCGCCCACCCATGGTTTCAACTCAATCGAAACCAATTTCTCACAGAAATTCCACTTAAGTAAAAGCATGGGAATCCCCACTTCCCGTCAACCAATTCCTCGTCGGCGGTGAGTTCCTAGGAATTTACGCTTCTCAGTGCGTCGCCGGCGGTGGAGACGGTGAGGGATGAACGGCAATACAGACGATGGGGTGAGCCGGGTGAGGGAGACGACTGGGTTTTGGATTTTTTTTTTTTTCTCCAGTTAAGTTAGTGGGTCCACATGTTGACGTGTCACGCCACGTCAGCGTGTTGGAGCTGGTTTGGACTTTGGAACTCTTCGTTGTAAACCTATCATTTCGGGAAAGATAATAGTACGTCTTGAACGTACTGCTACCATGTGGATGGGTGGACAAGGTCACTATTTGAACGTAGAACGGTAGAAAACAAGATAATGAAATTGATTGCCGTTTATGTAGTCAATAATGAAACATATCACTCACTAGATAGCCCCCAAAAAAAAAAGAGGAAGAGATTTCAGTAAAATCGGGTGTTGGACCTAGGGGTGTAACCGGTTCTGTTCGGTTTGGTCCGATCCGGTTCGGAAAAGTTTTGAGTGAACCGAGTAAAACCGGTTCGGGAAGAACATGGAACCGAAACAGGGGATTCCGGTTCAGTTCGGTCCGGTTGCATATCCTGTTTGGTTATTATTGATGGGCTACGATTTTAGGCCAAGCCCAATTCAGCCTATTAAAATTTAAGGCATTCAAAGCCCATTCAAACACATTCTAATTTCTAATTTTTAAGCCCATTCAAATTTCAAACACATTCTAACTTTGGGCCAAGCCCAATGAAATAAAAAATAAGGCAGCATAATAAACTTTGGGCCAAACCCATTGAAAAAAAAAAGGCAGCAATACGAGATTTACGGGCCGGTCAGATTTTAACCTTATGTCAGCTAACTCTGGTAATTTCTGACCTAATTACACCCTAAACTAAACGATATTACGATTGGAGATGGCCTTAAGACCAAGGGTTGAAGTACGGAAAAAATCTCTATTCCTGCCCTACTTGTGAATGAAAAACCAGAGGACAAAGAAAATTGAAAGTAAAAAAAAAAAAAAAGAAATACAAGCTCCCAAACCGCGTAGGCTTCCTACCTAATTTTTTTTTTCAGTGCAACGGAAATGACTACCTAATTACTTTCACATAAAGGATATTATCGACCCAACGCCGTAAGATTGGCTTTATGGTCAAGGCCTCATTGGCGGAGCCAATGCAGGGCTGGGGGTTGCCCAACCCCCCAGGTTCTAATTTTTTTTTAATATAATACTAATTTTAAGTATCAATATAATTATTCCTTATTATCTTAATAATTTTGGTTTGAGTGACTAAAAAAACAAGTTATTTTATATTTTGATTTCTCAATTCTTTCATAAGTAACGATGTGAGTGTCGTACTAGCCCAAAGTTCATATACTTTTAATGCACTATGTTATAACAATTTTAATGTATCAGTGTGTTATGTTAAAAAACAAAAGGTATATAATATAATAAATATATGGTTAGATAAAAAATATGGCTATTAAATCGGCCCCCCTGGAGTTAAAATCCTGGCTCTGCCACTGCAAGGCCTGATACTTAAGAGTTTGTTTTCTCGTAAGGGGTCAGTTTCCATAACACTCGGGTGCTATGAGATTTGATTTGTCAATGAACACTAGGGATGGGCATGGGGACGGATTGGGGCCAGAGAGTACTATCTCCATCCTCAATCCCCAAACTCATTCTCCATATCCATTCCCTACTCGATCCCCAACGGGGTTTTATTTTCATCCTCCATCCCCACTCCAAATGGGGAACGAGGATCCCCACGGAGATTCGGGGATCCAATCATTTCTTTTAAAAAAAAAAATAGATTACTAGAAATCTAGAATCTCAGTTACAAATTAAATGTTAAACTCAAATTCTATCCCAATCAACAAACTTTCTAAACTCGATCGAGAATAAACTTTACACAATTGATTTCATCAATAGGAACAACAAAATCAACGGCTCGATTGGAAAAATATTGTTTTTGTTTTGCATTTTTTGAGTTTATTTTAAGGAATGCATATGATTGGTAGTTGGGTAGATGTCAACCTAGTTGGGATGTATTCAAATTATAGTGATGCATTTCTAATTTAATCACATTTATTAAATTACAAAGTTCATCTATCAATGAAATGTTTGGAGAAAATTTAGTAGGACCCAAAAGTTTCATAATTCATGAATAGACCCCTATATTCGGGGAGGGGGCGGAGTGGGGCGGGAATGGATCGGGGAACAGATTTGGAGCAGATCGGGGCGGGGACTTGCCTATTTCCACCCCCTACCCGAACTCCAAATATTTTCAAAAAAAATCTTCATATCCTATTCAATCTCCAAACAAACCTTCATATTGCCGATCTGTTTGGATCGGGAATTGGATCGAACGGGTTGGAGGAAATGACCAACCCTAATGAACATCCGCTGGTGCAGAGTAGAATTGGGCCTCATATTAATCAAAAGCACTTAAATTGGCTTGAACACCTAATTATAAAAAATAGAGAGCGAACACCTAGTTATAAAAAAATGGAGAGCGATTTCCACACCGCACGAATTAATGTCCACACCCCTATAAAAGTTTGACTAAAAGCCACAAAAAAAAAAGCGTGCAAATCAAGTTGTGATTGTGAAAATCAATTACATAAAAAATACACAAAAATGCGTTGTCCACACAAATGAATTGCACATGGTGGTGGACCAGTCAGATTTTACTTCTGCACCACATGAATTGGTGAACATCCCAACCAACCTAACCACATGCCCAAAAGGGTACATCATGTCCTCTGTAATAGTACATCGCAACCGCTACCGATGTAACCAATGAAGTCCTTCTATGGAGAAAATTTTTGGTGCAGAATTGGGTAGGGACACATGCACCCGAAAATTACAAAAATGTCACCCAAAAATTTGAATAGTCCAAAACATGTTTGAAAAGTTCGGATTGGGTGTCGGGCACCATGTGTCCCTACCCAGTCCGCACCTAAAATTTTCTCCCTTCTATGTATGTCTAATTAAACAATGTCACGGTGAATAAAATAAATTTTGCACCTATACCATGCATTGCTACCATTAATATTTTCACTCTTTTTTCGGTGGCATTAACTCAGTTCACATCCTACACTAGCAAGAACTAAGGGCATCTCCGGTAGTTATAATACAATTGTGTTGTTATATGACACAAAAGTATAAAAAGTGGGTCTCATTTTTGTGTTATTATGACAAAATGTGTTGTTAAGATAAGAAATGTTGCAGTAATATTATTAAAGTGTTATTGAATATTTATGAAGGTATATAATAATACGTATAAAGTACAAAGTTGGCTCACTTTTTCCTCTTCCTCTCTACCTCTCTCCTCCCTCTGGCGCCACCAGAGGTCTCCCACTTTTCCCAACCTTTTTTTTTCCCGTCCTCTCTCTCTCTGTGTCTCAAATTGGGGGATCATGTGCATGCAATCCCCATCTGAGCCGTCCGTGCTCGGCAATCAACGGCCCACATTTGTTTAGACTCAAACAAATCTGCACCGTTGATTGCCGAGCTGATCTAAGCCGTTGATCGCCGAGCACAAACGGCTCGGATGGAGACTGCATGGACAGCATGACCCCTGGGTCCCTCTCTTTCTCTCTCCCCCCTTGTGTAGTTACCTGCACACACACAATTATTAAGCCCAGTATTTCTAACAGACTAACACCATTTTTTCTAACTCTAGTATCAACTTAATTACACTATTGGGACGTAGAAAAAGGAAAAAGTTTTCTAACTGGTCTAGTTCTTACACTATTTTTACACTATTATCGCGACTGGAGATGCCCTTGGAAAGACATCCAGTTCAAATTGGGCAGACAGAACAACTTGGCAGAGCAGTACAGTATCAGTTATGATGAATGCCAAACCATTACCTACTCTATTTATGGTTGCTAGAGGTGTCTTTCTTTAGATATGGAATCGAATTAGGGACCATGGGGGATCGCATGATTGTTCTTAATTTGTCCCCTAATCCCATGTAGTTACATGTTTATATTCTCTCAAAACCTTGGAATAACTTGTCTTCCAAATTATTTACCAAAAAACAAAAAGAAATTATTACATATGAAAATACTTTTGGAATGTTTGGCCTAATATGCTTTAGTTATTTGTAATTTACATATTAATCTAGTAATTTTTATATTATACCCCAACAACGTGTATAATAAATGGGCAAATTGAACAAGGTTCTCTCATAAGAAAAAGAAATTTTATTGAAATCACAAATAATTGTACTAATTTATTTGAGATACAATTACAAAGGTTTAAAAAAAAAAGGTAGTGTTAATGCAAAAACTGTTTTTTATTGTGTCAAAACTCCAATGCATAAAATGCATGTACATTGCACGTAAGTACAAGCATTTTATGCATTGGAGTTTTGGCGCAATTAAAAACGATTTTGACATTAACATTTGCATGAAAAAAACAGAGCTACTAATTCAAGATAAGAACAATTAATTGAACTCTCAATATGTACACAAATTTTCAAATTTCTTCGCATCGAATTAAAGATCTCTATTAATAATTTAATTTGGTACAAAAAATAAAAAAATAATGCGCGGAAGTACTTTATTTTGTGATTCGAAGGACATTGCAAAGACAGCCCAACAAGACAATCCACTAAGCCAACAATTATAAATACTTTTGTACACAATTTTTAACAAATTTTGCATCAAATGAAAGATTTTTTATCAGTAGTTTAATTTGGTGCAAAAAAAATAAAAATTATGCGCGGAAGTACTTTATTTTTTATCCGAAGAAAATTGCATAGGTGGGATTTCTAGAAATGAGAAACAAGGAGGGTAAGGGGGTAGCTACGTAATTTGGGAGGGGGTACAAAATAATAACAAGGGTCAGACTGTTATAATTCAGTGAGGGAGGAGGGGGATTGAGGGGTAATAAATAGAGAGCCGTATAACTCATCCACCCCCTCGCAAAACTTCCCAAACCATGGATGAGGAGTGGACCTGGGGTTAGTCATCTGGGTCCAAAAGTTATACCCCTCCTCATCCCGCAGCCAAACAGGACCTAGGAGGTATTATTTATGGAGGTTGGACCCATATTGATGTAACATTCATAGAGGGGGATTAAATAATACTCCCTCCGTCCCAATTTTATAGTTTCTCGTTCTATCCTAACCGGATAAAAAAATGATTATATCTTTCAATCGGTAATACATTTTATATGCAATATGGATCTTGTTTGATAGATTTTGATTTAATCTAATAAACAAAGTGTTCAAAATCACCTAAACCGTTGTAGATTATAAGATATAACACTTTGAAAAGTGGCACGAACTCCCAAAAGGGACTATAAAATTGGGACGGAGGGAGTATTTAGTTTGGAAGCTTTAGGTAATAAGGGGAACAAAATAGTACTTAGTTTGTTTTGTAGTGGAAATTTGACCCTTTCGATATTTAATCCACCTAGGCCACATTAAATGGGAGAGGGATTGAATATTGTCGCGCCCCGAAATTTTCTCGATGCGGCGTGAGAAAAGATCATGACTTTGTGCGACGATATTGTGAAAAGAAAGTTTGACAGCTGTGACTTTTATTGAAAATTAGAGTCGCCACTTAACATAGAGTTCAAGTGTGTTAAGTCACCCCTAAAGATGTGCTCTAACGAAAGCATCTTTAAAAAATTATTTTTCAATTGAAAATGACTTCGTTGAGTTTGCGGTCTGCGAAATCAGAGATGGGTCCGGAGATTTACTGTTACGAGTAGGGAAGGTGTTAGGCACCCTACATCGCCCTTTCGGTACTTATTTTCCAAAATTAACCCTTTTTAAAAGTATCCCTAGCCGGGAAATAAACAATTGAAGTGAACGATATTTACAACGATAGGTGAACCTGAGGGTATAAAAGGCAAGATGGCAGAGCCTACTTTTGCTGTGTATACCTTCAATTCAACCATACATGCCGAAATTGATTCGCATTGAACTGGTTAAATGAGACATGAACATAAGAAACAATCTCATTTTTAATACCGACGACAGTGTACTTAATTCGACGGCGTCGGTATCCTCAATTCATTGCAAATGGATTTCGGATGACTAAATCATGAATAAATTAAAGCAAAACCAATTTGCATTGACTAGGATAAATGAGACTCGCACATATGTACAAATTTCATTTTTTATACTGACGACAGTGTACTTAATTCGACGGCGTCGGTATCCTCAATTCAATGCAAATAGATTTCGAATTAGAAAAACGGATATTCACATCTTGGATCAAACAGAGAGAATAATATTGAAATGAGTTAGACCACAGCGGAAGACAAAATATGTGCCATAATAAATGGACGAGACAAAAACAACAAAATAAGTGCTTGTATCAAAGATAACAATGTTGGCACTTTGAAGAATGGTGGGCAGGCGGACGCCTTTCTAATGAGAAACTATGCCCCGGCGGATTATACACGCGAATCCTGCTTTCATATCAATGTACTAACACTGTTAAAAATAATAATGTCAGAAATTTGAATGATGTTGGGCATATGGGGCCTATCTAAAGAGACAACTGCCGCACCATCTTGCTTTCATATCAAAATCCTGACATTATTATCATGAGAAGATTATTTACATTTTGTATTTTTTATAAATTGAACAGAACAACACAGAAATTTGAATTGAAGGCGAACATTAATATTACCTTGCTTTTGAATTACAATGTGGCCGAAAGACAATCTTTAGCAAAATGAAACCATAATCCAAGATAGTAGTATTTTAACTATCGTGAACTATGCTAACATTATTGCACACAAAATCTTTCAAGTACTATGCTGAAACATTCTCCTTGCAGAAACAGTCGATAGTTCGATCAAATCTCGAGATATGTCATTTTTCATGTAGCTGTGCGTACATTACAATGGCGAGGTTGCCGATGCATGTCTGAAATTTTCTCTTTTGATGATCGACTTGTTGATCATTGCAGTTGAAGTGCCAAATTTATTTTCATGTGACTTTCTTTATCAGACTTTGAATTATGGGCCTTCTTAATTAATCTGGAGTGGCGGGGCAAATTGGGACATCAACAAATATTCCGGGTTACAAATGGACTCCCAAACCGAGCCATATGCGTAGGGCTCGGGATTGAATAGTCCAAGATTTCCAATCCGACAGCCCAGCACCCAAACAAGCACATCATCTCCAGCTTCATCATCTCCATTACAAGCAATCAATACCACAATATAATCAAATCTCAAAACCAAAACCAAAACTTTTTCGGGTTTTCTTTTCTCAAACGCATAAACAAGCACACTTGTCAAAATTCCCCAATTGCAATCTAATGAAACACAACCAATGTGATTCATTAAACATCTAAGTTCAGTTCTAATTCATTACAACAACCAAACCCTACGTTCTAGTCTTATCTAATCTAAAAAACAAGACCAAGAAAAGCC
Source organism: Vaccinium darrowii (assembly GCA_020921065.1). Lineage (NCBI taxonomy): Eukaryota > Viridiplantae > Streptophyta > Magnoliopsida > Ericales > Ericaceae > Vaccinium > Vaccinium darrowii. The sequence continues at coordinate 12,198,133 of CM037152.1, forward strand.
TTAAAAAATAATTTAAATGAGCTACTCACCAGTCAACAATGTTCTACTACCTTATATTCACAGGCATCATTTCAATTTTCATCCCATCTGCTTCTGCCTCCTCATCTCCATCACCTTCCGGTGAGAATTCGAATGCAACAAGCTCGAAAACGTCGGACTGCTCGCCGGCCGGTACTCTGGCACGAGCCGCCCCGACTTGTACCGGACCCCACAAGCATTGCACAATGTTTTAGGCCCCATAGGACCCGCCCGCCACTGTGGGGTCTTCTCAGCCCCGCAATGCTGGCAGCTCCTCCCAATCGCGGGAGCGCTCGGCAGCACCACTGTCGCTCGGGGTTTCTGTTTAGAGTTCTTTCCGTTCACTTGACTCCAACACCAATACTGCTGATTGGCTATGTCGGCAAACGCGCCCGGCCTCCACGGCCTCCTCCCCTTGCTCCGCGGTTTCATGGGGTAACAAGCTGGGGCTAGAATGCTTTTGCAGCCGCCAGAACAGCTCGTGGTGGAGCTGCTGTTGCTACCGGTGGTGGTGGTGGTGGTTGTAGGGTCGAGTACAGAGACGGGGCTGTGTTGGTTTGGGGCAATGCTGGGGTTGGAGGAGAGAATGTCGAAGCATGTTTCAACCGATGGGAATGCGTCTTTGTTCGACAGCCATTCCAGTTCTTCCTCTGCATGCTCCTGAGTATATGGGGAGAAAAATGACTCAGTACCCAAACACGAATAAATCATCATTTTCAAACAGGAAAATACTCCAGTATTCGATACTTCAGTCTCGATCAAGTTGTTTACTTTTTGAATTTGGCTTCTTGTAAAATATTTGACAGAATATGGTATAATTCCATCCTCTGGAAAATTTGCAATGGTGTCATATAATTAGCGGTGTGGCCAAAAAATTATACCAGCATGACACAATTTCCTTGTGTTGTTAGCACGCTAATTTTCCCTTGGGTTGTTAGCACGCTAACTTTCCCACTAACTCTGGCAGAAAAAAAAAAAGACTTATATTTAATTTCGTAAACACGTAACAGTTTCGAGGTGGAAATTCAGTGAATTGAGAGTTGCTTGTAAGTAATTAGTTATTTTGTAATCCTAAGACATCTCCACATATTATTAGTGTTGATTTCCACATAATATTTGCAGAAGAATAGCGTGGTAATACCATATGGTGGTGTCCCAAGAGCAATGGCAGCATAGTGCGATGATGATTAAAAGCATGAGAGAGGACCGAGAAGGGTCTTATCAGGGGAATCATGTAACCTAGTGTACCATACGATGGCTCATCTAAGAATTTCAGGCCAACGACAAGGGCAATTATGCAAAAGTAGGAGGGGAATTAAGGGCTGCAAATGAGCCGAGCCGAGCTTAGCTTTGTAGTTTTCGAACTCAGCTCGTTTGCTTAACAAGTCCAAAACTCAAACTCGGCTCAGTCGTAAACAACCGAGCCAGACTAATTTACTTAACGAGCTTATAAACGAGCCGAGCTTTTGCAAGCAAATGGTAGGATTGATTCTCCAAGAATTAAGTGCGAGATAGGTGCATATCATGCCACATTTTTACACAAGGTTCTAGGCCGCATGATTGAGTGGCACGATTGCCCAAAAGAAGCAAAGCAATTTGGGACGGACGGAGTATATTATGCCAGCGTGCCACATTTTGACTTGACGTTCTAGCGCGCATGCGGCCATGCCAAAAGAGCTGTGCTATGTGCACAGCAAGCTGTGCACAGCAGCCCTTTTCTCCCGCCTCGGGTCGCACAAAGATGATCGGAGCCCCTCATTTTGTTCAAAATATGTCGTTTAAGGTCTCTGTAAAAAATGAGCTTCGTTCGATATCGTTAGAGGCGTTAACAAAACACCAAAAATCACTTCAGAATTTAGGCTTTGTTCAAAATATGTCGTTTAAGGTCTCTGTAAAAAATGAGCTTCGTTCGATATCGTTAGAGGCATTAACAAAACACCAAAAATCACTTCATAATTTAGGCTAAATTCTGAAGTGATTTTTGGTGTTTTGTTAACGCCTCTAACGATATCGAACGAAGCTCATTTTTTACAAAGACCTTAAACGACATATTTTGAACAAAATGAGCGGCTCCGATCATCTTTGTGCGACCGAGGCGGGAGAAAAGGGCTGCTGTGCACATAGCTTTTCTGATGCCAAAAGCATACAACTCATTTCTTCTTCTTCTTTATTGGCTCGGTAGGACTCATTTCATTGTCACAACTCACAAGTTGGCGTCCCAAGCAAAAAAGGGCAAAAACACCTTAATGAAATTCCCAAATGACCCTTAAAAAGGCCAAAACATATCGATGAAATTCCTAAAAAGCCCCTCTACATGCATTAATTATTGGGTAAATTACACTGACCTCCCCTGAGGTTTCTGACTTATACACTGACCACCCCTACTTTATCTGAAATAGCACTGACCTCCCCTGAGGTTTATATTTTCGTATCAAAAACACCCTTCTACCCGTCGGACGGGTACCGACGGCGCCGGGGACCCCTTTGTGGGTCCCCAATAGTCGATCCGAGCCGTCCATTCATTCCAGAATCGAATTCCGAGTGGGTCTACGCTGGAATCACCTCAATCGAACGGTCCTAAGTGCTCGATCCAAAATTTTTTGAACTAAATGGGGTGATTTTGGATCGAGCACTTAGGACCGTCCGATTGAGGTGATTCCCGCGTAGACCCACTCGGAATTCGATTCTGGAATGAATGGACGGCTTGGATCGACTGTTGGGGACCCACAAAGGGGTCCCCGGCGCCGTCAGTACCCGTCCGACGGGTAGAAGGGTGTTTTTGATACGAAAATATAAACCTCAGGGGAGGTCAGTGCTATTTCAGATAAAGTAGGGGTGGTCAGTGTACAAGTCAGAAACCTCAGGGGAGGTCAGTGTAATTTACCCTTAATTATTTATAATGGTGTTTTGTTTCCCAACGTAATAACCCTAGCCATCTATCATCATGTCAACCACCCGTGACTTTTTGTTAAAAGACAAACCCATCGAATCCGCCGCCCCCAACACAGTTCGACTCGTCCGACCCAGTTCCCAACACAGTTCGACTCGTCCGACCCAGTTCCCGAATCTGCCTAACTCGTCCGAGTCGACCCAAAACCGGCCGAGTCACGACGTGGAAACACCATAGAAACCCCAAAAAAAAGTCCGAGTCAGGAACAAACTCGGAGAGAATTTCATGCAGAGGTCAAATGACGAAAACAAAGGATTGGGGGAAACTTACAGGGTTAGAGAGGCTCTGATGGTCATTTGGGTCTTGGCTATTGGAAGTAGCAGGAGGAGGAGGAGGATGAAGAGGAGGTTTGAGGAGGGTATTTTCGTCATAATCTCCATCAGCCGCGTCCAAAGTAAAGTTGAGAAGATCTTCCACCATGAAACGAGCAGTTGGGTCCAGAGAAGAAGCCTCCATTTCCACACACACAGAGAGAGAAGAAGAAGAAGAAGAAGACGACGACGAACGTTGAAAAGCCCCGTACGGCAAGGAAATAAGGGTGCGGTTTTTCACCTCTGTTTGGAGAGAGAGAGAGGAGAGAGATTCCCGTAATTTATCTACTAGGACGACAAGGGTTTTGGGTGGCAACGAGGAGATATGTGGATTTTCCTTTCTGTATTTTCCGTTTTCTTTTATTTATTCATCAATGAGGATGTTATTCCCTCCTTCGCCAGCCTAGACTTCTGGGCCCCCACCACTCGACCATTAATTATCTGGTACTGCTATCACAACTCACATGATCTTTCAACAACACCACCCTTTTCCGCTCTCACACCTGGTTTGGGTAAATCTGAAAAAACTAATTTTTTAATTTTGTTTTTAATCAATTTTTTTTTTTTATTTGTTAGTTTTCGGTCTATTTTTTGTGGTTTCTTGGCTTGTCTCGACGAGAGGAATATCAAAAGTATAAAATTATTAATCAAACTTAAAGTTTTGTGAATAAAGACCAAGAAAGTATAAAATTATCTGTCACCTTCGTCTTTATTCACAAATTTGTTTTTACGTAGATACTGTATGTCAATACAAATTTGTTGGCCCTGTTAGGTTTGAAATTTTAGTTTTGTTGACATCATCATTTCTCTTATTTCTCTCTCTATCTCTCTCCACTCAGTGCACATGTTTACATCATCAAAACCGGGGATGGAGCCAGAGGGGGGCCAGTAGGGGCGGTCGCCCCTGCAAGGAAAAAAAATTCTCCAGTGTTATATAGAAAAAAAGAAATTTTCCTATGAACTATATAGGTTCGTCCCTGCAAAATATATTAGGAAAAAAATTCGCCCCTTCGTAGTGAAATTTCTGGCTCCGTCCCTGATCAAAACTAAACTAAACTGCAAACCAAACACAACCGTTATAGTGTATTCTTCAAATTATATTGGTCATCCATATAAATGGTATCCGAATATATAGGCTACCAATATTCAATTAATTTAATTTTTTACATGAATGACCTACTCAACATTCTTCAAAAATTATACAGTTTCAATCGCAAATGATACAAATTATTGAGAGCCCACAATTGAGGTCACTACAGGTACTCCAAATCCGTTGATCATCGACCGGCAATACCACAAGTCACTGAATTTGTTTTGCATGAGTTCTTCGGATCGCCGGAAATGGGTAGCGGTTATGAGATTGACTCTCATAATAATCTAGTTAATACTAATATCCTACGCGAAGAGACGAAAAAAAGTTCATGGCCCGAATATAACCTCACTTTGAGCTAGAAAAATCATAAGTGGTTGTTAAAATCCATTAAGTCAATTTTTTTATTTAACGCATTGTGAGAAAATAACATTCCTCGTAAGCCGCAATAAATGAATTTTGAGAATAAGTCTGGAAATGGAACAACCCCTAAGTTGAACGTGATGAAGTAGTATCGATATCTCCAATCCTAATTTCACTTACTAACTCAAATGACATCGTACCTATGAATAAAGCACACACTTAAATAAAAAAGGAACACTCTAAACATGGCCTAAAGCCATCCCAATTGCATGTTATAAAGGTCATGGGCAGTTCGAAAGAGGGCCCACCAAACACCCGTTGTAGATAAACAATGCCACACGCAATTTGTGCCGTTGTAACGTTTCCAATGTTCCTTTGCCTTTCTCAATTGGACATGTGATATTTCCATTTTTTGGAATAAAGATAGGGGCATTACTGTAAACTCCAGTGAGCTTGGGGGCCTTGTATGCAAATTAAGTGAGGCGGCCCGCTTACGCAACGGCCCACCCACTGAACTCGACGACCACAACGATGTTAACCCTTTCCAATGGACTTCGACTGACACGTCAGAAAACCAATGGCTGACCCCCACGTCAGATAGTTTAGTTTTTCTTTTGAATTTTAAAATTTTTGAAATCCTCAGACTCTTCCGACACCGCACGTGGCGGCGGTATTCACGTGACCCCTTTATGGCTTTACTTTTTTTTTTTTTTGATCACTATTATGGCTTTACTCTTTCTTCTTCTTTTTCTTCTTCCCTTTTTTTTTTTTAGAACTCAGTTGTTTGTGGACTTGGCCGGTAATAAGTGTAGTGATTAATCACAATCGTTCGTTTAGCAATCAATAGTCCAGATTAAATATTATTCTACATTTAAGATATGAAATTGATATTCGCACTCTTAATTTTGATGCAGGGACTCCAAGTTATAGTAGTTTTCCAAAATTACCCTTTTGCAAGTTCTATTATTTACTTCAGGCATTCCAAAACTTTTACCCTTTTCCATTATTTCAGGCTCTCCAAAAAAGCAAATAGTTTTTTTCTTTAATAAAAAAAACAGCAGATAGTTGCTCAACTCTTTTTACTGCACGTCACTGAATTAGTTACTTCCATATGTAATTCCTTTGTAGAGTATTTTTGTTATTGTCCCCGAGTTCTGCACTAGGACAACCTGGACAAGTGGTCTTCGGCTTATGATTATAAAACCATCATTTTGTCCATGCAAAGTCTCTTGAGAATTCTATTACTTTTCCTCTCAAGAGTTCTCTAACTTTGGTGATGTGATTTGTTTACCTCACTATGAGTTTTAAAACTTAAATTTGCGGCTGTTATGAAATTTTGAGGGAAAAATGGTAGATAATGAGTACAAAAATGTAAAGATCTTGTGTCGCAGCCGTTATAAATATTTTGCTTCATCAACATTTTCAATTGTGTGCTATTTATTTTGGAGAATTCTAGCAATGTTTAGCTTCTTTTTTTTTTTTTTTTTGCAAAGTGGCGTGAAATAATCGGACGTAGATGCATGTTTAATGTTTGAAACCTAATGTTTCTGTTGTGGATGTTTAATGTTTGGGACTTAATGTTTATGTTAATGTTTAAAACCTAATGTTTATGTTTGGTTTTGATTCATTTTTTCGTTTGGAGTGCCTTAGTAAATGAGGAGATAATTTGGGGGTGGGGTGCCTCCGGGAATTTTTATATCTTAAAAAGGGTAGTTTTGTAACTTCATTAAATATTGGAGTGTTTGCATAAAAAAAGTGAGATCTAAAATCAGCACCCTTAAGATACTGACCTTTTATTTAAGATAATCGGTTATCAACGGTCTGGATTTAATAATTATTCTACATGGAAGATACTTCCTCCGTTCGGATTTATTTGTCTATCGTTCCATTGTAACAGGATAAAAACTAGTAATATCTTTAAATTGATAATAAATTTTATATCCAATGTGGGTCTTGTTTCATAGATCTTGATTAGTTATATAAGACAATGTTCATAAATTACATAAAATATTACAAATAAAGATATAATCATTTGAAAGTGGCACGAACTCCTGAAATGAACTAACAAATTTGGACGAAGGGAGTACTAATATTTTATGTAAGATAATCTGGACTCTTAATTATCGAATAGACATCTGTAATTGCTCACTACAAAAGTATAGTGCTAAGCTCATTTTTTAATGAATTCATATTTACTACAAGTATTGTACACATAAAATAAGTATTTTACCTAAACCAACTTTCCGCAATTTTTGAGACGTATGCATTGTTTCCCATTTGCTAAGAACAGTTTCTCATAAAAATTGAGTTTAGCTTGATTGTTAAAATCAGTTTTGTTTCCGATTAGCTAAATTTAAGTTGTTAAAAGTCAATTTTCTCTTACTTGCTCCTTTTGCTAAAAACAAGTTGCTAAAATCACCTTGATGCTTTTAACTAATAAGGGTTTGGGGTGCTTAAAAACAAACTTTTAGCAAACGGGAAACTCACCCTCAACAACTGAAATTGAACTTTACCGATTACTTCTTAGTCCAACAAAAGAGGATAACAAATCACATTAATGCTTTTAGCAAATGGAGGTAAGGGGTGTTAAAAGCGGGATCGGGGGGCCCGTACAATCACGGTCGTCCGTTAGGTAATGAACTGTCCCGATTATCTTACATAAAAATAAATTAAATTTCTTACATGTAGGATAATTGCATTTAATTGGGACCGTTGATTGCCGAATAAACCGCAGTGATTGTTCACTACAGGGGTAAGCTCATTACAGAACCCCGCGAATCCACTAAAAGCATCTTTACCTGTTTCTCCTTAGATCTTGTTTCTCATTTGATTTTATGGGAATCCCATAAAATTAAGTGGGTTAATTTTAGCAAATGAATAAATCATTCGCTAAACATTGGCTAAAATTTACCCATTTTAACAAATAAAAATGGGTTGATTTTAACAAATAATTTACTCATTTGCTAAAATCAATCATTTGATTTTATCGGATTCCCATAAAATCAAATGGGAAATAAGGCCTTAGAGCATCAATATGTGGCTACTCAATTTAACTTTTAAGTTAAATTGAGTAGCCAAAACCCTAAAACCACCCAAAAATCAGGCTCCCTATTCCCACTCATCAAATTGTTTTTGCTACAGTACCGCACCAAATTTGGTGCGGTACTGTAGCACGCACCAGCTAACTTTTTTTTTTTTTTTTCGGTTGCTGTGTACAGCTGTACAGCAGAGGAGGAAAGAGGGAGAGAGGAGGGAGGGGGGAGGGACACGTGGCGACGTGTGTGTGGCTGTGGGGGGGGAAGGTCAATAGTGGGGGGGTCCACTTTTTAAAATTCTGGACAGAGTACATCTCCCCACGTGGGGAGATTTAGTTTTAGGGAGAAAAAAGTTTTTTTTTTTTATAGATTTGAGGGGAATAGTTTAAATAGTTAAGTTAAAATAGAGAGTCTGATTTTGTGAGTTTTTGATAAAGTAACTTGCTAATTTATAAAAGGTGTTTTTGAAGTTAAATTTGATGAAAATTTTGGTTCTCCTGATGAGGATGCTCTAAAGTCCAACAGAAGAGGAGGCGGTTCTTTTTTTAAGGGATCCCTTCACTCTTCCTGCACCATTAAGATTGAAATAGTGTTCCCACTTAATTGCATATCCATGGGTCCACCCACATTTTAATTTTTGCCGGAAATAAGTAGGTGGGGGTGCACAGAGAGAAATGTAGTCCCGAGAGAGTATCATGCTTAAGTGTTTTGATACCTATCGATATCCGAATAAGATAATTTGTTTCTAGATGCTCTTCTCAACCAGCCCTGGGACACCTACAGTTTAGATCAATGGATTATCAAGCACACAATTGTATAACATTTTTTAAGACTTTTTGGAATTATAAGGTTCTAAATTCGGAACGAAAATCGAAGGAAATACTAGATCAATTACATAAAAATATCTGAGGGGGCTGATTTTCTCCAAGACAAATTGAATAATAATTTAACTGTTCAAATCATTTGTGCGGGACTTAAAAGTGGCCCTCACAAGACAGCATTTTGTGAAGCACTTGCAGTGGCTCAGCGGTGCCTTGCATGGTTCTGTGCATGTAATGCACCACAGGCCCCCTCTTCCATTTAATTAGGCGCAGAAAAGTATACGAAGCTGTACATGGAAATACTTTATTTTGTCTAAAAATTGCACGTATTTTTAGGTAAGTTATCTCTTAGGAACTAAGGGAGTAATCTACATCTATGCTACATTAGCTTATCCTTGAAATTAACACCCCCCATGAGAAGCGAATGGCTACAATACATACCCATTAAATATGTATACCATATGTACATATCGTATGGTCCACATTGGTACATTGGCAATCGTAACATTTTTTAGTGTTCTGTAACTTTTCAACAATATGATTCGTAACATTTTCCGTGATTCATAATATTTTGGTGCGTCTCATAAAAAAATCTTAACTTTTATTAATAAGAGGTAATCGATTCATAACTTTTATAGGGGTGCCTTTCCCATGAGAAGCCTTTCCCCTCTAAGTTATCTTACAGACCAAGTTGTGTCTCCGTAGTCTAAGAAAACTTATCTTTCCAATATAATTTTTGGTTAATTACAAAAAAAAAGGGAAAAAGGAAAGCGGATCTTGATAGTAACGTATGGTCTCGTAAGTTAAGATTTTTGGCACTCAAGCTCGTAAATACACCAATAGAGCCCAAAGCCCTTGTTCATTATCCAAACTTTGTACAAAGTCACGCCCGCCACATTATCTAGCGCCTGAAAAATTGATTTTCAAGCCACCAGATCAGTCAGTTCAAAACCTCTCAGTGATATCGATCTCCCGAATGACACTTCATTCTACCGGTCGACACATCAATTTGTCAAAAAAAAAATTGGAATCTTCTGCAGCAGTTTGAAACAATGTAGGACACTTTGATCCGGTCACCCTAGTTTGGTATGCACGATCATGACTCTTAGAGATAGAGTTTCATGACCGAATAACTTCTATTATTCACGGATTCTATTAATTCGTATTAATTATCCCTAAAAAAACTAGATCTATAAATAGGAGCCTTAGTGTTAGGGTGTCACACACTACACATATCCAATCAATCATGCTCAATCTTTGACTCATATTTCAAATTCTCGAATTGAATACATGCCCCTTGCTCATAGCAACAAAAGCCCCATACCCTTGAGTTCTAAAAACACCTAAGCGATCCAAATCCCCACAAACCCTTAGTTTTTAGGGTTTTCATCCAAAAACCATCAAAGGCTTTGACATTCGAGTTTGATAATTAAATCAAACTATTGAGGGAATAAGGCGGAATGTCGCCACAACTTTCGGGCTAATTAATTTCTATTTCTGTCAATTTTCTAACCCTTTTGCAGGTCTCGGTTCTGGTGTGAGGAGAAACTCTATCTGGCGCATCATTGTGTCGACCAGGACATTGAACCTCATACAACTGCTAACTGGCGGATCATTGCTTGGAGAAATTTCTTCTATGGTCTATTTTCTTTTTGTTTATATATGCATGCCCATGTACCCCCTTCCCCTATGCGTTTATTTACTGTCTAAATCACTTTTACGAATGTTTTAATGCCTAATTAACCATCACTTGTATGAATCAAACTAAATAACTGAAAAGCCTGATGTCAAGTTAATTCTAAAGGCCAACTTGCTGGGCAGAAAAGGGGTGTTTAACACCTTACCCTCGCCGCATCCTAGGCTTCCGAATACAAAATCTCTATCCCGTTTCTTAGTCGTTAAAACCAAGTGGCGCCTCTAAAAGGTTCACGTGCGGCGGAGTGGACACTAGCAAGATATATAACACGCAACAACGGATGTCATGAGTTCGCGTATTTATTATCCTGCATGCGAGCTTGCGCCGTAATGGACGGGTATCCACAATAGTAATATTTTTTATGGATTTTTAAACTTTGTCTAATAAACGTAGCGAAAACTTTGTAAGAAAACTAAGTGAAATCAATCAAATAAGATTCATATTGCATATAAAAGACACTTCAAATTTAAAAACATAGCTAATTTTATGTTAGAGCATCTCCAGCCCTTAATCTTCGTTTTCCCTCTCAAATTTGAGTAAAAATGTGGATACAAACTTGATTTGGTATGGTGCACTCCAATCACAAGCCAATTTTTTATTCTGATTTTGCTTCAAAAAAAAGTCATAAACATTTTGATACCCTGATTCTTCTCCTTCAACACTGTTGACCCACCTTCGCCGCCGGAACTTTAACTAGGTTCTTCCTTTATCCTCTTCGAAACTTTAACCAGGTTCTTCCTTCTCTGTCTGTGTGTGTGTTGGGGAGGGGGGGGGGGGGGGGGGGTGGGGGAACCCAAATCTAGATTGAAGCACCAGTCTCTACCTCCACCAGCGTCAACCACCACCACCACTACCAGCGTTGACCACCACCACCACCGTCGCCCAAAAACCAGCACCTCCGTTGACCACCAACAAGCACAACCACCAACCACCAAAAATTAGCTGTTTGGTTCAAGGCTTGGTTCTCCCTCAATTTTGTTAAGGATTTGAGTAAAAATCAATTTGGTATGGGTTTGATTCTAGGACTGGAGGTGTGTATTGGGTGATTTTACTCAAATTTCAAATTTGGTTTTGAGTTTGGTTCAGCGCTGTATGGCCGATCTTGAACTAAGACGAGTAAGGTGGCTGACTTAAGCCCCTAAATTGTGGCCCAAAATTAGGGCCCTGAATAGGTACACCCAGGTGCCTATTCGGAATCAATGATTTAATCTATTGTTTATCAGGGGCCCAAAATTAGAGCCCCAAATAGGTACACACAGGTACCTATTCAAAATCAATGATTTAATCTATTGCTTGTACACTCAACGAGCTAGCTAACATAGCGGAAAAGCTTTCACTGTGTTCACTTCACATTTAAAAAAAAAAGATTTAAAAAGATTCTAAAAGATTCTTTCCTCGTTTCTCATCTCTACAATCATTAATCACATTTATCTTTCTACTCATACTCCTCTCTCCAATCATTATTCTCATTTCTCTCTCTATTTCTCTCCAATTATTATACTTCTCTCTAAGTATTACTTTTTCCAAAATCCCATCCAAACACTATCTCAAAAATATTTCTCAAAATATTCTTCTCAAAACTCTCAACCAAACACAGTGTTTGGTTCTCTATCCAATAGGTATATGGCTCACTTCTTGAGCCTCTCTTTTCATTGTCCGTAACAATATTTTTTTCCCCTCTCACAAACCATAGTTCCGAAGGAATATTTTTTTATTGGTGCAAAAAATAAAATGACAAAAAACTAGTTTTATTCAGAACAACGAAACGAATCATGGAGGAAAAAAAAAACTCTGGGACCAAGTAACTATTATTTTGATGTTAGTTTTTATTTTTATTTTTTTATAAAAAAAACATTGGCTCCAAATTTACAAGTTCATTTTAAATTCTGAGAATCTCAGGATTGACTTTGCAGTGCTAAAGGTGCTTTTAGATCCAAATAGTCAAAATGAACATTGACGGGAGGGATTGTTCCACTAAGGTGGTTTTTTGAAAAAACTGGCTTTTCACAGTTTTTATGTGATGTATTGTGAGAAAATGACCTGTCTCGATTTTTGAAAAAAACAATTTTTTGTTATTGAAACACCCCTTTAGAAATCAAAGCTATTAAATGGATGCAATTAATTTGCGAATAATATACGAAATCTTTGACTAACAGCATCTCACAAAAACTTCACATACCTAACCCACGTGCAAGCAGTCAAGCAATACCCACAAAAACTTCTACTTCCCACCTTGGACAAGGTTAGTAGGGGTGTACACGGTCCGGATCGGATCGGATTGGCATGAATCCAATCCTAATCCGCGAGTCACGGTTTTTATAAAATACAATCCGTGTCCGGACCAAAAGTCTCACGGTTCGGTTCCAATCTCATCCGCAAGTCACGGATCGGTTCCGGTTTTATCCACGGATTACATGTTACACATAAACAAGTAACAAAGTTATATAATTGAAATTTTACCTAATGGTGTTAACACAACTAATTAGAGAAGAGGCCTTCGTTGGAATCTCACACTAATGGTGTAAACACAAATACACAACTACTAATTGAATCTACTATATGGTGTCACAAATCCTGAGTTTATTTACTCCAAATGGGCAATATTAGACTGCTTCCATGGGTCATATCAATAAAAATACACATCCAAACACGGTTATCAACCTAGTTTTAAAAGAGATCACAGTTTACCCCAGAAATAGATAACAAGTACATATAGTAGAAGTTAGTGTAACAGTTTAACCCCTAAGTTTTGAAAGAGATCACAGTTTACCCTCTAGTCTGTGTAGTAGAAGTTTGTGTAAAATTATGTGTGTGCGCGCGCGTATATATATATATATATTTTAAAAATTTATGTATAATAAAAATCTCACGGTCCGGATCGGTTAATCCACGGTTTCGAAATCAAAATCCGTGTCCGGACCGCGAGTCACGGTTTACTAATTTTTCAATCCGTGTCCGGACCATTAATCCACGGTTAAAATCCAAAAAGCGCGGATCGGTTCGGTCCGGACCGGCTTCACGGTTCACCGGTTTTTTTGTGCAGCCCTAAAGGTTAGGGTGGAGTGTGCCTGGACATTTTCCAATGATTTCTATTTCACACTGTTGGTCCATTTTTAAAATCTGTGACATTTTTTATTGCTTATATCTCTTGGTTCATACTAATAGTTTTCAGGATTTTGAGAACTTTGTACTATAGAACTAATTGAGATCTATTAAATAAAATCCATCGTACTTGCATGTTTTTTGAGATTTATACTAAAAGACATAAGTAATAAAAAAATGGCACGAATTTAAAAAATGAACCAACAAATGTGGACGAAGGAAGTAGTATGTAGTACTACACGTTTTGAAATATATTGAAATAGGAAAGCGATTCTTGATGACGTATCCAACCCGAATCAAATTCCCTATTATAGATTTCAGGCGCAACACATTACAGATTGCTGAAATATTTTGATCATTGGTGAGGCATAAATGTTATATTGATTCTTGGTATCAATTACAAGCTCATATTTTCACATAAGATTATGAGCATCCAAATGTAATCGTAAATAGCAAGTGGTGACTAACTCATGGGTAGAGCTCTTGAATACCCCATATTGTATCCGTGGATCGAGTCACATTCCCCTCTCCCCATGTAATAGATTAGGAATGATGAATGACAAAAAAAAAAAACTCTAATCTTATATAGGACCTTGCTAACGTGTGTCCAATGAGCATTTTCCTTATTATATATATTCTTTCTCTTTCATCTTTCATCCTTCATTTATTATTATTTTTATTAAATTCGTGTGATTTCCCTTTATTCAACAGTTATGTGCATTTACAAAAAAAAAAAAAAAAAAAAACAGTTTTCACAGAGAAACGGTGTGATAGCGTGGAGAGAGAGTGTGTGAGGAAAAATAAAAAGATAAAATAAGGGTTAAATAAGTGAACGGTTCGCCATAGAAAGAGGGTGATAGAGAGTTTTTGTACGTTGATGCATTTTGCCTATCTATTTATTGAGGCTGTTGCACACCCTTTTTGAGGTTTAGGCTAGGTAAAATGGAGAAAAGAGCTCATTTGTTGAGTCTCTTGGGGACACTCTAATTTTGCGTTTTTTTTTTCAAACGCAAATCTTTTCATAATAATCACCTTCATTACAATGGCTTCTATAGTCAAACTGCGTTAGTCTATACAAGATTTTAACTAGGAAAAAGCCAATAGAAAGAGGGTGATATAGAGAGTTACTGTAAGTTGATGCATTTTGATCTATTTGCTGAGGTTGTTGTACACCCTTTTTGAGGTTTAGGCTAGGTAAAACAGAGAAAAGAGCTCATTTGTTGAGTCTATTGGAGATGGTCTAATTTTGCATTTTATTTCATATGCAAATCTTTTCATAATAATCACCTTCATTACAAGGGTTTCTATAGTCAAACTGGCCGTTAGTCTAGACAAGATTTTAAGTAGGAAAATGCCAAGCATAGTTCATCGGGTGGTGGATAATATTTTAAAGATGTATCAATATCCGACAAGAGTGTATTGATATTCGTAAAAGTGTATTAATATCCGAACGGAGATGTGTATTGATATAAAAACTTATTTAGAAATGGAGGATATGCTTATTCCCCAATGCCTATCTATTCTTCACCCGATAGGTATCGAACTCTGTTCTTATTCATATTGTCTTCCAAGTTTGTAGCTTTTTCTTTTACTTCACAACTACTTTACAAACAGGATGATTGTTTTTAATTTCTCCCCATGATGGTCGTTATGGAAGATTGACCCGGGGTTCCTATAGCGTATCCTTCACACTACACCGTGTAGCACTCGTTAAAGCAATCAATAGTCTAGATTAATTTTAAAATTCAGACCACAGGAAACACTTTTGGATGGGTTACGTACGGGTGGATGGAGGCGCTACATCGTGCAGCCCGGATAAAGACACTACAAAGACCCCGATTTTTGGAAAAAGATGACCGAAAAAGTTCTTTTTCTATAAGTTAGTTTCCGGCGCAATACATCAATTAATTTGGAGATCAATTACACGAACCACTACTCGATCCCGAATAATTCAGCAAAATATATCAGCACTTCATGGGGAGTGATTTCACACTCACGGTAATTCGTCGCCCTCCCACATTGACGTTTAATTTACTGTAAAAGATAAAAATAAAAAAAAAGGAGTGTGAATATCAATTTGGAGGTGTAAAAGTCAATTACCCACAGCTATATTAATCTTGCAGATAGTCTTGCCCTGTAGTTCGGTTCAATTCGATATCAGTTATTGGGGCATTTTAACTTCATGTTTTTACCAGAAGAATTAATAATCACGGAAAGATCCGTGTCCTTATTAAGTTACGAGAGCCCAACCTGTACTCATCTCGGTTAATTTTATGTTCGCGGGCCATGTCATATTCATGTTCGTGTCAAAAAATAGTCAATCGAAACTCTCTAACTTCGTAAAGGATAATCTGCGCATAACATTTTCCATACTACTGCAAGTAAGCAATGATTACTGTTTCTGCGCATGGCATTTGCTAGTAAGCAATGATTGCATTGCAGAATAGGAATTTGTGTTGCTGGGATTTGCCTGAACTTTGCTAGTATGCAATGGTTATTGTTTTGGCAAGTGTTACGGCAAGAAGATGATCGTTAATCTCTCGTCCAGTGGCGGAACGAAGATTCAAACGTGCGGGGTTCCCCGTTCAATAGAAATCTAGTTATATTTTATGCGTGGAAAAATATGAAAAAAGGTTGAGCGTAAAATCATATAATTATTAGGTTTTTTCGTGGAATTTTTTTTTTCGTGGAAAGGTAATAACGCTTCCTCCAACTCTTTTATGGTATTCAAGTGAAAGACATCAAGATAATAATTTTTTTTAATCTGAACTAACCATAAATTCTCTAATTAATTGTAATTTTTATAGTATTTGTACAAAGTATTAGGTTTTTTGCATACCGTAAATACCTAGTTGAACCACATTACTCTATACAAAAAAACTTAGATGTGTTTCGAAAGTGCGGGTGCCACCTATCCCACCCCCTTTATGCGGCTCAGCTTAGCACCAAGGACAAATTGAGGGGTGGATGAGCTTGGATGACCGCCTTATTCACGTTTTAATTTTTTTTTTTTATGATTTCTATCATCATATATAATTAATGAATCGAAGGCTGAAGCACATCAAAAATCGCCCCCATGCCAAAATTGTCGTCCTCCTGTCATCGTTTGATATTAACGAAGTGTGTTTGCACGAGAGCTTTGTTCATGAAAGATCTAATTTTAATTTTTCCAAAAAGTGGGGGTGTCACAAAAACTGGTAATTAAGGCTCTATTTGGTATGTCGAAAACTAAAAAAAATAAAAATTTGAAACAAGTGGAAGGGGTGCGGCGTCCCTTTGGAGACATTCAATAAAATTGGAACGATACAGGGAAGGGGTGTGGCACGAGCCACCTCCCCCTCTTATAGCTTCCGCCTCTGCTCTCGTCAAAGATGGTTCCTGAGTGCTCTACCTGGATTCCAACCTGCAACTTACATGAGGTCCGAGTTCAACCTAGATTTGAAACCTCGAAGCTCTATTGATGTGCCAATTTTACCGACGGCAAACACTCCAGAGCTCCCAATAAACACCGCAACCAAACTACAAAGAGATCAACTTCTTTGAACAACTCAAATTGGAAAATACTCAGATGTTGGCTTCATCAATGAACAACTCCTTTGATTTCAACTAGGGGTGCCCAGCGGATCGCCCAATGCGCTTAATCCGTCCAAACCGAACTATTCGCGAACCCACCCAAGATATGTTACGGATAAATGCGAATCCTAATATTTTTATTTTGGTAGATGCGGTTTGATTCGGTTTGGTTCGATTCGGGTTCAATCCGCCCAATCCGCCTTTAATCCGTCAAATCTGCCCGATCCGCTCAATCCGCAACCGAAACAACCCATCCGTGTATCACTCACAAACGGATTGCGGATGCACAAAACGACTATCCACCACAAGCGGATCGGATTGAGAACCGAACTGATCCATGGACAACCCTAATTTCAACCCAGCGACATTAAGAGATTAGTCTCACCACCACCGTGCAACCAGGGCGATAAAAAAAGAGAGTAAATAGGAGAAAAACAATTAGAACTCCCTTTCTTGTACAACATTGATTTTGCCGTTCTATTAGTCAAGCGCTATCGCCCCTACAAAGAAAATTATACAACAATTTCTCAACCGAATGAGCAAAAACCTTCCCGTCAGTCCAACAGTTTCAGGTCGTCAATTGGATCATCCATGAACTCAGTGGTCTTCTACTCAACTCCTGCTGGCAAAGCCCGGTCTAACTTGGTGCAAACACCACTGGTTCACAGTGTTATGGTGGGTCTGAAGTTGCCCGGACGGATTCTTGTGTTAAAAAAAAAAAAGAACTAAACGGGGCTAAATTAAGTAAAAGAGTTGGTGAAAATTGTCTAAATGGTTAAAAGAGCAGCGTCAAGTAGACCATTCTTTCTGTACTTCTCTCCTCCACTGCTCAAGCTGGCGCTTCCCTCTGAGGTCCCATATCTCTTGTATCAGATGGGCAGATCATTCACCACGCACTGATGCGACCCGAATGTCCCATTTGAGAGCAATTCAACTGCAAAATTTTCAAGTCTTCTTGCTCCTGGACCAGGCCTCAAAACATTGGCATCTCCCCAAACATCACAAGTGTTATTCAACTCGAACTCGCCTAAACACCAGCCACCCGGCACTGGTTTTCCAGAACTCCGGCTCAAGATTTCCATGTCAATGCGGTCAAGAACTGGATCATCCGGGAGAAATGGCGAGCCAAAGGCGGCTCCACTTGCGATCAGATTGTCAAAATCCTCGGATTTGAGATGGCGGGGCTGCTTTTTGTCGTCGAAAGAAGAATACTTCAAACTGTGGTTTATGACTTTTCTTTTGAACTGCTGAGAATTACATAGAAGTGTTGGGAAGTAAACAGAAGCAGATGAAGGTGTATTTGATAAATACATTAGTAATGTCCTGGGTAGATTCTCTGTACCCACAATGGAGGACTCCAGAACCTTGCGACTCAAAACAACAGATGGTGAACCTGCACACAGAAGGATATTATTTTCAGTTCCACGCCACCATTTTTTTGGCTACTAGGATATGCTATTCTGTTAAGGATGGTGCATGCTTCACTAATGTGAGAAAAAGCCGTAATAACATCAGAATTAAGTACCAGTAATAAGCTTAGTGCTTTTTTGGAGGTCTAAGTCTAACTATTAGATCAAGCTTAAGCTTGAGCTTAATTGCCTCAGACGCTTGAGTTGTTCCCAACAACGTATATACATGACCCTTCCACATGTGCAACCCCATCTTGCATTAGATTTACAAACACTCACATGTATAAGAAGCAGAAAGCCAACAGTTAAGAGGACTGCCTTGGTTGTCAGTTCAAAACGTGATTTGCAAGGGTAAAAGTTTCCTTAGAACACAGCTCTAGTACCATGTTAGATGCATTGGAAACACTTTGGAGCAACAACGTTGTCCGAAAGCTAAGAGGACTAAAAAGGACCCTCACAGAATTTATCATATTTCACATCAAAAGGGCCGTAAAATCATAAAGTTGCAGCTGACTGCCTGCAAAATGCTACACAGTGTCTCTCTCCCTCCCTCTCTCTCTCTCTCTCTCTAACTAATTAAGTCCCGCAATTATTGTTCTAGTTTTAAACTTGCTGAATGTGAGAACAACATCATGTGAATAGCCAAAATTTCTAGACAGACAAGTGTGCACAATTGAAATGTAGATGAAAGGACTCCATATTGTGATAGACTAACATGGATAGACTAACATGGAGATCCAAGCTTATCCTTAATGCGATTTACGAGTACTTGGTGTTTTGTACACATCATTGGCATAAACTACAATTCTACAAAATTAAAACTACATCTCAAAGGACTACTCAGTTGTTTATATATAAGTTCAGCAGATCCCAAGTTAGGTAGGACACGTCATTTGACCTGTTTCAAGTATGACAGCTTACAGCCAGACGGGATACTTTTAAATCTTTTTCTTTGTCCTAGCCATAGTGAAGTTCCAAGAAGTCTTGAACTCACTGAACCCGTACCGGCAAATACCAAAACCACTTGCTCCAGACAAAAGCTACTAATGGTGATCTCATAAACAATTGTCAAAGTACTTGTTGTCAATGCAATTCAACGACTAAGCTAAGCCAGGAAACTAACAAACATAATTTACAGTGGAGTTCAAATATTGTTTACATAAACAGACTGTAACTACAATACGAGACTAGTTTGCATTTAGGCCAATTACGAAGCACGTGAAGGTATTGATACTCCGTAGTGTCTTCTAAATCAAATACAAGCTAATGTTAATTTATTGAGTAATATTAAAATGTTCAGAAAATTGGCCTGAAGGCCAAGTTTGGGGCTTTAAAGGATGTTAAGTAACTTATTTTAAAGTCTCTAATACATTGATGTGAAATGTTTGAGGGTTCAAGGACAACACTAGACAAAAATACCCTTAATAATAAAAAAATACAAAATGAAATCTGGCCATCACTTTTCCTGCCGCTCACTTTTCCTGTTGCTGACTGACCCTCCCTTGAAAGGGACAGGTCATTGCATTTTTTGGTACCTACTGCCCCGTTTCTCTCTCTCTCTCTCTCTCTCTCTCTCTCTCATGCGTGGGTCCTGGGTGGGACAAAATTAATTTTGTCTCTATAATTTTGAGATTGTGTTCAATTTTGGTGTTCAATTTTAGGGGGACTAGGCTCTTTGGGGTAGGTTATAGTGGGTTTAGGCACTTAGGGTGCACTTTCCAATTGTAGGGTTTTAATAGTTTAGGCACTTTCATAGAATACCCTACGGTTTAGGCACTTTCATAGGGTACCATGGGTTTAGGTTTAGGGTGCACTTTCATAGGGTACCCTACGTTCTAGGCACTTTCATAGGGTACCCTAGGGTTTAGGTTTATACACTTGCACAGGGTTTGGGGGTTTAGGCACTTTCATAGGCTAGTGGGGGTATTTTTGGAATGAGTAGGTAATTTGTCCTCTCGGCATTGAAGAATGGGTTTGTGTCCTATTTTCATGATTAAATCCTATACCATGTCCTCGTCGAAGAAAGACTCCAAAACGTTATACTAGGTCTTTTTTCCTAAAAATGAAACATAAAACACTCGTACAAATCAACCTAGTAGAGTCCTCAAAGTTAATCACATTCTAAACGAAACTAAGAAATTTAAGATCTCCGAACTCAAAGCTGACAGGTTTTTGTCCAACAAAAAAACCAAATTTTAAGAGACAGGTCTAGAACGTTTTATCCCAAGTTATGGCACTCCAATCATATTATAGAGTTACAAATACCAAAATTTTGGAGGTCAAGTGGATGACAGCAAAATTGATTACTTGTATAAGTTTTAACCATGTTGTCTCGTTTCTTTAACTTTTAAGGTTTTAGGGAACAAGTTTCAGTGCAACTTTTGTCATTTATCCCACCCGCACCCCAGCAGACACAAAGAAAATAAATATTTGAAGGCCTCGAAGCTGCTTCCGTTTTAAATAATTCCCCTCTTTAGGAAGGCCTATAAATTCATTTTACATCCTTCCACTCCTACCTCCTGGTTTCTTTCTCCTTTCCTCATCTCTTTGTATTTGGTCAAATACTTACTGTAGGCTCCCCTTTTGAAATCCGTTGATCATTGGAAAACTGGCGTTCATTTTTGGCGATGGCTCCTGGGTTCAAGGCCATCCCGAGCAATCAAACTTAAACAAACACACAAAGACTACTAGTCTGTCATTACCGCATATTACTCGGCTTGGGAGCTAAGTTATGAGATAGAAAGTTGTCAACATATCTTGCCTAACCTTGCGAGTAGTCCCTGCTAATCAATTATAACAACAATAACAGAATCCATCTAGTCCCCAATCATTAGGGGTACGGGCAGGGGATGATTGGAGACGAACCTAACCTTCAGCAATATTCACAAAGTGACTGCTATCAGAATATCACTGAAACAGTGGCCCCCCTAAACCTCCAAGAATTGAAGAGCTACATGACATTTTGCTGCAGAGCCATGCCCCCAAATCAAAGCGAAAAGGCATCAGGGAGGACAAGCCTAGAGACCCAAATCAATTTTTGTGCTTATTACAATGCTTCCTAGGGACATTTTGCACTTTGCTGCTAATCAATTATGACATTTCATATTTATTTAGCATTAACTCGACAACTAGGGAAGGGTATGCAAGGGGATTAAAGTGATAGACACCCAAGCAGACTTGAAATAGTTAAAACAAACGGTATTAACTGAAGAGTAGATGAAAACAGTAAGCAAATACTAACATAATGGGAAACAGACCCAGAACAATTCTGTTCCAGAACCGAACTGGCGTACACCAAGGCTGATGATGCATTCGCTAGGTCCTACATTGCTTACACCAGGATAAAGCCAGGAGTACATCAAGTTACTTCTGTTTGTTAGCCACTTTGACTAAAATAGAAACATCTTTGCCATGATCGGCAAACAAAATGTGGAAATGAAAGTAGCAGGCTATAAAACAGCAAACAGAGAGCTCTAGTGATGTGAACAAAGCATATAAACAAAAAACAGAACATCATAGAGACCAAAGAAACAAACTGTATCGTAACCTACCACGGTGTACGCCGAATGATGATCATACACCATGTTAGACAAGGCGTACGCTAGACAGAAACCAGTGTACAGCAAGTCTATGTTCTCACAGGAGGCTTGTCTCTATCTTCTGGTTCTGAAATCAAAGCCGTCCAAGGCCTAGGTTACAGTATAAGTTCTAGTCCTGGCCCAAGAAGCTTCCCTCAAATCAAATTAAGGAAGGCCTTAGCCACATGTTTCGTACCCCTTTTCAAATATCACAAGTATTTGGTCGGTAAAAATGAACAAAAGAATTTATTCATTCAGTGTCAACAACTCTTGTATTCTTTCAGTGTAAAGCATTGATTGTAGCTCTTAAAGACTAGCCAAGAGTCTAACCAGAAAGCCAAACCCTTAATCCCTACATCAAGGGTGCTTTATAGGTACACAAAATGTTTCGCAGTGGTAAAAAAACGCTAGGCAGAGAGGCTGCGCAAAGCTTGCATGCAGCTATCTGTGCCTGGTCAATTGACAGTGACACGGTCGGGTACAGTCAAACACAGATGCTTTTTTTTTTTTTTTTGAGATCATATATCTAACAGGACACTTCATAGCAGCCTTGTTGATCAATGACCCCAAGAGTTTATTTTCAGTGTGCATTTCTGTTTATAATCTCAAAATATCCGAACCAAATAAGCATTCACAGAAGAGAAACAGTAAACAATTTAAGGACCCAAAGACTCACCCCTGAACAACTGGAAAGCATCTGGCAATTCGCGCTTTTGAGTAGCATAAAACATTGCATTTTTCTCCACAAGATATAGCCCCGGATCCACAATTATGGGTCTCAACTTCCGAGATCTACAACAGAAAACAGATGCACCTTACTAACGTTTACATGCCACATTGACCAAAATGGAACCACAAATGTACTTCCAAATAGTCTAGAAACACAACTTTAGAACACAATCCCAGATACAACCGTGTCAGGAGCCGTTCAATGAATGTGACCATCTGCAACCTAACCGCTCTGACACAGTTGTGTTCCCAGTTGTGTTTTAAAGTTGTGTTCATAGCATATGGGTGTTCAGTTCATACTCTCTCCAGCCAATGTAACTCGAGTGGTTCACAAAATTAAGATCTCTAGGCAGGTACGACAAAATGTGAAGAAGATCTGAAAACCCAGCAAAAACCCCAAATCAAATCAGCGAAGAAAACCCAATCTAGTTGAAATCACGCAAAATAATTTCATCAAAATCCTATCCATGTGCATATACAAAATGTGAAGAAGATCTGTGAACGCAACAAAAATCCCATATCAAATCAGCAAAAAAATCCAATTTAACCATTCATAGTGTTGTTATACCATATCAAATCAGCAAGAAAACCATATATATGTAGTCAAAATCATTGCATAATTATACCATCATGTGTAACAAATGGATCATCATCAGCAGATAGATTTATAAGCCGATCCCATTTCGGGTCAACCCGAAGCAGAATCAATGCGCCGTGGAGTTCGGAGGAGAGAGGAGACGACCCCTTCACGTAACCAAAATAGGATTTTCCATATCAAATTAGCCCAAAAAAACGAATCTTGATGAAATTTGCTAAACAATTTCACCAAAACACTATGCACGAGTATATACAGAATGTGAAGATCTTAACACCAACAATAAATCCCATACCAAATCAGCCAAAAAAACCCAAATCTAGATTAAACTATGCAAATCAATATCGACTAGAAGATACAAAATATACGCATAGACAAAGCATTATAATACCATCTTGTGTAACTAGTGGGTAATCAGCAGCATTGAGATTAATAAACCAATCCCAATTCGGGTCAACCCGAAGCAGAATCGACGCGCCGTGGAGCACGGAGGAGAGAGGAGACGATCCTTTCTTGTAAGCAAAATCGGATTTCCCAATCACGTTAACATTCTGGGCAGCTCTGAAAACTGGCAGGGAGTGAACTATGCGGGCGAGAAAGTCACGGTCAGCTTGGGCAGCGGAGAGGTCTAAGTGGAGGAGGTACTGGTTTTTCGGGTGGTATACGGATAGCAGGAGGCGGAGGATCCGACCTGAGTCCTTGGCGGATCCTGATATGAAGTAGGCGATGGAGGGGGGAGAAGGGGGAGAGGAGGGGTCGGGTTGGATGAGGAGGCGGTGGGGCGGGAAGAGGCGGGGGTCGAGATGGGGAAGGGAGGAGGAAGAGGAAGAGGAGGAGGAGGAGGAAGAGGAGAGAGAGAGGACGAGGAGGAGAGAGAAGAGGCAGACGGTTAGGAGGATGGAGATTGTGGTGGAGGTGGTAGAGGTGGTGGAGGAGGGGAGTGGTTGGGGTGGGTCTTGCATTGTTTCTAGGGGGTGGTGGTGGTGCTTTGTTGGGGTCTTTCTCTCGGTCGTCATTGTTGTCAACTTACTTGGGACTGGAGTATGGTTTTAGGAGAATTTGTGTTTTCGGACTTGTGTGCCCATGAGGAAAATTTAAAGATCATCCTGAAACTAGGCTCCGCCACCAGCTCGTGATCCCACCTCTGTTCATTGCCGTAATCCAAACCATTTACTCCCTCCGTTCCCATTAGCTTGTCCATTACGAAAAATCGTGTTACTTTTAAGTAAAAAAATTAAGTGTCTTCTTGTATCATTTTTCAAAATTTCTTACATTGAATTAAAGTACTCATCATTTACTTTAATTCGGTACAAAAAAATTTGAAAAATAATACACGAACACTTAATTTTTTGATTTGAAAAAGATAAGAGAGAGAGGGGACAAGCAAATGGGAACGGAGGGAGTATCTGTTAGTGAAGTAGTATATTCATTATTTACTCAAAAAAACATCTTCGATTATTGTAATGAACACATCGTGGGACCCAGAATAGGTGGCGAAAACATCTCATCGATGTGTTAAGTTGTCAAGTGAGTTAGAGCATCCCCAAACCATTCTCTCCTTCAAAATTAAGAACGGAAGTGACATATCAAAGGGAGATTTTGTGGGATTCGGGGGTACTAGTGATCTCTCCCTAGTGATCTCCCTAGAAATCACTCCAAAACGACGTCGTTTTTTAGTCCCAAAGGCTCAAAAAAAAAAAAAAAAAAACTCAAAACTACGTCGATTTGAGGAAACATGAGAACAAAAGAAATAGGCCACGCCTAAACCCTTGTACACTTGTCGACTACAGAGAGAAGCGTTCCTCGAGAAAAAAAGATGGAATCTGCATTCAAGGCTCATCTTACTCCTTCCCCTACTGATATCACTGATCATTCATCGTCGGAATCGGATACTGAACTGTCGGAATCAATATCTCGCACCAGGTATTGCTAATATGTCTTTTTCTATGTACAGAGTCAATTTTTTTTTATGGACGTTAGTAGCTTTCCTATGGGTACATCTTTGATTGGTTTATTTGTTCAGCAGCTTTCTTGTGGGTACTTCTTTGATGGGTTTATTTGTTCAGTAGCTTTCTTATGGGTACATTTTCGTTAAAAATCTACGGTTGGTTTTTTGACTTCTGGAATTCAGGGTGAAAAATAAGGGGTTCTATTCAGCCTTGGACTAAAAAAGTTGTTAATTTTTTTTTTTGTTTTTGCGGTCATCTAATTGTTCATACGTGAAAAATCAAATGATATTGTGCGTACGTGAAAGTTTAAATTGATCGAATATGGGAATGCATTTTATGTCATCACTTATAGAAGGGAAAAAAGAAGAAGAAAGCAACAGGTCAATTTTAGAAGGGATAAAAGAAGAAAAAGAAAACAACAGGTTTGTTATATGATCATGGATGGCAACAAAACGACGTAGTTTGAGTGTTTTTTTTGTTGTGCCTTTGAAACCCCAAAACGACGTCGTTTTGGGGGAGAACAAAATGACGCAGTTTTGAGTGTTTTTTTTGTTGTGCTTTTGGAGCCCCAAAACGGCGTCGTTTTGGGGTGATTTCTAGGGAGATCACTAGGGAGAGATCACTAGGATCCCCGGATCCGATTTTGTGACTTATGCCCTCTTTTCCTTAAAAAGTTATACTCCCTCCGTCCTAAATTGTTTCGCCTGTTTCCTTTTTGGAACCTCGCAAAAAGTTGTTTATATCTCACAATCTATAATAGCTTTTATGATTTCGTAATTTTTGTTTTTAAAAATTAATTGAGATCTATCAAACAAGATCCGTATTGAATATATAAAATATTATAATATAAAAGATGGGGCGGATCCGTGGACACTTATTTTGCACACTCCTTTTGACACTCTATCTCAGCCCTTGAAATCAAAGGCTGAGATTAAAACTTAAAAAATCCCACCCCCTTTTCTCTCTCTCTCTCTCTCTCTCTCTCTCCTGTTTTCTAATTTATCAACTAAATAACATCAAACCCATATGAAGAACAACCAGGCAACAAAATGGCTAAGCTGGAATGGGAAACAAAAGTCCCATATCCTCCTCAATCAAAACGTGAAAACCCATTCAAGAAACTCAAAATTCAAAACCCAGGAA
This sequence comes from Vaccinium darrowii, assembly GCA_020921065.1. NCBI lineage: Eukaryota > Viridiplantae > Streptophyta > Magnoliopsida > Ericales > Ericaceae > Vaccinium > Vaccinium darrowii. The sequence continues at coordinate 12,224,495 of CM037152.1, forward strand.
CCCAGATAAGTACTTAAATGCAAACCACATAGATGGGAGTGAATTACATGAGAATTGATTCAAACCCAAATAAATGTATCTAAATCCAAACCCGTGAACCAAGATAAACATATACAGACAAATGCTGTTCATTTGTGAGTGAATTAATTTTCCGATAGCGAGGAAATAGATGGGAATTGATTCAATAAGGGTTCGAGTGAGGTGGGTTTGGGAAAGAGAGTGGAAATTTGGAGGTGGGAATGGAGATTTTTGCGGCAAAATCACCACGTAGCTTTCATAGTCGGTGATTTTTTCTTGTTTTGTTGTTTTTTGTGAGAGAGAGAGGGGGCCGGATTTTTTAAGTTTTAATCTCAGCCCTTGGTTTCAAAGGCTGAGATGGAGTGTCAAAAGGAGTGTGCAAAATAAGTGTCCACGGATCCGGCCCCATAAAAGATATAGACAAATCTTTGAGACGTTCAAAAAAAGAAATAGGCAAAACATTTTGGGACGGAGGAAGTACTTTTTGGAGGGACCCATTTACCTTGTTATCATATTTATTCTTCAAATTTGTTTTGATTTTAAAGAACAAAGTAAATTTGAAAAATCAATTCTTCAAAAAAGATGATGGGTCCCACTAAAAAGTAAAACTTTTTAAGCAAAATGGGATATAAATTACAAAATATCCTCTTAATATGTCACTTATGTTTTTCATTTTAAAGGAAAGAGTCGACTCTAGTGGTATTCGTTCGAGCATACTGAGTCCCCGGAACGTGGGACCTTGCAAACAAGGAAGCACCTTGCCGAAACGTAACCATGCTAGCCTTGGGTTGGAGATGCGGGTGCCTACTTTTTGGATTTTTTATTTTCAGCTTTTTGACTTTTTAGATTCTGGTCAGAATGTATTTTGAAGCTGGTAGAGTGTTTGGATGATATGCGTAGAATTCATTTTGCAAAAGGAGTAGTGTTTGGGAAATATATGACGAAAATGAGTTATGTATTGTTTTTTTATCACGTTGCCCATGGTTATTTATAATTGTGTATAATGCGTATAAATAATATTTTAATCAGTTTTTTTAAATTATTATTGTAAAACTGCTTATTAAAAAACCAGTAATATTACTTTACACAAATTAACCATTATTAAACATTATAAGCTAAATAAAATAAGTGAGATTATTTGGAAATAATGCTCGAGTTTCTGTTAATCCCATATCGTTCTTCCCTTTTCAGCTTCAAGTAATTGTTCAATTTTGTTTTTTAAAAACTAGATATCGGATGAAGATAAGGTAATGTACACTTTTGTGGCTTGGGTGTTTTTTTTAGGGCTGCTCAAAAAAACCGGTGAACCGTGAATCCGGTCCGGACCGAACCGATCCGTACCTTTTGGATTTTAACCGTGGATTAATGGTCCGGACACGGATTCAAAAAATAAAAAACCGTGACTTTTGGATTGGACACGGATTTTGATTTTGAAACCGTGGATTAACCGATCCGGACCGTGAAATTTTTCTTATATATAATTTTTTTAAATATACATACATATATATATATATATATATATATATATATATATATATATATATATATAACTATATATATAGTTATATAGATATTGTTAATTATATATAATTATATTCGCACCATAACTCCTACAACAGTACAACCAAACCGTAAGTCTACTAAATTAACAATATCTATATAACAATATTCGCACCATAACTCCTACAACGGTACAACCAAACCATGAGTATGCTAAATTAACAATATCTATATAACTATAATTATAAAAGTGATAAAATTATATATAATTATAGTTAACAATATCTATATAACTATCTGTCTTACTGCCTTTGTTGTTTTTTTATTGGGATTTCCAACTTTGAACTTTCTATTTAGTGCATTTGCTACTTGCTAATGCCTTACTGCCTTTGTTTATTTTTTTTTCGAATAAGTTGAAAATCCGTGGATTAATCCGGAACCGATCCGTGACTCGCGGTTCGGATTGGAACCGAACCGTGAGACTTTTGGATCGGACACGGATTGTATTTTCAAAAAACCGTGACTCGCGGATTAGGATTGGATTCATGCCAATCCGGACCGATCCGGACCGTGAGCACCCCTAGTTTTTTTTTTTGGGTATTACACAAAGAAGGGGAGGGCTTTTCGGTCTTTCCACACCTAAAATGAGAAAAAGATAAAGAGAAAAGCTCCTTTTTCCTCTTTTTCCGTTTTGCTCTCCTTTGTGCAATTTTGAAAACACGTTTTCAAATAATAAGTTTTGGTTTGGTGCGCCAAACACCCAAAAATAGAAAAAGTATAAGTCAAAAATGCAAAAACAGTCTCCCAAATAGCCTCTTAGTGTTTGGAAATTAGATTCTGGTTCTCTCACTATTAGGATGGTCATTTCATCTGATTCTACCTATTCCCCGTCTTAAAGAAGTAGGGGAATCGGATTTTTTTTTTTTTGGAAAACAAATGGAATATGGGCATATTTTTTTTTGTTTTTGTAGTTTTTAATAAAATTGTATTTTTACATTTGAAGATTTCACTTCTCCATCAATTAGTAGACACATCTCTCTCAAAGTCAATGGAGAAATTATCTCTTGTATTTTAGAGCATCTCTAAGCCATCTGTCCTTCCGTTTCAAAATGAATGTTTAAAACTATTATTCACATCTCTTAAAAAATTATTTATATTTCTTATTTTGTACTGTAATACATTTTATGATTTTAAAAATACTATTTAATAAAACTGAACAAGATATATCAAACAAAATTCATATTTCATATATAATTCATTATAGTTTAAAAAATATAGTAGATGATTATTTTGAGAGGCGTGAATTTTGGATATTTATTTTGGGACAGGAGAAATATATAACTCCATTTTCGAAATCAAATCTCCATATATCAGGGAAGATTTTATAATTTATTTTAAATTTTCTTCAAACGAGAAAATCTTAGAGGGACCAAACCAAATAAAAAATTCATTTGAGAAATGTTAACGGGTGCCATAGTTCACCCATTAAGAATACAAAAAAATACAATTTAAAAGTACATTGTACTCATAAAAATATACTTTTTTGTATCCTTAACGGGTGTACTATGACACCCGTTAGTGACCAATCCAATATAAACAACGGGGCACGTCACAATAATACAAAATCTATTCCACAAATCCAACATAGATCTTTTTTCTTTTTTTTGGTAATTTTGGATAATCTTCTTCGTCGGGGGGGGGGGGGGGGGGGGGGGGGGGGAGAGAGAGAGGCCATGGTAGACAACTCCCAACCAGTAAAACCCCCCAAAGCCTCCCTGTAGACACCCCAATTTTAGATACCCGTGCATGCCCGATGACGAATGAAATGATTGAACTGACTTGGAACTTGTCTAGAAAATTGAGAACTTAGCCTCACAAGCCGCATGGCTCATGTCCTAAACCGCACGGCTCATACTTTCCTTCACAAACCGCGCGGCTCCTCACTTCAAGCCGCACGGCTCCTCACTTCAAGCCGCACGGCTTCTGTTATTTATCTCTGAAAATTCCTGACAGGCCAGCTCAAGGAATATCATCATTCGTCGACCGCCGAATATCATCATAAATATTCTTTCAAAACCGGCTATAAATTAGAGCTCCCTCTTCCTCTCAAAGTACCCCGAAAAATCAGACCCCAAAGGAATTTCTGTTCAATTTTTCGGCGAAATTCTCGTTCGAAACCACCCGGAAAATTTCCCGAAAGTTCACGCCTTCCATTCCTTTTCAATTCTTCCATACCATTCCCGTTCATACAAAACCTTGATCGTACAAGCCCGAACTCGAAAAACCCGAAAGTTTCCAACCTCTGTCTGAGTTCCAGAAAGGTATAGATCATTGTCGAGTTTCGATTTCTAAATCGTAGCTCTCCGAGGGCATTCCCGGGTTAATAACGGTTTCAACAACCGTATATTGACTCGGAAAATCATTTTCAAAACAAAAACCGGCTTTCTGGAGCCGTATCGGGCGATTTTTCTCGATAAACGCATGGTACGATCCATACCGGAAGTAAATTTCATTTCAATAACTTGCTTGCCAGCAAAAACAACCCATTTGGGGTGGATTTGAAGAAGAAAATCAAATTTTAAACGGGTTTTGGACTCACTGGTCCTAAAAATAAAATTTTTGAAAATGGGTTGAACACAAGCCGCGCGGCTTGTGTCATAGGCCGCACGGCTCCCGCGTAGGGGCCGCGCGGCCCTGTTTAAATCAAATTTTTTTCCTCTGTTTCTCCTCTGCCCGTGCTCTGTTTTCTTGATTCTCTGCAACTCTTTCTCATTTATTACACTTTCTACCCTCTATTTTCTTGTTATTACTAATTAATCGTTTTTGTCTAAGTTTTATTTCCGTTATGGTTTCAATTTATTTCTCTATTTACTTGTTTGATTGTCAAGGTTTTTAGTAAAATATTTTCTGCAAAAATTCCACAAATTATTTAGTAGAGACCGAGAATTTCTCGGGCGAGCGGGGTGCTTTTAAATAAAACCTTCCCCGCGCGTAATCTGGCTTCCGAATCCAAAAAGAATCTTTTCGCAGATCAAATCCTTTTCCAAAACGGCATGAGAGTCAATAATTATTCTTAAAACGGTTTCTCGGGTACCAAACATTTTCTAAATATAAACCCCGGGTGGCGACTCACATTTTTTTCGTTTTCATATCCGAACCTTTTTCGAGAGAGCCGCGTGGATTTTCACCGTCCACAAAATGGCGACTCCGCTGGGGAAACCTTTTTAATTAATTTTTATTTTTGAAATTTTACACTTGTAAAACGACCCCTGAAAGCTTGACAAAAACGAACACGCCCCGCGTGATCGAGAAAGGAATGGTGCATTAACAGGGCTACGCCCGACCAATCCGGACTGGAGCTTTCCCGGTTGTTTGCTTGTGTAAAATTACAAAATCAAAATTAATTTATTGGTGAGCCAAACTTGAAAAATAATTTGTGGGATTTCTTTGAAAATATTTTGTTATCAAAACTTTTGCATGGCACGTGCATCGATGTTGGATGAACCCCGCCGTTGCGTCTTGGTTACCCTACCCGGCTTGCCGGTGTTAGGGCATCCCAAGATTCTCGGCAACCCCGGACGATGATGAGTCAGCCTGCCGTTTGACCTTTGCCATGCAGTACACTTGGCACTGGGAGGCAAATATTGACTCTAGTCTAGGGAACCCCTTTAACCAAAACCCGGCCTTTGCATTTAGTAAACCGTAGTACCTTCCAACTTAGGACAGGAACCCACAGGGTAGGACTATCTGTTATATCCTGTTTACCTGATTATCCTGTTATCAACTGTTCATCCATTTTGTATACATCACCCCATGTGTATATTGTCTCCATCTCGCATACATGCATAGGATAACTTTGCCTTAGGTCATTACATCATGTCTGCATACATAAGGATTGCCCTGACAATCACACGCATTTCGTCGGATATACGATAATTCCTCATCAAAAAAAAAAAAACAAAAAAAATCGCAAAATCAAAATCAAAATCACAAAAAAATGTGCTACGATCGGCTCTGTTTCCCAAAATGAAATACGCATTTCCTTTATGGTAGAGTCATCATGTCTGGAGGACCTTACAAGCGATTCAAGTCTACCCTCACCACCCACCAAGGGGCGCCCGTGTGGATAATCGAGGAAGTTCTGCCCAAGCAACCGCCATGCGAACTAGAGGAACCTCAACAAGGGAAGCTCAACATAGAAGACCATATGGGGGAAGATCTCGATCAGAAACTCAGTTTGTTGGCCGAAGCCAATCTGCCAGGTGTGTCTCTCCAATGGGACGCAAATGAAGGATGGAAATTCTGCTTCCCGGAGGAGCCGGAACCAATGCCGGAAAAGATCACTTTGATGATGGAGCAAGATGACGGGAACCTCACAACCATGCCGCCTGTGAAATACTTTGATGCCAACGGTCAACCCGTCTACTACTTTGAGGACCCGGTCACGGGCCACAAGTATTGGGACGAATGTGAATGTGAAGTTTGCTTTGCGGATTGCCTCCTCAATAATGACGGCATGACCCCACAGCAGCTCAAGGATCAGTGCAAGAAGGAGGACTCCAAGGGAAAAGGAAAAGCTGATGAAGCAGGATCCTCTGCAGGGTCGACATCTCCAAATCATCCCTCCTCTTAAGAACAAGTTCTAGGAACCAGAAGTAATCGTGCAATGATCGAATCAAGCCAACAAGGGTTTCTTTTGAAGAATCAAGTCAACCTATGATTCTTGTCTGTTATTGAGTCTGTTATCGAGTCTGTCGCTGTTCAATTATCGAGTCTGTTGATAGTTAATTATCAAGTCTGTTACCAGATGTGAATATCCACCGACTTAATCCAGCCAGCAGGGCTTCTTTTGAAGAATCAAGCCAGCTTGTGATTCTTAGTACTTTGATTATCGAGTTGTTTGCTTATCGAGTCTGTTCAATCATCAAGTTTGTTATCGAGTCTGTCTTGTCAGTTTGTAAAAATTCCTTGCTTTTAATGAAAAGGATCTTTTGAGAAAAAGAGCCAAATTGTAGTCCCGAACTACGTTACGGCCTGATTCCTCTCCATGAGGATACGTAGGCAACCTCCGGTTCGGCCGTTGTTTTCATAAATCATGGGAATTTAAATATATCCGACAAAATAAAAGGGAAAATTGGGGCAATCTTTTCATGCATCATGCATCTTTCTTTTGTACAGAGACTCTCTTTCCTTTTTGCACATACATTACGCACTGCATCCCTGAGTTCAATTTGTGCATATTCATCAGTACTAACCATTGGCAAGAAGAAGAAGAACCTCACACCGGGTTGGACCCGAATCCCCGAACAGCGATTGGTTCGAACTGAGTCAGGAACAGAATAGTCAACCGGGGGTTTAGCCATGGCAGAAGAAAAGGATAAAATTCAGCTTCTTGAAGATGCTTTGGAGGAACAGAAAACCAACAGCGCCAAACAGATGGCCCAAATGATGCTCATGATCCAGAAATTAACTGCTCAACTCCCTCCACCGGCAGGAAGCTCAAACAATCAGAACCTGGAGTCAGTACTAACCAAATTAGCCAAACTTGAGGAGTCTGTTCAGAAACAGGAAAAGATAGCAGCTACAGGGATTGATATGGAGAAGTTGTGCCTCTTCCCAGATGCAAAGCTCCCTGATAAGTTCAAACCAATAGACTGGGACAAGTTTGATGGCAGCGGTGACCCGAAAGCTCATCTGCAAACATATGTGGGCACTTTGTCCATGTATGACGTTGGAAAGGATGCGATGGGCCAGATGTTTCAACAAACTCTAACTGGACCTGCACTTCGCTGGTTTCTGAATCTGGACATCTCCAAGAAAAGGACATGGGAAGATATTGGGGCAGCCTTTGTCGCCCAATACAATTACAACATTCAGCTTGAGATGACTGTTCGGGAACTGGAATCAACCAAGATAGGGAAGAATGAGTCTTTTGCTGACTTTGTTAAGAGGTGGAGAGGGAAAGCCTCCCAAATGATGGAAAGGCCTTCAGAAAAGGAGCAGATGAGAATTATTACGAGAAATCTGGAACCAGACTTTGCCAAGCACTTGGTGGTCTTTCAGACCACCGCTGACTTCAAAACCTTCTATGAAGCCGGCCTAGCAGTTGAAGATGCCCTCCGAAGCGGCATATTTGAGAAAGGTGAATCTGTCCCTAAATCAAGACGAGTTTATTCTGGCAACAGCAACGCCTTGTTTGGACCCAACAACTACAATCAAAACCAAGCCAGCTCTTCTAATCCCAAACCAGCCAAAGCTGAACCAGTCAACCAGATTGCAACCCAGTCACAGTTCCAGCAAACAGCTCCCCCACCAAGAAGAATATTCCATCCACTTCCCTTCCCTCTTGTCACAGTGTACAAAAAACTCCTTGACAGAAACCTCATCCAACCACTCGAACCTCGAGAGCCACCCAAAGAACTTCCTCCTAACCACAACCCAAACACCTATTGTGCCTATCACCAGATGCCCGCCCATCATACCAATAACTGCATCCGTCTCAAGCATAAGGTCCAAGATCTTGTGGACGACGGAACCCTTCCACTCCCTAACCAAAAGCCTAACACCATTTCCAATCCTTTGCCTAATCATAAGCAAAACACCCAAATCGGCCAGATATCCCTAACCCCTACTGCAAAAGACCTTACCTTCACCAAATTTGACCCTAGCCTCTACATCATCGCAGCTACTGAACCAAAACCCGTCGTCCCCCTGCCAGAAAATCTTGAGGTCCATCTCCTTTCATATGCCAGCACAATGCAAAACCCGAGGTGGAGCGAAATCGTGGAAGAAGAAGAATGGTCCCTGAGTGATCAAGATTGGGAGGAATCCCGACAAGCATTGTTCGGTTCTTTGCTAATCTCTGGGGATCCAAGCCAATTCATTATCCCCGAATTCCTGGATAAGCCTATTGTTCATATACCAGAGAGTTCCCATGTCCGCCAGATTGACACAACAGGAAGCATTTCTGAAAAAGGCAAAGAAGAAAGAAATACAAATCCTCCAAGAGGAGTGTTGACTCCAGACAGGCATCCTGTGGATCATGTCTCACCGCTCGCACATTTTAGAGAAGAAGGCCACTCTGTCATAGAAGCTGCCTTCGGAAACCAAGATTGGCTCCCACAAGCATACATCAGTGACGGATCTTTACCTCAGCCGTCAGTTCCACTCTCGCCATCATCTGATGTATCAGTACTAGTCACTGACCCTATGGCTACTATTTGGGATGAAGAAGCAGTGGTCGATATCCGAGTGAGCAATGATGAAGTATGGACTGTCAACAAAGCCATGTTGGATCCATCCTTTTGGCAAGACTCCGAAGTAGACAACCTCCAGACAAAAATGGAAGCAGCTGAAATCAAAGAACAAAGGACCAGAAGTGATCTGATGAATTTCTGGACTGAAGATCAAGAAACCATGCAGAAAAGGGAAGCCATCAGGGCCGGCAAACGGAAGGTTAATGAAGAATACATGAACTTCTGGGGTGAAAATCAAGGGTTATGGGAAGAAACGGTCAACCGACTAACCAGAAGTGGTCGAATCTACCAACCAGCACACCTCCAAGGTGGGAATCCCTCTAACCATGCTGCAACAGGAGATTTCACTTGGGATGATTCCATTCTCGAGGACACAATTTCTGATCATCCAGAAGTCATCATTCAGCAGAATCCCGCTACTAGGCCTCCTCCAAAGAATCCCCCAGTAACAAATGATCCAATTCAAAAGCAACTTGAACGAACCCCAGCCACAGTGTCTATTTGGGGATTACTCTCTTCATCCCGAGAGCACCGCCAAAAGCTAATCAAAGCTTTGTCAAACATGGAAGTACCACCAGACACTCCCCCTGAAACAATGATAGCTCTGCTTACGCCAACCCGCGCGAAGCACGTCGTAGTATTCACTGAAAAGGATCTGCCGCCAGAAGGAGCTGGTCACAACAAGCCATTGCACATCACGTTGAAATGCATGGAAAAATGGGTCCCGGTTGTGCTATTAGATAATGGATCTGCCTTGAATGTCTGTCCCCTACGTACAGCTTACTGTTTGGGTTTCAAGAACAAGGATTTCCAGCCATTAAACCTTGGAGTGCGTGCCTATGACAATACTCGCCGAGATGTGATTGGGACAGTTCAGATGGAGATAATGATTGAAGACTTTGAGACCAATGTGGAGTTTCATGTGCTCGACATTCCCTCCTCATTCAACTTACTGCTAGGAAGACCATGGCTCCACCGATCAGACATCATGGCTGTACCTTCCTCTCTACATCAAAAAGTCCAACTCAGACTGGCCACAGGGACCTTAACCATCTATGGGGATTCTGGAATCCGCCCGCATGTCCCGGACAATGCTCCCCTACTTGAGATTGCTCACGGAGAGGAAGACATCACTCTTGGAGGATTTTCCTTCGATACTTCTGACAGTATATTTACCGTCAAAATGGATGAGGATTTCTCGATAAGTTCAACCGCTCTCGACATGATGCTAAAAATGGAATATCTACCTGGTATAGAGCTTGGTAGCAATAATCAGGGGGTGGCAGAATTCCCTAAGTTTCTAACAAACAATCACCGTTTCGGTCTTGGTTATGAATTGATTGGCAACAGATCCGGTCATGGCAGGAAAGAACGAGCTTGTGCCAAGAAAGGGCCCATCCAATTTATAAAAGCTCCAGAAGCTATTTATCAGGGGGACCCAGAGCCATTCTGGGACATGGAAGCAAAGACCAAGCTGCCAGGATTCGAAATCTTTGCTAATGACACTTGGGAGAGTGATGATGAGACAAAAGGGTGGAAAGCGCCGGCTAAAATACCCCACGTTGACTGGATTGAAGTTCTTGACTTAGGGAATCTTTTATCACTGTTTGGGGAGGAGAATCCACCTGGTATGGGAAAGGACGAGCCTGCTGCAACGTTCGTTGGTTTAAAGCCTGTTGAGGATGTGGAGCTAATGATGCTGGGTCAGGAAGCTCTGGAGGATGTCACTGCACTCATCATTGATGCATATGGAACTTATAAAAATTGCACATTTGTACCTAAGATCATTTACACTGGCATTAATTCTGAGTTTGAGTCTGAGTCTGGCACTGCGTCTGAGTCCAGCATTGAGTCGGAACATGAGTCTGTTATCATTCCGCGTCATCACTTCTCTTTTGAGTTTGAGTCTACACTCATGTATCATGCCCCTGGGGCCCCCTTCTTGGCAATAAATGAAATCAACTTTGCTTACCTTGCTGTGTCTGAAATAAATTGTGTTGACCCTGACGATGAAGAGATTGAGTTTGAGGAAGAAATTCCAAAAGAACTCCGATCCCTAATCGAAAGGGAAAACGAAAGGCATGCTCAGCCTATAAAAGAAGAAGTAATTTCGATAAACTTAAAAAATGAGAATAATCCGCACATGGTTCAAATCGGCTCCGGATTGACTCCAGAAGAATTTAAGGCCCACTCGGATCTCCTGAAAGAATTCGAAGATGTCTTTGCATGGTCGCACGCAGATATGCCTGGTATTGATCCCGAAATTGTGGAGCACCGAATCCCGTTATACCCTGATGCAAAGCCTGTCAAGCAGAAACTGAGGAAGATGAGGCCAGATTGGGTGTTGGAAATCAAGAAAGAGGTTCAGCGGCAGATAGATGCAGGTTTTCTTATGGTAACAGAATACCCCCAGTGGGTTGCGAATATTGTTCCCGTCCCTAAAAAGAATGGAAAAATCAGAGTCTGTGTGGATTTCAGGGATTTAAACAAAGCCAGTCCAAAAGATGACTTTCCTTTGCCATACATCGACGTTTTAGTGGATAACACTGCGGGGCACGCACTACTTTCTTTCATGGATGGGTTTTCAGGTTACAATCAGATTCTAATGGCCCCAGAAGATCGGGAGAAAACTACCTTCACCACAGAATGGGGCACCTACTGTTACAGGGTCATGCCGTTTGGGTTGAAAAATGCAGGGTCTACCTACCAGAGAGCGGCCACAACCTTGTTACATGACATGATTCACAAAGAAGTGGAGGTATATGTAGATGACATGATCGTCAAAGCCAAGGAAAGGGAAGAGCATCTACCTAACCTCCGGAAGTTTTTTGAAAGGATCCGCAAGTACAGGTTGCGTCTCAATCCCGAGAAATGTACATTCGGGGTCACCGCTGGAAAAATGCTTGGATTCATGATCACCACACGAGGAATCGAAGTAGACCCGTCGAAAATCGAAGCCATCTTGAAAATGGAACCGCCTCGAACAGAGAAGGAAATACGCAGCTTCCTGGGAAAAATTCAGTTTATCAGCAGATTTATCGCTAAGTTGACCTCGACTTGCGAGCCAATGTTTCGTCTATTAAAGAAGGGTGAACCGTTCAGATGGGATGATAAGTGCCAGAAAGCTTTCGATGCCATCAAAAAGTATCTTCAGAACCCTCCAGTATTGATGCCGCCCATCCTGGGGCAACCTCTTATTCTGTACTTATCCGTCACTTCGTCAGCCATGGGATGCATGCTAGCACAGGAAGGAGAAGGGGGAAGCGAAAAAGCCGTGTACTACATCAGCAAGAAAATGATGGGATGTGAAGAACGCTACACCTCATTAGAAAAAGTTTGTTGGGCACTGGTTTGGGCTTCCAAAAAACTTAGACACTACATGCTAGCTTATTCTGTAAAGCTGATCTCCCGGATGGATCCTCTTAAATACTTGTTTGAGAAACCGGCACTCACTGGCAAGCTGGCACGGTGGTTACTCATGCTGGCTGAATTCGATATCAAGTACGTCACCCGTAAGTCAGTAAAGGGGAAAGCAGTTGCAGAATTCCTAGCAGACCATCCTGTGGAAGGACCAGATGATGTGGAGTTCGAATTCCCAGATGAGAATGTAATGACAACAACCAACGACGTCTGGGTGTTGTATTTTGACGGAGCCGCCAATCAGAAAGGGTTCGGAATCGGAGTATTGCTAGTCTCGCCAGAAGGGTCGCACATCCCCCTTGCTTTCAAATTGAATTTTGAGGTCACTAACAATCAGGCAGAATACGAGGCATGTATCGTCGGAATGGAGGCTGCCCTAGAAATCGGAGTCAAAAGACTGGAGGTAGTCGGTGATTCTAATTTGGTTGTGTCTCAAGCCAACGGAGAAGGGAAGGTAAGAGAAGACAAGCTCAAACCTTATCATAAAGATCTCGAGGATCTAATTCCACAATTTCAAACGGTCACATTCACTCATGTGCCAAGGTTGAAAAACCGGTTTGCGGATGCTCTGGCTACCCTAGCCTCAATGGTGGAGATACCAGATGGAATTAAACTGAGACCAATCGCAATTGAGCAAAGGGATAAGCCTGTCTTTGAATATGTCATGGTGGTTGATGAACCAAATGACGGCCTACCTTGGTACCACGACATTTGGAATTTTATCGAAAGAGGCGAATATCCAGCAGGGACGGATAAGAAAGATCAAATCGCTCTCCGAAGATTGGCTTCTCAGTACATCATCTGTGGAGGGAAGTTGTATCGGCGATCGCACTGCGGAGTGCATAAACTGTGTGTGCACGGTGCAGAAGACACCATGATCATGGAAGAAATTCACGAAGGAGTCTGTGGTCCTCATATGAACGGTATGATGCTTGCTAAGAAGATTCTCCGTCAAGGATACTACTGGTCAACCATGGAAACTGAGTGCGTCCAGTATGTAAGACAATGTCACAAGTGCCAAATTCACGCCAATCTCATGCATGTACCACCATCCGAACTGCATTCCATGACCTCGCCTTGGCCTTTCTCCACCTGGGGGATTGATGTTATCGGCAAGATTACATCGGCTGCATCGAACGGGAACAAATTCATCTTGGTCGCCATCGACTATTTCACTAAATGGGTCGAAGCTACCTCATACACTACTCTCACAGCAGTCCAGGTCGCTCACTTCATCAAACAAAACATCATTTACCGGTACGGTGTCCCTCAAGCTTTTGTATCAGACAACGGGGTTCATTTCAAGGGGAGAGCAGCGGAAGTGCTTGAGGAGTTTGGTATTCAAGTCCATAAATCAACTGTCTACCGGCCACAGACTAACGGAGCCGTCGAAGCAGCAAACAAGACCCTCAAGACGATACTCGAGAAAACCACTCAATCTGCAAGAAATTGGCACGAACAGTTGCCGTTGGCCTTGTGGGGATATCGGACGTCCATCCGCACTCCGACAGGGGCAACACCGTACTCTTTGGTTTATGGCATGGAGGCCGTCCTCCCAATCGAGCTTGAGGTACCATCTCTAAGGGTCATGGTCGAATCAGAGATCAATGAAGCAGAATGGCGAGACGCAAGGTTTGAAGAACTCATGTTGTTTGACGAGAGGCGGCTTAAGGCTTTGTATCATGTTCAGGGGTATCAGCGCCGAATTGCACGGGCTTTCAATAAAAAGGTCAAATCCAGGAACTTACAAGAGGGAGACATGGTTTTAAAGGAGATCCGAGCTCCAGTTTTCGATCCTCGAGGGAAATTCAGACCAAAATGGGCAGGGCCATATATCATCAAGAAAGTTCTATCCGGAGGCGCAACTCAGCTTATCGATCTTGACGGTAACGAATTCTCCACTTTGGTCAACATGGATCAGCTCAAGAGATATTACCCATGAGAGAAGCTCGCTGGACTGAAAACCGCAAGGGCGGGCAGCGCCAGGCAAAATTTAGAGCAAGCCTGCTAGATCGAAAACCCACATTGGGCGGTCTAGGCAAAAGGTAAGGCAAAAATGTTCAAATAAGCTCGCTAGACCGAAAACCCGAAAGGGCGGTACTAGGCAAAACTAAGAGCATTAAAAGGAGAGTGTCAATACACGAGTGAACCCTAGCCAAATTTATTCGCCTGAACTACGTCATGACCTGATTCCTTTTTCAAGGATACGTAGGCATCCTCACCTTGAGGACCGGTCACAACTTTTCGAAAATCTCTTGAGTTGGTCCAAAGCTATCATTCGCATGCACAATCATTGAGAATCAAAGCGGAAGAACTCTCATAATTCGGTTTATTAAACTTTTTCGATTACAAGGCTGAGCATGAAGCTTTCATAAACAAAATAACGCAAGCATTGGCCCCACGGGTCCGCAATTTATTTCAAGCACATTAAGGTTGAGTCAAAGTCAATTCTGGTGTCCATTTTCTCTCTCTTCAATATCTTTCAGCAGCCATTTTATGTATCGCCTCGTGAGCAGAACAGTGGGATAGTCATCTCTTGGAATGGTCACTCGCTCCCTCCAAGTGTTTTGATAAGCTCGAACAGTTGCATGATTGAAGTTTGGCATGATGAAGTTTTCAGAATTAGCCGGTGGAACTATCTGACGAACGCCGAGTTGGCGGAGAATGCGGTAGGGGATGTAAAAGGTCCAACCAGTTAGACCAACCAGAACCATTCGCCGGCGTCCCATATTGCTCAAAGCCATGGTAGGACGGTCAAGCCAAGACAGACGCCAAGAAAGCATCTCCTCAGTGAGCCGGGAAAACGCCTGAAACCAACCTTGGGCGTTCTCGTGAAACTCCTGAAAATCCCTTTGAACAAAGCCCTGTGTTTCGTGAATGCTATTCCTCGGTACTGCTTCCAACAGATTAGCCTTGTCACAAATCCAAGTCTGCAAGAGAGAGAAAACAAGTCAGCAACTATAGAAAGCCTAAACTCGAGCGTTGAGGTAAAATAAGAACGAGAGATAAACCAGAAAAAGGAGAGCTGAGTGAGAAGCCTACCTGTAGGAGCAAAGCACTTCCTTCAAAAATGTTTGTCTGACCAGCACGGACTCTGTCTAATCCAATCAAGGTCTCAGCAAGAACCATGGGAGCCACGTCCTTACGTTCTTCAATTTGCATAGCCACCCCAACAAGTGCAGAGTTGGCTTGACCGTCCGCTCGAACGAACAAGAATGCAGCGAGAATGCTGAGGCACAGTGCAAAACCCTCAGGACGAAACTGGCTGATAAGACGTGCAATATTTATCACACCTCCTTCCATCATGGACCTTGCAGCATTATTACTCAGGCCAAGTTTTCGGGACAAGATTTCAGCATAACCTATCCCGTAGATGTCCAAGTTAAAACCACCAAGGTACGCATGAAATTCTTCCACCGTCGGGCATAATTCATGAAAGCCGAAGCGAAACACATGTACCTCGTGATCCCAGAATTGCACGGCCGCATGCAACAATTCCGGACGTATGGTTACGTCTCGAACATAGCGCAATGAGTGAAGCCTGTGGTCCCGGAAGTTTAACCAACCCATGCCGTCAAGCTCGTCGAGCCATGGTCGAATTAAGGCTGAAATGCTAATTGCCATGCAAACAAAGAAGTGTTGGATTCTAATGCTGTAAATGAAACTTGAAGTTGTGCGCAACAAAGGCCAGCCCTTTGTAAAGAGAAAGGAACGCCTCGGGGTGTGTGCCGCCATTGGGTAATGAGAAGATTGCATAGGATGAACGGAAATCTGCGAAATAGGCCTTCCCTAGGCCTATCAAGTCTGAAGTATGCTCAGATGCAAGCAAAAGGCCAAACAGAGGACCAGAAGTCAGAAGCCAGAGCCAGAACTGTAGCATTTGCATACATGAACCGCGCGGTTCATGTACACAAGCCGCGCGGCTTGCTTATAGGAGCCGCGCGGCTCCTCCCTTGAAGTTCTCAAAAGACAAAGTCCAGATTAGCACTCCCCGGACCATTTCAGGCATATTTTTTGGCACTTTTTCAAGTCATAATGAATGTTTTAAGGTTATTAGAACAATCATTCGAGATTTTTTTGAATTTGGGTGGTTGGGTATTCCGAGATCTCAGATACGGCGAAATCGGCAAAAATCAGCAAACGGGACGCCATCATGCGTGTTCGCAACATTGATGCAAGGTTTGGTGTGAAGTGTGAAATTCAGGCATTCTGAAGCACGAGATTTGCGAAAACGGGGCGTCGGCGAGTCAGAATTGGTTCGGGCGACATTCTTCTTTATTCTCATTGGCTCAAGCAAGTTGAAAAACACATTGATGACCTGTTGGAAGTATCATTCGGTAAATTGCAAGTTCAAGCATGTCAGGCCCTGTGTCGCTCGATCTCTTTCTCATTTTACATACAAAATTCAAGTTTGTCGAGTCAGTTTGTATTTTCACTCCACAGTCATATATTCTCATAGCCCCAGAGGCGTTTGTCATATTTGTCAGTTTCAGTCATTTGTGCATCAAATTCAGACTTTGAACTCAGAAAAATGCCAAAGTAAAAGACGACATGTACAAAGTAACATATGCATCATGAAAAGTGAAAGTACATCTATCCGGGGCAAACAGGCCCAACATCTACGGCTAACTCGGCACGCAGGCCGTATCCATGAATAAAAAGCAAAAAAGAAAAGGCAAACAGGCGCCCGAACCAAAAATCGAGCACGCAGGCTCGTCCTAAATAAAAATCTATCTCCTATACATAAACTGTCAGGTACTGCTACTCATCGGAAGAACTCAGGGGATCGCTCTCTGTCTGGTCCTCGTCGTAGTCACTGCTACCCTCTGAATCTCCTACTCGCAAGCGCCAACTCCCGGGTCCCTCCACCGGAGAGCGGCTACTCCGCAAAACCCTGCCTGGAACTGGGGCTGAAGGCTGAATGTGCACTGGACCACCACCGGCATTCTTCATCAGAGGCCTGGTACGGCGCGGTGGAGAAGAAAGTACGTCCTGCACAAAGGGAAAATTCAGTAACAAGCGTTTCAAGCATTCAAATTTCTAAAGCCATAATAAAAGACATACCCGGTCTGCCTCACTGCCACCTGAGCTACCTCGCCTCAGCCTCTGTCGACGCCCAGACTGGTCTGTCTCACCGCCTGCGGAACGGTCACGTCGTGGCCTAAGGCGACTCCCAGACGCGCCACCAGCGCCACGACTACTATTGGCCCCACGGCCACCAACTCCAGCTCCGCCGCCCCTGCGCTCACCTCCACGGTCACCTCTCGCTCTACCTCCTGAGCCACGCCCACCTCTACGGGCACCTCTGCCTCTGCGCCCGCCTCCAACTCCAGCATCTCCACCATCACCACCATCGTCATCACCTGCCTGCGGCACAATGCCGGGCTCTGCTCTGGGCCGCACCTCTGGTATATTGCCTATCATAAGGCGACGAACCAAGGCCTCCAAGTCACGTACCAGCTCAACCTGGGACGTGACCCACTCAACAGGAAACTGCAAGAAAGAAATAAAAGGCATTAAACAGGTAACAGAGCAAGAAATTCAAATTTGAAATGAAAGACTGATTATTGCTATTTTGTCATTTCAGGTTACCTCTCTCGCTGCCAACACAACTGGGGCAGTCACTCGGGGAACGTCTATCACACCCATAACCCCACCAGCCGTCACCACCTCTATCTCTCTCCTCGCCACGGGTAGAGCAGCATCCGCCGCTGGAGCAGGACCAGCCAACCGAGCCTCCATGCGCAAGTCATGGGCGAGCGTGGTCGTCACATAGTGGTCATAAGCCACGGAAGGGTGAAAAGTCCAGGACGTGTCCAGCATAGTGAACGCCTCTATCTCAGCCAGAGTGTACTCGTGTGTACGCAGAACACGCGGCGGAAGTGAAGCAGGTACTCTGAAGTGGCCCAACCCCCAGGACTGACGAGCCACTCGGTCTCCTAAATACCACTGCCAGCCGAAAGGGGACTCCAACAGTATACGCCCCCGTGTCACCGTCCGGCTCCTGGCCAAGAAAGGACGATCCAGCCTGTCCCACACATCCCAGCGCACCTGCAAGCAACCTCGGGTTATTCTTGGAAAACCAACAGAAAAGTTTGAAATAAAGCGTCAGAAAGTTTGGGATGTCATACCGTCTCGCCCATAGACCGGTCAAAGAAGAGGCGACAGAACCTCAAATCCCTGTTCTCTGCTTGCCTTCCCAGAGAGGCTTTTCCCCACCTCATCGCACGTGGGAGCACTCGGTCGTCGTGGTGAGTATTCTCCGGGCCTGGTACTCCGAACACCTCGTAAGCCCATATCTGCATTTTCAGAGAAACCCATCAGTAACAGAAGCAGAAACAACCAAATACAGTGCAAAGTGTATAAAGCAAGAATACACGATGTTTTACCTCCAAGATCCTCCAGTAACCAGCAATGGTGTTCGCCGCACCGCGAACCACCGAACCCAGGAAACAGTAAAGTGAGCACAAGGCAGAACCACCCCAGTCAAACCGCCCAGCTGTCTCCAACTCTCCCAAAGCAGGTAACCAACCTAAGTGAACCGTGTGCCGACGGTTCGGAAACAGAGACTGTCCGAACATGTATAACAAGTAGGCTCTGGCCATCTGACGTGCCTCCAGATCAGTCTCAGGCACATGATCCCAAAGGACTGGCAAGTGGTCGCATCTCACCATCGGCTCATCCCCCATCTCTCTCCCCAAGTAGTGCCGAATCGCTGCTCTGTCCAAGTACAAACCTGCGTCAAAAGGGATCAGATCTCCTCCAACTCTCAAACCCGTAGTCGCTGCAAAGTCCAGTGGAGTGATCGTCATCTCCCCAAACCTGAAGTGGAAACTGTTGGTGGTGTCCCACCAACGCTCCACCACAGCTCTCACCAACTGCCTGTTTCCCCAAGTCACCGTCAAAGTCCGAATGAACGGAGTAAAACCCGAGGCATCCACAAACCACCTCACTCTCTCAGGCAATCTGCCGTACTGCTCCAAGCAATCTGAAGAACCACCGTATGCAAGCAACCCCCTATTCACCTGTTTCAAGCACAAATCCATTCAATCAGTACAAGCAAACAGGAATTGCAATAAACAAAGAGCATAACCATAAGGGAACAAATTCAAATTCAAGTTCAAGTGCATACCAGAGTCCTGTTCGACATATGTGTCGCTGAATCCCAAAGAACCTGGTCCTCGGGGTAAAAAGGCAACTGCGGCTCGTAAGTCTCACACCCCAGAGGTATGATAAAGTGAAGCCGAAACACGTAAGTCTCAGGAGTGAAAGGTGGCCTGTCCCTCAGAGCCTGTCGAACCTCCTCAACAACGGTCACATGGACCGCCTCCTCTGCCTATCTCTCCTCTCTCTCGGCGTCCTGGACAATCGCCGGTGGGGTCTGACCAACCAAAACACTCTCCAGCTCGGGAAAGTCCTGCACGCTCCTAGCTAAGGACTCGTCAGTAGCAGCCTCTAAAGTATCTCCCAAAGTAGCTCCCGGAGCTCGTGAAGAACCAACCCGTGAAGGAAACAAAACTGGGTCAGAAGGCTCCCCAGTGTCAGCACTCTCCTCTACAGCCCTACCGGTACCAAGTACCCGAGTCAAGCTCCTGAAAACACGGGCAACAGGTATAACAGGGGCCGTCCCCTCAACCTGTGCTCTCTCAGTCTCTACTCTCTCAACGGGTGCCACCTCAGTAAAAGTACTCTCTCTCTGTAACTCACCACCATCTCCATCCTCACCGCCACTATCGCCCGTCGCACCTAGATCCTCCATCTCCACATCCTCGGGCTCAACAACAGTCTCTGAAACACCAGTCGGGGGCAAGTCCCCGCCCACTGGCGTGTCACCACCTAAAACTGCGCTCATAACCTCCTGAGGAATCTCCACCTCACCAACTACAACGCCCCCAACAGCCCTCTGATCAACCAGACAGTCCACACCACCCACAGTCATCTCAATTTCAGAAATTGAAACATTCAAATCTAAACCCATGGGTATTGAAATACTAGGAGCAATCGTGGTACTTACCCGAACATCAACAAAGCTCTGATCATCACCAACGGTATCATGCAACTCAACCCGGTCGATCGCCGTACTCTCCGGATCATGAACAATGCTATCTTCACCTTCCAAAGGAACATCAACAACCGGACCCTCATAGATCTGAACCGGATCATCCCTGAATGCCCCCACTGACGCAGCACCACCACCATCAGCCGCACGGTGCTCTTCTCCGGCCGCACGGCGCCCATCGGCAGCCGCACGTTCCCTTTCTCCATCACCAGTCGCGCCACCAACCAGTGCTGGATCATACTCAGAAGTTGAGGGGGTCACAGCCGGATCACCCTCGCTCGGAATAGTAGGAACCAAGCCGCCCACGATCGGATCTTCCACCGTTCGACCCTCCTCCGCCACCGGCGACGGTGTACGAACGCTAGATGGAGAAGAAACACCACCATGGTCGCCGGGATCGGCCCCTTGCTCGCTGGAATCGGCCCTTGGATCACTCGGACTCGCCATAGCCGAAAACTTTGAGATTTCGATTTTCGAGTTTTGAAGATTTTTTGAAGGAAATCGGTGGAAGGAAGTAAGGGACGATCGAATCGGCTCTCTATGAGGATAATGGACTGGGATTTCAAACAAAAGGGTGTAAAACCCGAGGCCTAAGGCGGTTACAAGAAGAGAAAAATCGATTTTGAAGAACACAGGAGCCGTGCGGCTTCTGCTCTATATCGCGCGGCTTCCGTAGACGAACCGTGCGGTCTCCTCCTCCACCAGGTTTATTTCAAAATCACACTTACCCCCCCCCCCCAAGTTCGGTTACACTTTCATAAATAACCCCCAGCATGTCCTAGTCACGACTTTTTCAAATCTCCCGCGCTTAAAGTCCCTCAACGGCTTTTCTTAAACTGATTTTCTAAAAATCATGTTTATCATCTTTTCTAAAATCCGTCAGGTATCATTCTGATTTTCTAAAAATCATTGTTTTTAAAATCCGTCAGGTGCTAATTGATTTTCTAAAAATCATTGTTTTTAAAATCCGTCAGGTGCTAATTGATTTTCTAAAAATCATTGTTTTTAAAATCCGTCAGGTGCTAATTGATTTTCTAAAAATCATTGTTTTTAAAATCCGTCAGGTGCTAATTGATTTTCTAAAAATCATTGTTTTTAAAATCCGTCAGGTATCATTATGATTTTCTAAAAATCATTGCTTTTAAAAATCCGTCAGGTATTATTATGATTTTCTAAAAATCGTTGTTTTTAAAATCCGTCAGGTATCATTCTGGTTTTCTGAGAATCATTTGACGTCTTCAAAAGGCAATCCAAGTTTTTCCAAAATCCCTCTGCGGTATTTCTCAAATTTGTTAGCCCCGAACTACGATCG
>CM037152.1:12246182-12359713 GCA_020921065.1 Vaccinium darrowii
TGACTGGAATCCACGAAAAAGGGATAAAAAGAAAACAGAGCTTCTCTCTCTATACTTTTACTTCTCCAGCCGCCGCCACTGTTTTTCCAGGGCGGGGGAGGCGCCTGCCCCGCCGCGCCTCCTCCTCCCCCTCCCTCTCTCCTCTCCTTCCCCCCTTTCTATCCCTCCACCCCTCTACCCCTTCCCCTCCTTTTTCTGATCTATTTCATCTATTTCTCCTTTCGTCACTTCGAGATGGAGGGCGGCTGCGGTGCATGGGGCTTTCGCCGGCGTTTTGGTTCTTCGTCTGGGTTCTCTTGACCGGTTGGGGGGCTGTTTTTCCTGGCGGCCTGTGGTGGAGCTCTTGGTCGGCGATCTGATTTCTCTGGTGAAGTTTCCTGGTTTGTCTCTTTCTCTCCGTGACCCCTGGCCTATGATTTATGGGTCTTCGCTTCCGTTTCTTGCCTTGCGGCTCGATTTCCACCTGTCAAGTGTATTTCCGGCTGGTGTTCCGTTGGGTTCTCCGGTTTTGGCCTAACGGCATGGGGATGCTACGGTGGGGGTGGTAATCGTCGTGGTCTCCCGCCATGGATGTTGTTGGGTACCCATGGTTATTGCTTAACGGCTTTGGGAGCTTCCGAGGTAGCCTTGGGTTCTGTCCGTTCGGTTCCGCCTATCCTTGAGTGAACCAGTGGTGGTTTGGGTTTTGGAGGTGGTGGCGAACTGACGGTGGTGATGGTGGTCCGGCTGCCAGCTGCAGGATGGGCGGCGGTGGAGATGTTTTGCATAATGTTGTAAGCTAGGGTTTAAATTTGGTGGGCCTGGCCCATGGGCTAGGTTCCGTTTTTTATGTACTTCTGTTGTGTAGATCCTCAATAGTTGAATGGCAACAACGTGGCGACGGCACTAGTGGCAGTTGGTAAGACCACGGTGCTGGTGGAAGTCGGATCCATATCCTTCTTCTCTGGAACCCGTCCTTGTGGGCTTGGGTTGATCGTTTGCGTTTGCTGCCATTCGGCTTTTGAGTCATATTTTCCTGTAATTTGCTTTCCGACGGACCCAAAAAAAAGTTAGCTTGACTGGAAGTAAAAGCCAATCAAAGGATCGCTTCTCCAGGAGAAGAGTGATAGCCTTTGTGGGGAATTTTGTAACATATGGTTTTTTAGTTGATGAGGTCTGTTGTAATTTGAAAAAAATAAATAAATAAATAAATAAATAAATAAATCTTTTACACACAGACTGGTTCAATTAATTTGCTTGATTAATCAGGACAGGACCTGTAAGTATTACTATACAGAGAGCACTGAAACAAGCATTGTATATTATTCATATTCCGGTTAAGCTACCCTGAATCACACTAGTTTTACCCCTTTTGCCTTATTTATGTTTCCCTCCATTAAAGGTTTTTTTTTTTCTTCTGTTTTCCATGTGATACAAAGATCGGATGGGGAGCAATCCGCTCAAAAGGATATTGTAGTTCTCGGTGAGGGCCACCTGAATTCCGTTCATCCAATACCCAGGACGAAAGGCAAGGAACAGAGTTTTATACCGAGCAAGAAGCCAAGACATCAATTTAATCACTGCAAGTATTGCTACCCCATAAGTAGCAAGCCGCTGAGATTACATACTTCTGCTGAATTCCCCGAGATATTTGTACTATAAACTCGTAATATGTGCTGACTGCTAAATAATAAAAAGACTAGCATTGTGGTATGCTTAGCTTGGTTGGACAGAAGTTTCTCTATCCCACTTGAGTGGGGCATAAGCAAGTGTTAGCTTCGCGTCGTTTGATTTTTTTGGTATGATAAACAGATGCAAATGGTAGCGGCTGGTGGAACTGCAATATGGCAGGTGTTGATAATGAAGAAGCAGGGCCGGCCCTTGGGCCAAGCCCACCAGGCGGTGGCAAAGGGCCCCCCAAAAAAGGCCCAAAACAGGGGCCCCCTGCTGTAATGGGTTAACATAGCACCCTAGGACTCTTCTTAGCCCAATAAACACTAAATAGGGCCCCAACCACCTTAAGTTATGAAGGCCCACGAAAAAATAAAGGCCCACATTCTCGTAAGCCCAAAACATGTTTTTTACGGAAACCCAGCCTTGAGAAACCGACAATTGAACAAGCCCTCTTTAGTTGAAAATTGAACAAATACTCTAGCAAACAAATAGAAAAGGTTAAAACAAGCCCTCTGCCCTCCTCTTTATTTGTTCCCATCCTCTTTATTTGTTCCCTGAGAAGCCGACAATGGGAGAAAAGAGAACGGAAAGCCATAGGTCGATGATCATGGATGATCCCTCTCTCATCTGATTGCCGCTGGGATTCCGATTGCCATTGGCCCACTACAAGCCAGTCAAGCCTACAAAAAGCCCTCCCTCTCTCTCCTCTTTGTGATTGTTTTGTGCTCTAATCTCAAAACAAAAAGGTATGCAATTCTTTATTTTTTTTTTCCGAATCTTTCATTCTTTTGATGCATGATGCATATAGAATAAAAATGTTGGCATTTGGACTGGTGTTGTGCTTGGTGTTTATTTGTTTAATTTTCAATTGAAACCATTATATATTTAATGTTTTGCAATAAAATTTGTATTAATCTATTAAAAGGGGATAAGAAATAAAAAAAAATAATGCTTCTTTTTTTCTCTTTTTTTTTTTTTTTGTCTCAGCTTATCATGCCTCTTAAAAGAAGTTACCCGTCTGGATATGAAAAGAGAAAAAAAAGGCAAAAAGTCCAACAACTAGCCGAGTCTCAAAGAGGAGCAATGGACAAGTTCTTTAAAAGTGATAAACCTACGGTACAATTAGTTCACGACTTGGAAAATGAAGAAGTTGAAAATTTGGTGAATGATGAAAAGGAAAATTTGGTGAATAAAGAAAATAAAAATTTGGTAAATGAAGAAGAAGGAAATGTGGAATTTGAGAGTGGGGAAGCCAATCAAGATGATGAGATGTATGTAGAGTGTGAAATTTCAAATATCGATGATCCGGGTAATTGGAAAAATATTGACCAGAAATTGCGAGATTTATTAGTCGAAAGAGGTCCTGTGAGAAAAGATGTCAACTTCCCCAAGGATAGTTCTTCTAGGCATTTCTCCTCTGTTCATTACATTCGGCACTTGTCAAATGGAGAAAAAGTTGATAGGAAATGGCTTATATACTCGGAGGTTTTAGATAGAGTTTTTTGCTTTTGTTGCAAGCTGTTTAAGCAAGAGGGAAATAAGACTCAATTGGCTACCGAAGGATTTAAAGACTGGAGGAATATTGGGGAGAGACTTAGAAGCCATGAAAGTGGTAACGAGTACATTACTTGCATGAGCAAATGGATTGAGTTGGAGAAAAGATTGGGAATACTTCAAACAATAGATAAAAGTAGAGAACAACAAGTTAACAAAGATAGAGAACATTGGAGACGGGTTTTGTTGATGATACTTGCAATTGTGAAAACCCTTGCGAAGAATAATTTGCCTTTTTGTGGAAGCTATGAGAAGATTTTTCAAGAGAGCAATGGACTTTTTCTAAGCATGGTTGAAATGATTGCCGAGTTTGAGCCAATAATGCAAGAACACTTGCGGCGGATAGAAAAGGGTGAGATTCGTTACCATTATTTGAGTCACAAAATTCAAAATAAGTTGATACAAATGTTAGCCGAGGAAGTGAAAAGTGTAATTGTGTCAAAGCTCGCACTTGCAAAATATTTTTCAGTCATACTTGATTGTACTCCGGATATAAGCCATCAAGAACAAATGTCTCTTGTTTTGCGATGTGTGGATGTTTCAACAAGTCCAATTACGGTGAAAGAGTTCTTTTTAGAATTCTTGAAGGTGGATGATACATCGGGGATGAGACTTTTTGGTGAACTTCAAGAAGCGTTGGTTAACCTTAAACTTGATATTGGTGACTTGAGAGGACAAGGCTGTGACAATGGCTCTAACATGAAAGGCAAAAACAAAGGCATTCAAACGAGAGTACTTGAACTCAATCCTAGAGCATTCTATACGCCGTGTGGTTGTCATAGTCTTAACCTTGTGCTTTGTGATATGACCAACTCTTCTTCGAAAGCAAAAACATTTTTCGGTGTGGTACAACGCATATATGTATTGTTTTCATCTTCCGTTCAACGATGGGCAATTTTGAAAGATAATCTAAAGGAAGGCCTCACGGTTAAGGCGTTGTCACAAACGCGTTGGGAAAGTCGCATTGAAAGTGTTAAACCACTAAGATATCATGCTTCACAAATAAGAGATGCTTTAGTTGACTTGGCCAATAATCCTACCACAGATGGGATGGCAAAAAGTGAAGCTATGTCCCTAGTAAAGTATGAAATTGAGAGTTTTGAGTTCTTGTGTGCTATTGTTATTTGGTACAATTTGTTGTTTGTTGTGAACTCCGTTAGCAAGCTCCTTCAAAGTCAAGATATGGATATAGCGGTTGCCGTAAAGCAACTAGACGGGCTTGTTTCCTATTTTAAAAGGTATAGAGAAGAAGGTTTCATGAATGCTATGGTTGAAGCTAAAGAAATAGCGAGTGAATTGGGAGTTGAACCTATATTTGTTGAAAAGCGATTCATTTCTAGAAAGAAACAATTTGATGAGATTGTTAGTGAGGAAGTGACCCAGTCAGCTCAAGAATCATTCAGAGTTGGTTACTTTTTGTATATTGTTGATCAAGCTCTTTCTTCGCTTAAGAATAGATTTGAACAATTCAAAGTATATGAGGCAAACTTTGGCTTTTTGTTTGACTTGAAAAGGTGCAGTGATGAAAAGTTGAAGAGGGGTTGTGTGAACCTTGAAGGATGTTTAAAACATGGTGGGATTTCTGATATTGATGGAAGAGATTTATTGATGGAGCTGAAAGTCTTGCAAGATATATTGCCAAAAGAAGTCAATAAACCAATTGAAGTACTCAATCATCTACAATTGAAGGAAAATTGTTTCCCAAACTCATGGATTGCTTATAGAATACTTTTGACTATTCCGGTTACGGTAGCATCGGGGGAAAGAAGCATTTCAAAGTTGAAGATGATCAAAAACTACCTTCGATCAACCATGTCACAAGAAAGATTGAATGGATTAGCAATGTTATCCATTGAAAATGATTTCGCATCAAAACTAGATTATGGAAGTTTGATTGATTTGTTTGCCTCTAAAAATGCAAGAAGAGTGATATTCAAGTGATACCTATTAGTTTTTGTAATGTTTAAGTAACTTTTGTTACTTCTAAATTCAAATTCTTGTAAATTTTTTAGTTTATATCTTTTGAAATTATAGTGCTTCTTTAAATGTGAAGGGCCCCAAATTGATTATGTGCTTAGGGCCCCGGAAATCTCAGGGCCGGGCCTGACTGCATTAGCATGTTCAAGAACTCCTGGAGCTTGTGTTAGAGGAGATTTTTGCTCTAGAAGTTGTACACTTGCATGTATTTCGGCGCAATGTATTTTTTAACTACAGGGCAATGTTTTAAAGCCAGAATTACGCTTCCGCAAATGTCACGACCATAACCCGTCCCGATAGGTTATAATCATAACAAAGTGCTGGTGAAACCATCACCAAGGCCATTTCAAAGATTAAGCATACGTAGAAACCAATGACTATGGGAGACATGCAACGATTAGCGGAAGCACAAACCCATTTTATTGGAGTACATTACAAACCGTGTGTCTTTTACATAAGGATCTTACAGACCGAAACCCACTCAGAGATGTGCATAGTACAGTCCGAAACTATTACAAAAGTCAAGAGAATGGGAAAATCATTCCCATACAATTATCTTGAAGAAGAAAAAATATGACAAAGACATCATAGAAATTATTAATTTTGACTTTAAAATTAGGGAAATGATTTTTCACACTCTTTTTATCCACTTATACTTCTTTTTTTTTTTTTGTCTTTATTCAAGTTGAAATTACTGAACTACCTTTACCTTGACAATTTAATATTTTCAAGTGAATAAAAGCTGGAAATAGAGTGCCAACGAATAAAAAGAGAATTGGAAAATCATTTTCATACAATTATCTTGAAGGAAAAAAATATGACAAAGACATCATAGAAATTAGTAATTTTGACTTTTAGCTGATAGGGAAATTCCTGCAGCAGGAACGTTCACAGGACTAGAAGTATAAATTGGTCAGCAGCTGGCGGTGTCAAATGATTAAGACATTTTACGTATATACATCCATGGTCAAAAAACACCAATTACATCAACTTATTCACATGTGATGTTTACAACTTTACATGGAGAAAAGTCAGTACTGGAGGGTTCTGATCAGGATAATTCAAAAAGTAGAGAAAGGTTTGGGGGTCTAAATTGATTACAGTACTTGTTTTGAATTTTCCTACTTTTCTTTATTCTAACATCATGATGAATAAAATAAATAAATAAATTATGTTAAATAAATTTTAAAAAATTAAAATAAAAATTTAATTATGTCAAAATAGGGAGAAAAAATAATTGGTTTTGTCTTTTTTAAAATATTTTAAAGTTCATCCATATTTTGTTATTTAAAAAAAATTCTAATCCCTGTTCCACAAACTGACTTAAACTGAATAAATGAGTGGAACTCGTTTATTGAGTGTAATTGGGTTAATGTGTTGCAAGAGAGTGACATGTCTCGTAAAACAAAATAAGTCAGTTTTGTGGAACAATCCCACAATTTTTAGATGTTTTGGTTTAAAGTTTTAAAAAGCTTGGTGTCCGGACTAACTTACGCGCATTTAACATATATTTTTTGTCGTATGTGTGCATATATTTATGTGAGAGAGAGAGAGAGAGAGAGAGAGAGAGAGAGAGAGAGAGAGAGACACCAACAAGGGCTACAGTGACTCACTGGGCGTGGCAAGTCACTGCAGCAAAGGTGGAAATGGCAGGCTCCAGAAAAAGGGCAGTTCAACTCGCCATTTTGTCTAGATCGGAGGTTTGCCGAGGCTTCTGGAGATGCTCTAACACCTTTTAGACAATACCCCTTTATATACATAGCTAGAATTCTCTCTCATTTTATCATTTATGTGTTATACTGGTTAAACATAATGATTAGAACAACTCTCTTTTGTTTATAATGATGTTCCAAGTATAGTGACTGCAATAAACCTCATTCATATTTATAACGGATAATGAAATGATTTAGTATTCAATTTATAATGGCAGATGGGATAATAATAAAAACAATGAATTTTTTTTAATCTTTCTTTTATTGAAATGTTCCAACAACAAATTGTAGCTTATTTTTGGAAGTGGAAAGTCAGAATTCACTTTTCCAAAGTTGATTAAAAAAAAAATTCAAACTCTAATCTTGCATTGTTGGCTCAAACTCGGCAATCATTTCAACCATGTTTAGAAAAAGTCCATTGCTCTCTTGAAAAATCTTCTCATAGCTTCCACAAAAAGGCAAATTATTCTTCGCAAGGGTTTTCACAATTGCAAGTATCATCAACAAAACCCGTCTCCAATGTTCTCTATCTTTGTTAACTTGTTGTTCTATACTTTTATCTATTGTTTGAAGTATTCCCAATCTTTTCTCCAACTCAATCCATTTGTTCATGCAAGTAATGTACTCATTACCACTTTCATGGCTCCTAAGTCTCTCCCCAATATTCCTCCAGTCTTTAAATCCTTCGGTAGCCAATTGAGTCTTATTTCCCTCTTGCTTAAACAGCTTGCAACAAAAGCAAAAAACTCTATCTAAAACCTCCGAGTATATAAGCCATTTCCTATCAACTTTTTCTCCATTTGACAAGTGCCGAATGTAATGAACAGAGGAGAAATGCCTAGAAGAACTATCCTTGGGGAAGTTGACATCTTTTCTCACAGGACCTCTTTCGACTAATAAATCTCGCAATTTCTGGTCAATATTTTTCCAATTACCCGGATCATCGATATTTGAAATTTCACACTCTACATACATCTCATCATCTTGATTGGCTTCCCCACTCTCAAATTCCACATTTCCTTCTTCTTCATTTACCAAATTTTTATTTTCTTCATTCACCAAATTTTCCTTTTCATCATTCACCAAATTTTCAACTTCTTCATTTTCCAAGTCGTGAACTAATTGTACCGTAGGTTTATCACTTTTAAAGAACTTGTCCATTGCTCCTCTTTGAGACTCGGCTAGTTGTTGGACTTTTTGCCTTTTTTTTCTCTTTTCATATCCAGACGGGTAACTTCTTTTAAGAGGCATGATAAGCTGAGACAAAAAAAAAAGAGAAAAAAAGAAGCATTATTATTTTTTATTTCTTATCCCCTTTTAATAGATTAATACAAATTTTATTGCAAAACATTAAATATATAATGGTTTCAATTGAAAATTAAACAAATAAACACCAAGCACAACACCAGTCCAAATGCCAACATTTTTATTCTATATGCATCATGCATCAAAAGAATGAAAGATTCGGGAAAAAAAAAATAAAGAATTGCATACCTTTTTGTTTTGAGATTAGGGCACAAAACAATCACAAAGAGGAGAGAGAGGGAGGGCTTTTTGTAGGCTTGACTGGCTTGTAGTGGGCCAATGGCAATCGGAATCCCAGCGGCAATCAGATGAGAGAGGGATCATCCATGATCATCGACCTATGGCTTTCCGTTCTCTTTTCTCCCATTGTCGGTTTCTCAGGGAACAAATAAAGAGGATGGGAACAAATAAAGAGGAGGGCAGAGGGCTTGTTTTAACCTTTTCTATTTGTTTTCTAGAGACTAGAGTATTTGTTCAATTTTCAAATAAAGAGGGCTTGTTCAATTGTCGGTTTCTCAAGGCTGGGTTTCCGTAAAAAACATGTTTTGGGCTTACGAGAATGTGGGCCTTTATTTTTTCGTGGGCCTTCATAACTTAAGGTGGTTGGGGCCCTATTTAGTGTTTATTGGGCTAAGAAGAGTCCTAGGGTGCTATGTTAACCCATTACAGCAGGGGGCCCCTGTTTTGGGCCTTTTTTGGGGGGCCCTTTGCCACCGCCTGGTGGGCTTGGCCCAAGGGCCGGCCCTGAATGCAGTAGACTGCAAAAACCACCCCCCGCCATTTCCAAAAAACTATCTACATGCCAAGTTTTGAAAGGAGTTCACGCCATAGAGGAGCTTCTTCATTAAAAAAATGTAGTTCAGAGGTGATATTAGAACTCCCCTGCCTCCAATCTGCATCACAAAATAAGCAATGAGTTCCAGAAAGTCATTGCGATACTCCCAGATTTTCATAAAGATTAAGGAAAAACAGAAAAGTTAAGAAGATGAAGCTGCAGTCCTGAAATGTACACTTAGATCCGAACCGATGGAACGGTGTTTTCTTAGAGTCGAGAATCAACACTAATCATCACGAAATGATAGAGAATTAATATATATCAATTCAGCCTACACTATTCATTTTCCAGGCATTTTTTGCATCACTTCTTTTTTAAAGAAAAAATCAGCGACAAGCTGCATATCAGTGAAACTGTACGCCCTCTGAGCCAGAAATTCTAAAGTGGTCCTAAAATCACCTTCGATCCCAAAAATCCTTATGCCCTTCATTTTACAAGGCCTTGAGAAGACTAAAACTTTGGATTTTTGGATGGAAGGCTATTGCAGCTGCAGAGCTGCTGCATGTTGCGATCGAGGGTGTTCCACTAACTAGTTTTTCCCCAAAACCAAGACAGGTCATCCTCTCACAATACATCAAATAAAAAGGTGTGAATACAAAAACAAAGGCAGTTTTTAAATAAAACTCCCTTAGTAGATCGAATACCCCGCTTCATGTGGTACATCAATTGACAATGAAAGTGGCAACCTAGAGTTGGTCCAACAAATCTGGGCTAGACAAATGACTATGACATAGTAAAGAAAAAAAAATCATCACACCGCTCTCAGTTGTTGAACAGACTCATAAAGAAGCTTTTTCTGGTACACACGACTGTGGTATAGTAATCTGCTTCTACTCTCCCCTCACGTTTTCAAAAGGCCGGACTTTAGGGCTGGCCAATGGATCACCCAATCCGCTCAATTCACTCAGTTTGCCCAAACGGAACCGTCCGCGAACCCACCTGAGGTATGTTATGGACGGATGGAGATCCTAATATTTTTATTTTGGTGGATGCGGTTCGGTTCGGTTCGGGTTCAATCCGCTCAATCCACCCAATCCGCCTTTAATCCTTCTTTGTTCTGTCGAATCTGCCTGATCCACAACCGAACCGACCCATCTGTATATCACTCACAGACGGGTTACAGATACACAAAACAACAATCTGCCACGAGCGTGAACAACCCTACCTAGACTTACAGTCGGGTCCCTACTTTGAAATACAAAATCCTATATATATGAAATTCTTTGTGGCTGTGCCGGTTGAGAAGCGAATGAGGTTTTTTTTTTACCAGAATACCCTAAAAGAGTTGCTGTTTTGTCAAAGGAGAACTTTTCAAAACATGTGTGAAAATGAGTATGTGACCAGAACTTAGATCTTTAGGCATGGCCCGTTGGTGAGGTCCGTCCTCTTCCCTCTCTCCTCACTCTCCTCTCCGTCCTTCTCTCTCTCTCTCTCTCTCTCTCTCTCTCTCTCTCTTTCTCTCTCTCTCTCTCTCTCTCTCTCTCTCTCTCTCTCTCTCTCTCTTATTTTAAATTTTTAAAGTAAAATAAATTTTGTTATAAACATTTATTTTTTATAAAAATTATATATTTGAAATCTACTCGACGAAATCTTTCAAACAAGATCCATTATAAATATGAAATTGTATACATGAAAAAAAAAGTTATTTTTACACCCATTAATTAAGAATTCATACCCCTTAAATAATTCACATCCCCCAAAATAAAAATATTCACGTTCTTCAAATACAGAATTCACATATCACAACTCACTCTCCCAAAATACAAATTCACACCCCAAAAGAAAGAATTCACAGACCTGAAATGCAGAATTCACACATCATAACTCACTCTCCAAAATACAAAATTCACACCCAAAAAGAAAGTGTGCTATTAAGGGTGTGAATTGTTGCAGAGGTGTGAATTGCGTGCTATTTGGGGGTGTGAATTGTTTGCATGGGTGGGAATTGTGTACATTTTTTAGGGTTGTGAATTACTTAGAAGGGGGATAGATTCTGCATTTGAGGGGTGTGAATTATTTAGAAGGGTATGAATTCTGCATTTAAGCGGTGTGAATTCTTTCTTTTGGGGTGTGAATTGTGTATTTTGGAGAGTGAGTTGTGATGTGTTTGAATTCTGCATTTCAAGTCTGTGAATTCTTCCATTTTGGAGGGTGTGAATTGTTTAGAGGAGATGTAAATTAATATTAATTAATGGGTATAAAATAACTTTTTTTACATGTACACAATTTCATTTCAAATGGGATCTTATTTGAAAGATCTCACCAAGTAGATGTCAAATATATAACTTTTATAAAAAATAATTGTATATAACAAAAGTTATTTTATTTTAAAATCTAAAATAAACAAAGGGGGAGAGAGAGAGAGAGAGAGAGAGAGAGAGAGAGAGAGAGAGGCAATGTGTCAGGGAAGAAAAAACATGCAATGTGTAGAGAGAGAGAGAGTTAAAGCATGTACTCTCACTGAGTCACTGCCCATTTTATAGCCAAAAAGGGGAAGAGAGAGAGAGAGAGAGAGAGAGAGAGAGAGAGAGAAAGAGTAATGATGCGCATCTCTGGAGAGAGAAATTTTCATGTGCGCGTGGGGAGGGCTTGGGTGGAATGTGTTTGACATGAGGTGGGCTTGGATGGAAACCTCCGGACAAAATAGGGCTGGCTTGTAAGAAGCCCTTTAAATAGAACACAATTATTTGTTTGGACTAGTTTTCTCACACGTCAAGTAATTCTGGGCCCAATCTAGCTAATCACTTAGAAAGAGCCCAATTAAAACAGATCCGAAAAGAATGCAAATTTGTTCGAGAGAAACACGGACCGGTACAGCCGACTTGGACAATTTACATCT
This sequence comes from Vaccinium darrowii, assembly GCA_020921065.1. Classification (NCBI taxonomy): domain Eukaryota; kingdom Viridiplantae; phylum Streptophyta; class Magnoliopsida; order Ericales; family Ericaceae; genus Vaccinium; species Vaccinium darrowii. The sequence continues at coordinate 12,258,058 of CM037152.1, forward strand.
AGGTATAACACACAGTCACAAATGCACGTGCAGGTACAGCCCTTATATAAAGGTTCTATCACTCTCTCTCTCTCTCTCTCTCTCTCTCTCTCTACTCACCCCACATGTACACAATTTCTCGCTCTTATCAACTCCACAAACTGTATAAAAGTTCCTAAATGCTAGCATTGTTCTAAAAGTCGCTAGTCAGTCCCCAATCGGTTGGCTGCCGACTAGCGACTAGGGGATTAATCGGTTAGTCAGATTTTCATGTTTTTAATCCTTTCTCCTTCCTAAGTTTTGATTTTTAAGAAAAATACATAGGCCCAAAAAAAATTTTGAGTTATTGTTTTTTATTTTTTTAAGTGAAATATATGAAATAATAAATAATTTATGAAGTAAATGGACATAGAATCTATTGGTTTGACATCAAAGAATAATAAAACTCCATAAAAGATTAAAGAGTCCACTTTAATTTGTTAATCCAGATGTACAAATTCATTAGTAGCCCAAAAAAGGTAAATAGGCCCACTATGAGTTTAAAATAAAGAAGCCCATTATAAACCCAAAGCCTAAAGAGTAAAAGAAAACCTAAGTTGTTGAATGTATTGTCGCTCTTCTCCTTTCTTCAAGTTACGCTGCAGCTGTCGACATCTTCCAGAGCGATAAAGGTCAGATCTCTCTCTCTCTCTCTCTCTCTCTCTCTCTCTCTCTCCCCCTCTCCCCCCCCCCCCTTCTTCTTCTTCTTCTTCTTCTTCTTCTTCTTCTTCCCGACTTGATCCGATTTGTTCCGATTTCATCCAATTTTTTCCAACTTATTGCCGACTAAGTCGCTGACCGACTTTATAAAATGACTACACCTACATCGGGTCGGTGAGACACCGACCCCAACCTAGTCGCCGACTTTTAGAACACTAAATCCTAGTATAACCTATGAAAGTATCTAAACCTAAACCCTAGGATACCCTATTAAAGTGTCTAAATCTTAGAGTACCCTGTAAAAGTGCATAAACCTAAACCCTATGGTACCCTAGGACCCTATAAAGTGCCTAAACCTAAACCTAGGAATATCCAATGAAAGTGTCTAAACCACTAAAATCCTATAATAAAAAAGTGCATCATGAACTTAAACCCCTAAAAAAAGTAACTTGCCTTAGTATTAATTAAAAAGACTGATTTACGTTAATAGTAATTATAGATGCCTATTTTCTAGACCATAAAAATGTTCACCCACTCACCTGATGAGGGTGAACAAACCTCATTTTGATTGGTAGAAAATGTGTCACTTTTGTATAAGAACGACGTCATTTTGCGGTGGACTCGTCACTTTGTAGTGAACCCACACTTTTTCCCCAATCAGAAGAGTTTTATTCACCGTCGACCGTCGTTAGCAGTGAACAAATTTGCACTCATCCGGGAGAGTTTATAGACCATGGAGGATCCTACGAAGAGCAAACTCTAATATCAAATTTGATTGCAGGGTCCATCCTAGGGGTTTTTCTTGATCAAGGCTTCACGATGGTTAATCGAGAGAGGGAAAAGAGAGGATGGACAATTTCTCCAAACTGCCGGAAGAATGCATCTCACAGATTCTGTCCATGACCTCTCCACGGGACGCGTGCCGTTTATCGGCGATCTCATCCTTATTCAATGCGGCAGCCGATTCAAATTCCTTGTGGGAGAGCTTTCTGCCATCCGATTATCGGGAAATCGTGTCACGATCGGTATCTCCTGTGGTCTTCTCCACCAAGAAGCAGTTGTACTTCAGTCTGTGTGAATCCCCTCCCCTCCTCGACAGTGGCAGACTGGTAATCCTATTCCTCGTGGTTAATAATTCTTCGGTCTTTTGGCTTTTCACGCTTTACGCGATAAATTCGCTTCCCATATCTACTAAAAAAATCAAGCTTAGTGAAACGGGCCATGAAATCTAAAATGTTTGTTTAATCTAGGTGGTAGATATTTTAATCAATGACGGAGTATTCCAATGATATATCTGGTCAAACAAATGGGGCACTCATACTAATATTTTACTAGATGATTAAACAATTATACTGCAGGATATCAAAATCAATCAGTTTCCAATTCAAGAGAAGAATTACAAATGGATTTATTACGGGCCGCTCTACAAAACAAATATTTATTACCACTAACTCCATTAAGGTCAATTACTCTTTTTTGGGCTTAGACACTTAGGGTGCACTTTTCTATTATAGGGTTTTTAGTGGTTTAGGCACTTTTATAGGGTACCCTAGGATTTAGGTCTAAGCACTTTCATAGGGTACCCTAGGGTTTAGGTTTAGGGTACACTTTCCTATGGTTTAGACATTTTCATAGGGTACCCTAGAATTTTAAACACTTTCATAGGATTTGAGGTTTTAAAATTAGAAGTAAAAAAAAAACTTGACGGGATGGGGACTGACTGATGGGACGGCACATGGGGACAATTGACTGATGGGAGCGGGCAATGCATTTTTTCTGGAAAAAATGAGTTGGCGGTGCCTCCACAAAGTGGAGCGGCCCATCATTCCCCCATCCCATAAGACTCCTAATACTTTGTTTGGTAACCAAAAGAGGGTTTGGACTATGAGTCCAAGAAGACTACTAATCCAGCCCACAAGGGGTATTCACAATACCCTCTCACACATGGTATTGGTAGTCCAGTCCAAACCTTGCCCTTGCGAAAGTACAAAACTATCCTTGGTTAAAACATCAAATGGCCAAAGTTTCCCAAAGTTATGTTAAAAAAAAAAAAAAAAGAGCCACAGATTAATTAAAGGTTTAATCCAGGTTACAAAAATAAATGTTCTCAAGTATTTTCTAAACATTGAAGCCAAGTAGTCAATCAACCGGACAGCTGAACGGCTGTACTCATTCAATCCAACGTACCTGTAGCTTCAAAAATCAATTAAACATGCAAAAGTGTGAGGATAAAACACAACTACATTGGGCATTTGGAAAGTAGAACTTGATGGGAAAATGAGAGAAATTAGGGACAAATAGAAGTAGAAAGCTTATGGAATGAACAAATAGATACATAGAGTGAGAGTGAATGCGGTATATATAATGGCAATATCATGTGTTCTTGCTGATAGAGTTATTTTTTTCATACATGGGGTATTCATTTATTCCATATCTCTTCACCAAATTATTCATGATCAATTAGGCAAATGCATTTACTAGCACCAGCACGTTGGGACTTTAGCCATTCAAAAAATTATTCATGATCCATGTGGCAAATGCATTTAATAGCAATAGCAGGTTGGGAAGGACTTTAGCTGTTATTTAAAACCACAGCTTCATAGAATTTCGTTACCAAAATTCTTTAGACATTCAAAAGAAGAATACAAAGATTTTTTCTTTTTGTTAACCAACAAGAAAACAATAGGAAAACATTCAAGGACAAAGTTGTCAATTTAGTATTTGAATCTCATCCTCACATTTGCAAGCAAGCATGAGGTTGGGGCTAATAATCCAATCCCAAGACCTAATACTATTGGAATCAAACAAAAACTTAAAATTGGAGTGGGTATTGATAATCCATAGTATTATGAAACCTATCCTAATCCCCATCACCTTACGGATCTCATCCTTGCGAGTCAGGTTATAAATCGGGACCTTCCCTCTTTCTTAGGCTATGAAGCAAAGATCCTTCTAGTCTTACCATCTAGATGGGAGGTCGTATCCGTGTCCTTATCGTATCCATATAGGATACTGATACTCCTCCCATACTCAAGGAAGCCGGGAAACTTATACCAGTATCCACGGCATAAAATTAAGTTTTTCAATATTTATTTAATTTTTGAACTATTGGACACTTTTTGAATATTTAACATAATTATCTGAACTTCTATGAAACTATGATTGTAACACTTCTTTCATAGTATTAGGAAAAATGAAAAAGATTGGTTTGTGCAATTTAACTTACCATCTAGAGTGAGACGTATGAAGATTCTGAGAAGTATTGTCTTTGCAATAGTATGTTTAATATTTTGATTGTGTCATACATGTGTTCCATAAAGTTACACTTTGATGATTAAACAAGTAAAACCGATTAGACTTTTATACATCACTCGTGCATTGTCGAGCCCCAAAAATTATATTTTGGAGCGGCATGGAGGGATGGGATAGGAAAATACATAGTTTTATATCTGTTCATCATTATTGATAATAAAATGCTAAAATTTTTACAAAAATGCATTTTAATCTGATGTATCCTAGATTCCTAGTCATAACAGTATTGAGTCGTAGAAGGAATATTTAGAGCCATTTGTCTTTTAAAATTTCCCATATCGTATCGTGTCCATCTATGAAGCACAGATACTCTATTTTTGCCTCCATATCGGATATGGATACGCTCCGGATACAAGGAACTTATCCCAAACCGAATTTCTTAATAAAAAAAACTAACCACAGCTCATTGGGATGTTAAATTGAATGAACTTATCCCAAACCGAATTTCTTCATCTCTTTTGACTCTGCTATGGCATGGACACGATCTTTGGTGTCTAGTGAAATTTTTTTTTGCCGAGTGATGGTGAAAACGTTCCATTTGTGTTATGGGCGATCGCTTTGCATCTATTGAATGCAGAGGAGAGTTCTTTAGATCTCAAAATGATCAGTCCCATCTAGCTAGAATTTGATTTTCCTCTTTGGACTTTTTTGTAGACTCAAACACCTTAGAATGATTGTAGAAATAGGTTTTCCATGTAAAGAGATTTACCTGGAAATTATTTTTGCTGTGAAATAGTTTACGGTGAAACGAAAGGAGTCTTATCTCTTGGAATGGTTGTCTTTTATGAGGGAAATGATTTGTAAGCCCCCATAGAAATTGAAAATCCCACCACATATTTGGGTTGAAATGGAACGTGTTATGATCCGTTGTGTCCATGCCAGTAAATAATCCATGCTGAATGCTTTTTGTTTGTGAATGGATAAAAAAAAAAAAAAATGGATTACGGTTTGTGAAATGGAACTTCTATAATGGATTTTTCTATTGTTAAATTTGAACTTGTCTTGGAAAAACTCAAAGGAGTACACAATGCTTGGAAAAGTAATCCGGTGCTTAATACAATCTGGAACGGCGTTGTAAAACAAACAGCTTATTTGTTCCAGCGGTGGCAGTCCCTTTCAGTTTATCTGCATATTTGTTGGCTTCGTTCGGTGAATACTCAGCCCGGAGACACCCCATTTCAAGCCAGGTCGTGCAATGCCCAGTCTGCCTAGCCCATTGCATGCCATTCTCTTGAGGCCGGCTATACGTTTGTGTTTGCTAAAAGGCTTCCATCGCTCGACAGATGATGTTGCAGTGATATAGGGTGCTCGTAGTCATAATTTTGCAACTCATGATACTTTAGAAGGATAATATAGAATTGAAAGTATGGTACACTAACATAATCCCAACTCCTAAGGGATACAATTGAAGTGGCAAGCCGCGGACTTGGATCCAAATCGGTGAGTACCGTTACACCAATTGCTGTATCTTCGACCCCGGATTGGGGGATTCCATTTTGTCAAGATCAAGAAACTGTCGTGCCAACAATATCCTCTTCTTTGCCAAATACAAACTGGAATAAAAGTTGGAGAGATCACCCCCCAGCAAGGCAATATCATCTGCCGTACTGTAAATCGGAGGTCGGGAGGGAAGTGAGGTTAAAATCTTCTGGGAAAGTTTTGGATAGAGAGAGAAAAGAAAGATACAGATAGAAGAAAAGAAGAGTGGGATAAGTGCCACAAAATGGGAAGGATAACAAGAAAAAGAGTAGTAAAACTGTGTCGCCGACACCGTGATAGCGCAGAGAGCCAGAGACCTAAACTTGCAGGTGATGGCCAACCTTTCCTAGAGAGGACAATTCTTTTCGTTAAGAGTTGATAATGTCAAAATTACTTTTTTGCCCTCATAATATTATTGCATTGTGAACAAAAAATTGTTTTAAGAGGTACTTTGGTCTTTCTACGCACCCGAATAAGCTCGTCTAACACTTGGTTTTGGAGGAACTAGAACAAGGGATATAAAATAATGGCTAGTGAGGCCCAATGAGTGTTAATTAATAACAAACCAGTGTATTATTAATTATTACCCTCTTTTACCCCTTCTCAATACCCCAATCCATCCTAAACCCTCTTATTTATCTTTATCTCTCATTTCTACTGCAAAACAAACCAAATATTATTTTTAATCCACCATTTATAAATGTCACATAAATGTTGTTCCACCCTCCCCTCTTATACCCCTTACTATTTATATCCTCAAAACTCATCTCGCATCCAATCGGGCCGTGAGGGGAGAAAAAATTGTAAAGGGTATTATTTATGGAGGCACCCACATGATGTAGTAATATTTGTGGAGGGGGATTAAATAGTACCTGCTTTGAAAGATTTTGGTAATAAGGATACATTAGTTCTTGGTTAGGGATGGATTGGCCCGGTTAGGGAGGAGTTATCCGCCCGGACCCAGTCCATATTTAATGCAGGCTAGCCTGGATTAAATGGGAGGGGGGTTAAATAGTCCGGGTTACGAATGGGCTCTTAAACCAAGCCATCCGCAAGGGCCCGAAATTAAATAGTCCAAGGTTCCTTATCCGGCTGCCCAATTTGACATACAAACGAGCCCTTAGAGGGGGTTAAGTTCTCCCTCCCTCTCTTATCCCTCTCCCTTATCCTTCTAACAAATATCTTCTTCTCCTATTCCCTTCTTTATCCCCTCCCTTATCCCTCAAACAAACGGTCCCCAAAATCGATTGGAAGCCGGATTAATTTTAGCTGGATAAAATAGTGATGGGGTAAAATAGTAGAAGATATTAGTTATCGAGGGTTGGCCCACAATGATGCAATGTTTATGAATGGTGAATAATTTAGTACTTGGTTTGGATGATTTTGTAGAAAGAGGGGATAAGGTTGGGTGGATGATGTAAAAACCTCTCAAATGACAAAATTGCTCGTGCATACCGATGTTAAATTATGCATCAAATCAATTATGTAATTACAAACATTTAATTTTCTAATAACTTAACCACCAACTATAATGTCATATATTTATAATTTCATACAATATTTTGATATTAATAATGTTTAATAATTTCATATATTAGAAAATATATATTTACATTATCATTTTATTACTTGTTTCTATTGTATTCTAAGTTCTAACACCATGCATAATAATTGAACAAATAGAAAAACATATATCTTTAATCATAACAAAAGAACAATTTATTCAAGTCTCAAATATGTACTTTGAAATAAAATCATATCCCATACATAGAGGCGTCAAACGAGCCAGGTTGGCACAAACACAGTAAGGCACGGCACATTTAAACTTTAAATGCGGCACGGCACATTTTTACTATCCAAGAGCAGCTAAACGCCCCTTTCTGGGTTGGAGTCTTGGAGATGAAGCTTCGTACCAACTTAGTTTTGTATAGATTTTACGTTGTACTATTTAGATTGATTGTTTGACAAAAACCCATTTTCCTCTATGAAAAATCGATTTCAATTCTTTGTAGGCATTATAGGCTACAAATACGCTAATACAGGACATGTGATGGTTTTCTTTTGGGGGATTTAGATGATTGAGAGAGATTATGATGCCTCTAAAACCTTCTGTGCTATAAGACGTTCTATGCCATAGAGACGAGTCGTACTAGAGATTATGAAACCAGAACTTCTATTCAATCTCAGAGTTAAATTAGAAAATAACTCAATACTAACGTAACTTAGCTTTTTATTTCCCGTGGACTATTTGGGATGTATCCGGTATTCTACGGAAAGTAGTAAATTCATTATTTTATAAATTTTTGGTGCACAGAACATAGATATATTACAGTGTAAATGTATAGTCCTTTGTGGACATATGTGGTGGTTTAATCAGAACACTGAAGAAATCCTTTCCTGTCATCAAAACGGGGCATCAAACAAGTGAGTCTCTAATCCTTTAATTTGTAAGATATCAATCCCAGCAATCTTAGTCCACTGCGAAAGCGAAAACACAGCCCAGGATGATCATTCAGTTCATCCATACTGCTACAAACAAAACCTGCAGTCATCTTGACAAAAGGTTTCTAACTCTCCGGAAAAAATTGCCAACGTTCAACACTTGTCTATTATTCAGACAGTCAAAATACAGGTAACTGGTAAGAAAGATACAGGAAAAATAAGATTATGCATCTTAAACATATTTATATGTCTGTCTCTGTATGTGATTAAGAGTACTCAAAGTTGCTCCCACTTTCTTAGCTCCAGTTGTGACTGAGAGCAGAAAATACAGAGATTCCTACAACAGGAGATCAAGAGAAAACAGAAGAAATAAAGAGCAAATAAAGCCCATTGCTCCTCCTGAATCACTATGATCTTGTTCCTTATTTCGAACTCCGAATATACATAAAGCAACAACAAAGAGTACTACAACAATTACCCACATGTTTGACGGTTTTAGAGAAATCCTTAGTAGATTTGCGATCTTTTCACTTCCCTGAGTGGTATCTTAATATCTTCAATCACCTCTAAGCAGGAAGTCATGGAGCAAGCATGTGTGATAGCTGCCAAAAAGAAAGAAATGAATTAAAACGACAAAAAATAAAGCACGACTAAACAGAAGTCAAGACACCCCTAATATTTTTCTGTATTAATGGCTCCCAAAGAGGATCTCCATACACAGTTAAAAATGATTGCCAATTATCATATGTAAAATCAATGTACCACAAGCTACAAGCTAAGAGCCTATGATCATGTCATAGAATACACAATAGCAACAAAGATTGTAAAGGGTTATAGCAATCCCCCACAAAATTCAGAATCTTTAATGGACGAGATAGAAAGACCAGAACCGAAAAGTTTCTTATGCTTTGGTGAACAATTCAACTTCTCTTCTACTGATGGTACAGACTGTACATGATGGCTGCTGCCAGACGGGCTCACTGACATGGTGGTCGCCAAACTCGATGTTGGATGGTCCTAGAATAAAAAACAGGGTTGGAAGCCATGTAGGTTGCACTGTGATGAACACAGTATAACATAATAGTAATGGAATAGGTAGCTGAAGGTTCGAAGAGACAAGTAATTGGAATAATCTCAGAACAAATTTGAGATGAGGGGCACGCATATATTTCATGGATCATTCGCAATTCTTTATATTACCCTAATGGCACACATAAGTTGTGGAGAAAAAAGACTGATCAATACTGTTTCCATCTGAGTGAATGAGGGGTCGATTCCTAGGCAAAATAAGAAATTAGAGAACTAAATGATAGTATAGGATGTGTGTGTCCACATTACCCACCCCGGCGGGTTGTGCCGGGGAGTACGCACCTTTTTTTTTTTTTTTTCGTTTTGTCCTCCCTAGGGTATGCCCCTTGTAGGCTGTACATTCGCTTAACCCCTTTTAATTTCAAGCTAAATTACCCAAAAAACAAAAAAATAGGATGTGTGTATAGAGTGGAATCTTTGTAGGAGTGCCTGATTTCGGAGGCTTTGGTAGCTTTAGTTGTTTTTTCATTTTGAAGTTTGTCCTTGTTTGTTTTGGCTCTCAAGGATATTCCCTTGGCCTTGTTTTGGTGTGGTTCTTTGCAATGAAGAATTATCTTACCAAAAAAAATAAAAATAAAAAGCCAAAGTTTGAGACATATCAAACAGGATAAGAGTATGAGACCAAGAATAGAAAATACAAGAGTCTGTCTATGTATGCCTGCGATAGAAATATTCCAGCTTTTACTTCTAAGTTCTAAATTATGACAAATGATACACCTCTGGTGAGAAGGAACCACGATGAATAGGGAATTCAACATAACCATCTCCAGTATGCATTATTTGCAAACGGTATACACAACCTCAATTCCTCTTCAGGCTGCCATATTCGGTGTGCAAAGAGGAGACCATTGCATCCAACACACAATAAGAGAAGCAAATCAGTGCGTTAAGAAGCTAGCAAACATAGGAGCTGAACAAGATGAACCCTTTTTGGTCATCATAGAATAACCCCCTATTGAACCAGCCTGCTGGTCCAGATCAACGGGGTTATCAGAGGTTGTAATTCCTCTCTTTCAAAACCAATGTACCTAAAAATATCTTTTTAAGAACTACAAGATACTAAAATGTGCGTTACATATTTTATATCCTTGTGAGTTGGTAGCTAGAAAGGGCACAAAATGTTTCGGGCTATTTTCATCTCCTTCTGATTTTTTGCCAACTTTTAACATCAATTTTTTTTTTTTTTTTTTTTTTTTTAACGGAAACTTTTAACATCATTCAAATGCCATCTGAACAGCCTAATAGAATTTGCAAATGAAAGAAAATACAACTTGTGTGAGTACCATACTTTTTCTTGAAATTGCTAATTGCAGTATCCAACTGAAGCAAGAAAGAGGAATTACATTTTAAGATGTTACATGTTTTTTGATATAAGATTCTACCAACAAGAGCAAGGCATACAGATACTTTGCTAGCTTCATTTTTTAATCATTGTCACAAGCATCAACTGGTAATGAATGTCATAAAAGACATTTAAAGCTGAAACTATAAAATCTATTTCCTCAAAAACTATTCTTCTCTAGTTACAAAACAACCAAGGCTCAGAGAACAACTTCGAAAAAATTCTTCAGCCAGACAGAAGAATGAAAACATATTGGAAGTTGAGAAAAAAAAAATTAGGTTTCAAGATCAAAACTAAGTATATCAATACGATTACAAACAGATAAAAAATTATTATGTGCATTAAACATTAGTAAGAGTGTATGTTATAATTTTACCTGTCTTCGATTTATGTTATTGGTGTTCCCTCTGAATCACATTTCCCACATTAGGTGACACTAGGCTCTCAACATATATATGAGCTTCAAGGCAGTTACGCAAATTTTGAATCGTAATACCCTTCAGTGTACCATCTTTGGGATTGCACAAAACTAATCCTGGCCCAAACTGCAGTAAAATTTCACCATTCCTTGAAAGATACAAAGCTGTGTATTCATAATCCCGAAGATTCATAAAATGTGGTATTGAAAATAACTTAGTCCATGACTCTGGCTGCCCATAGTCCTTCATCACCCATATATCCGCACGAGTTCCAGGGAAGTTACATAGCACACAGAGGCATCCTTTTAAAACCTCTAATGTCGAATCAAATGTACCAGCACCACAATTAGGCAGCACAATCTTTCCATACCTCGCATTTGCCAACTCAAAAGAAACAATATCCCAAGTGTAACTTGAACCTTGAACCCCACTAGCAGCCCAATGAAGCGACCCGCTTACATATCTTCCTGAATCATTCAACGGAATACCAGGAAAATAGTCTCCAATCCTCGTCCATGTATTTGTCCTTAACGAATAAACCTTCACCTCAGTCTCGTACGAATCTCCGCTACCGAGAAAGCAGAAGATCACCACCAATTTGTAGTCACCGTTAGACTCATCATAACCAAACCCATATATAATTAAGTATCCGGAACACATACGAATACCCGAGTCCGGCAACCTATTGGATTTCCTAGTAGTTGGGTTCCACAGAAATACAGCATCTTCTTCTACAGCAATACATACCAACCCATTACAAGAACCCACAATCCAAACCGAATTGTGAGAGGATTTCAACGGATAATCAAGATCTACAGCCTCATCGGATTGGTCATCTAATATAGACTCAAGGGAACATGACTTTAGATCGACATGGGGAATAACACAGCTCAAAACGAGTCTTTCGTGGGTATAGTCATCGCCTTTGTATGCTAAGCTGAGATGGGTTTTCACAAAATGGGGACTTGAGATTAGAGAAAGCCATGATTTGCAAACTGACCTGAATCGCAGCAGAGACTTAACGGGGAGCCTCGTGAGTATCTCGGTGATGACATCCTGAGGAAAGTTGGGAAATGGCCGCGAAGGTTCTTGGGATGGGATGGGGATTTGGTGGGTTTGATTGCTCCTTTTGGGTTGTCGATGAGTTGGGCTCGTTTCGGTCGCCATTGATGGTGCTCTCAGGTGAATTATTGGCTTGGGTAAGGAAAAGGTATCTGCGACCCTTGGCTTTTTACTATTCCGCCAAAGGGAATCTTTCTCTGGTGCCCCAATGTGGTATTGGGGCACCGGTGCTCCACTAATTTTGGACCATTGGATCTGTCATAAACGAATCTCAGCCATTGGATCTCAAAAAGTAAATGGTTTTGACAAAAAATGAGGTGCTTTTGTGGTTTTCCCGCCAAAAAACTCGCACTTTACGTACCATTGATACTGGAAATATATACCACCAAATAGGCTCAATATTACCACATAAAAAGGGAACACTTACCACACGAGAAGGGAATACTTACCACAAAATAAGGCGACTGGACAATCCGGTAGCAAGTCACCATTTTGAGCGGGAAAATTCTTACTTTTTGGAGAGTTATAACACCACACCACTTTTTACTTTTTCCAGTCCAAATTTTGTCCTTTAGCTATGCTTTTTGTAGTGGGCAACATTAAAAAAAGAGGTAAAAAAGGCTTTGTTAAATTTTTAAATTTGTTTTAAATACAATTTAAATGCAATTAAATTATTCAATTAGATAAAATATTTAATACAATTAAATTATTCAATTAGATTTAAATGCAAAACAATAAATTAAATTTATTTTTGCAATTGATTAACGTGATATTGTAACGATTAATAATTGCAATTGACATTGGGTAGTGCTCGATTGACGATTAATCACAATTATCGATTATAGTCAGTGTCATTCAACCAAGAGTTTAAGTGATTGATCAAACAATTTTAAAATTGATCAATATAATATAAGTTGCAAATCTAACAACTAATAATCAATGTTAAAGGGATGATCGAGCAAATATTAATACAATTGGCTAAAATGAATTGGTTAATACGGAGTATAAGTTGATATTATCAGTGTTACTACTAAATGTAGTAGTTAACAGTAGTGTTGGTTGAGAGTGATCAATGAGTGATTGATACAATTGGTTAATGTAGTAGTTAATACTATTTGGCTAAAATGAATTGGTTAATTTAGGTTCATATTATCAACATTGTTACTTAATGTACTACTTCACAGTAGCGGTGGTTGACAGGGATAGTGATTGACATTGGGTAGTGCTCGATTGACGATTAATCACAATTATCGATTGTAGTCAGTGTCATTCGACCAAGAGTTTAAGTGATTGATCAAACAATTTTAAAATTGATCAATATAATATAAGTTGCAAATCTAACAATTAATAATCAATGATAAATAGGGATGATTGAGCGAATATTAATACAGTTGGCTAAAATGAATTGGTTAATATAAGTTGATATTATCAGTGTTACTATTAAATGTAGTAGTTAACAATAGTGTTGGTTGAGAGTGATCAACGAGTGATTGATACAATTGGTTAATATAGTAGTTAATACTATTTGGCTAAAATGAATTGGTTAATTTAGGTTCATATTATCAACATTGTTACTTAATGCACTACTTCACAGTAGCGCTGGTTGACAGGGATAGTGATTGATACAATTGACTAATGTAACTAACAATTGATCCATAATCCGTCATTCAATATATTACTTACTTTCATTAATTAGTAAAGATAAATATGTTTCAAGTGCAATATAATACAAATTAAGTACAACTAAGCGATATTAAATGTATTGGTAGTTATGTTTCCAACTACCCTTATTATAGTGCATTTATGTTACATAAATGTATACCTACCCGTCATTAATGTCATACTTACCATAAAATAAGGCTATCAATACCACACCATCTGAACTTTTTTACCACCATAACAAGTCGCATGTTGTGTGAACATACTACGGATTCTACTAGTACTTACCTTTTGGAAAGGAAATAGTTACCACGAATTCAGACATTTTATAAAAGTGCAAGTAAGTTTCTCCATTTGGAAAGGAAGAACAACAAATTGAAGATCTTCTCCAAGTAAGTTTCTCCATTTCTTGATCTCAAATGATACATTTGGCATTTTAATGTGGGCATTTTTTAAGTTTGACAAATATGAGATGCATTTTTTTTTTCAAATGATACGTTAAAAATTTGTTAAGGCCATACTTACCATATTGTATAGAAATATCTACCATTTGATAGGAATATAGTTACTGGTAATTTTGTTACCAAACTGTATGAATTTATTCCTCCTTTTCAAGGTCATATTTACCACTATGTATTGTCATATTTACCACTTCCTATGGTCCTTTTTTACCAGATTCCGAAAGATGGATGATAATAACGTGATAGACATTGGTGACAACTATAGCAATGATGATGCATATGATTTTAGTTAGTTAGATGAATCAACAGAGGAAGATGATGATGATAGAAATGATGTTAGTCGGTTGGATGAATTAACGGAAGAAGATGTGTATAAAATGAAATTTGATTTGCCGGAGGATGGAGAAAGATTTTATAATGCATATGCCAAAGTGAAAGGCTTTAGTGTCCGAAAGGATAATATTCACACGGACAATGAGGGGAAAGTAACGTTATGAAAATTTGAAGAACAACAAATTGAAGATCTTCTCCAAGTAAGTTTCTCCACTTCTTGATCTCAAATGATACATTTGGCATTTTAATGTGGGCATTTTTTAAGTTTGACAAATATGAGATGCATTTTTTTTTTCAAATGATACGTTAAAAATTTGTTAAGGCCATACTTACCATATTGTATAGAAATATCTACCATTCGATAGGAATATAGTTACAGGTAATTTTGTTACCAAACTGTATGAATTTTTTTCTTCTATTCGAGGTCATATTTACCACTACGTATTGTCATATTTACCACTTCCTATGGTCATTTTTTACCAGATTCCGAAAGATGGCTTTAGTGTCCGAAAAGACAATATTCACACGGACAATAAGGGGAAAGTAACGTCAAGGAAGTGGGTTTGCTCAAAAGAAGGATATAGACAAGATAAACACATGAAGAGAGAAGATCGAAGTAGAGAGCCGACGACACTAACTAGAGTTGGATGGTGCCTTAGTAGGCAACATTTGCTTTAACCTTGTAAAAGTAACCCAGCACTGACAATATTAAAAAAAATTAATTTATATCTTTTTTTTTCCAGTGCATTTTTTGAACCCAGCGAGGTCGCGCTTGACCTCGCTGATTTGCATGGTGGAGTTGCCACTGAATAGCTACATTAACTATGTCCAGATGATTTCAGTAAATGCATCCTATATCAATGGTAAGTACATCTAGAGTCTAATAAAAAAACTCTATCTTTGTGGTTAGTATTCCCAGATAATGAAACCAATTCAATTGTATTACTAAATTGTACAAGTGATAAGTATGTCCATATTCCATTTAAAAAATCCTATATTTGTGGTAAGTGTTCCCAGATGAGCCACAAGAGTTGCAGTAAAACAATAACAGCCATATATGAGCCACTTTAAACAAGAGCCACCAAGCCATGTCATTAACAAAAACAGAGAGCAAGCCAACTCTAATCAAACAAAAATAGCAATATATTATAAACAATCACTAAAGCGTCATATTCTTCAACAAATTTACAAAAGGCTACCAAGCCATGTCCACTTTAATGATCTACATAAGACAAATAAACAAAAAGGCGAGTGAGCCAAGTGAGACGCATCTATCATTTTTTGCCTCCAAAAAATAGTCACAATGTCATCAACTCTTCCATGCATCGCGATATTTTTCTTGAGCCTTCGAGATGAGATTTCTCCTTGTCAAACATATTATTTTTGAAGACGAACTTCGATCGGTTTTCGTTTCCGCTGCAATACCTGCCAAGAAGAAAAAAATGGTATTCTTAGTTCATTTGTTTAATGTGATATGTAGTTCTCTTTATTGATAGCAAGGACAATCGGGTTAAAGGGTGGTCAAGTAGTCTCTGACACTGGGTGACTTAGTTCTCTAATTTTTCTTTGAGCCTTGGCTGATGTTGTTCTTGTCATTGAATGAATGCAGCTCTCAGAAATTGTACATGTAAGATTGGATTGAGTTGCTCCCAAAGATATATATAAGCTCATTTTTGTGCACACGATCTATGCACCATGGATCAGTGCGCATAGGGTCCACAGCAACAACGATGACAAAGATGGGGGAAATGAAGAAGCCATTTTTCAGTGATAATGAAGTAGAAAATTAATCTACTTTAAGAACAACAATCCTACAACCACACCCAAATACATGTAAGATTGGATTAATACAAGTTTTAGTTAATTCTCATGTGAATGCAACTAATATTCGTGATTTTTGCTAATTTCGGCCAAAAAATTTAAGTATCCCGGGCACGGTTTCGCGAGTACCAAAATACATACCCGAATTACAAACCGAAATAGAGAGATTGGTTCAAGAAAAGGAAGAGCTAATGTCAAGAATTCACAAGTCTAGGCAATTACAAGATTCGATTCATATCAAAAAGCGCAAAAAACGGGTGAATCGGAACACCTTATCGGTTGTTTCGGCGAATCCATTGGGAGATAGAGAGGTTTTGATCCAAATTTGCACATTTAAGGTTGGGAAGAGTTGTTCACTAGCAGAAATTGTGCTGAATTTGGAGGAAAATCATGGGCTGATTCTGTTAAATGCTTCTTGCTTTGTTCTTAGTCAAGTCACACGGTACAAAATTAGTAATGTCCACCTCGTTGTGGTATTGAATTTTAGTATCCGCAATAAGATTACATATCCGAGCCATGTTTAATTAATTAAAGTTGTAAAGATTTTAAACTAACACGAGATAAATAATTCAATCACGGTGTGTGTGTGTGTGTGTGAAGAGGGAGAGAAAAGGGGACGGGGTTTACCTGTTCGACCATCTTGTGACGGAGGACGCGGTCACGATCGATGATTTTAATGGCGACGCTGTCACCGTTGTCGAGGTTCTTAGCGAACTTGACCTTGGACTTCTATTCTTGAAGTCAATCGGAAGCAATGGAGAGAGAGAGAGAGAGAGTTGCAGCTTCAACCTTGTAACAATGGTGGGCGGCGTCTGTTTTCAGAAGAGAGGAGAGAGAGACTAGCAAAGTGCAAAATAGTTTTAGGTCTTTCAAAATATTTTCAACAGGTTCATCCGGTAATAGGAGAGAGAGGGGTGGGAATGATAAATGGCTAAGATTAAATTGGGAGATCCAATGGTTCAAAGTAATTGGGGGCACCGGTGCCCCAATACCACTTTGGGGCACCACAGCCGGATCCTATTCGCAATGATGGTCTGGCTAAATTCAACCAACTAAAAGGAAAATTTTCAAAATAACCCTCGATCTTTCATCAAAATCACATGGAGACACCTAATCTTTAAAAAATGTCACATAGACACTTGTACTATTGAAAAGTTCATCAATTAAACCCCTACCGTCCTCCTCCGTCTAAAAACTAACAGAATGGATGACTTGGTGGTCAATTGTTTCTTTGAGAAATTTCAAAATAATCCTTGACCTTTCACCAAATTACAAAGAGACACCTGAGTTTTACAAAATATCACATAAATACCTGTTCTACTTAATAACTCATCAATTTAACCCTTGTCGCCACCATTTGTCTAAAAACTAATGAAATGAGTGATATGGACTATACACAATTCTTTTACTCAAACAATCTTCACAAGTATTCTTCCTTAATTGCCTCCGCAGCAAAGGTGGAACCCCCACTCGTATGCCGCAGACCACCACGTGCACCAAACTCTCATTGTAATATCCCAAATTTTAAAAAATAAAAATTTGTGACATTTTATATCTAAACAAATACTAATTATCTTAATTTGAGTTTTTACTTTTGATAATTCAATTTTGACTTCAATTTTTTTTACCAAGGCCTAATTTAATTTTTACTTCACTATGTTAACTAAACCTCCACTCTAACATATAACCATGGTTGACTAACACTAACTCTAGTTAACTACCAAGATCATGGTTTACTATTGTGCACCAAAAATCCACCTAGCTTAGGATAAACCAATTCCTAGAATAACATAGTCCGACTAAGTATGTAACTTAGTCTGTTTCATCTGGGCTCTCGGGTAGGGCAAGTAAGAAGGGAGTGGAATCACAAATGGCGATAGTCTAAGTGGTTAAATTGGGATGATTGATTCTCAAGGATGAGAATAATAGATTTCACACAAGTTAAAGGCTACTAATAAATAAATGGATCGTTGTGACTTTTCTCTGATTCATATATATGCTATGTATACTCTGTATGTAATGTATGGATTAGAAGGGTAGGTATTATCTTCTAAGAGTCATTCTCTCGTGGTGCTATTGTTGGGCTTGGCGTTTCATGCCAGGTACGAAGACAAAGGGAGTTGAGCAGTATTTTCAAACTAAAGAGCAAGCGGCAGAGCAGGAGGAAGCTTAAAACTCTATCCCGATTAGAAGCTCTATTATTTAATTTCAATGTAATTTAAATTTCAGTAATTCGGTTAAGACCCAAGTTATGTTTTCTTTTTTTTTTAAATGTGATGACAAAACTATTTCTTTGGCGTTTAATTTAGAGAGTAACATTTTAATTGGTTTAATTAACTTAATCATTTTTCTTATAAATGATTTAAATAACGTTTCCAAAAATCGAGGTGTTACCACACAAGGCGTGCGGCGAGGAGTGTGAATGTTCTATGAGGATACTCGCTAGAGATCCTGATGGTGGAGTCGGGTGGGCATGGAAGGTACGTGCATCAACAAAAGCGGTTCGGGATAGGGTTTGGGATGGAGAAGAAGAAGAAAGGGTCGTATCGAGGTCGATAAGGATGGAAGGATGAAATTTTTAGTAGTTTTATTTGAGATGAGTTGAATCAGTGAGTTGTTCCAATAGAGGTAGTGAGAATGGGTTAGGGCTCCATTAAACTACCAACGTGCAGGATTTTTTTTATTCGGATCGAATTTCGACAATCCGAACTATTAGATGTGTTTAAAACATATTTTTACGGTCCACCGCGAGGATTCATTAAAAAAATAATAATAATACCCGGAAAGGGCTTGATCTGAGCAATTTTTGATATATGTACACTTTTATAAAAAAAAATGCTCAGATCAAACCCTTCTAGGTTTTTTTTTTTAACGAATCCTCTCATAGACCTTTAAAAGCACGTTTTAAACATATCTAACGGTTCGGATCGTCGAAATTCAATCTGAAAACGAAAGCCCCGCACCGTAGAATTTAAGGGAACCCTCATGAGAAATGCTCTTTATATATATATATATATATATATATATATATATATATATATATATATATAGAGAGAGAGAGAGAGAGAGAGAGAGAGAGAGAGAGAGAGAGAGAGAGAATACCTCCTACATGTCATGTACACATCCACATTTCATCCACTTAACCCCAATTTGGCCATGTGTAGTCCATGTCACCCATTTCATTAGTTTTTAGACAAAGGGTGACGACATGGGTGAAATTGATGAGTTATTAAATAGTACTGGCGCTTATGTGACATTTTGTAAAGGTTGGGTGTCCTTGTGTGATTTGGTGAAAGGTCAGAGGTTATTTTAAAATTTTGTAGAGGACCAAATAGCCGCGTGTAGTCCATGTCACGCATTCCGTGAATTTTTTTTATTGGAGGTGACGATAGGGGTTTAATGATGAGTTTTTTAATGGAACAGGTGTTTATGTGACATTTTATAAAGGTCAGGTGTCTCTGTGTAATTTTGGTAAAAGATCAGGGTTTTTTGAAATTTTCCCCCATAAAAAAAAAAAAACTAAAAACACAAATTTGTAATTTTAACTTATGTTTTGCTAAATACAAAGACTAGAATTTTTTAAACTTTCTCAATCCACCCCTTTTCCTTCCTACATCTAATTAATTCTCAATTTACCCCTACTATCAATGTAATACCTACAATACCCGCTCCTTCCCCCATCGTCTTCTTCATAAAAAACAGTACCACAAAAAATGGAACACAAACCGGGCTGCTGATCATCTTCTTTATATCTCATCTCTGATAGGGTTTACAACACAACGCTATGTTTCTCTCTCCTCTCTCTACACATAGAATTATCAATGGAAGGTTCTTTCCCTTCCATTGACGCACTACTCCTATATTTCGAAATGGAAGAAACACCAATGGGGCTCAAATTTTCGATTTTAAGCAGCATGGAGTTCGACAAGGAAGTTGATGGGAAGAAAATGGTGGTTTGGAAGGCAAAAGTAACGCAAGAAATAAGACCCAGATTTTGATTTTTTTGTTTTTGGTCATCCACCATTCAAATTCTCAGTATTGAATTTGAACAATATTTTCGGATTTGAATGTTTGAAACATGTACCTTAATTCGGATTTTAAAACATGAATTATATGTTTGAAACTAATAAATTTAAATTCCAGCCGTATGCTTCACTTTTTTGAATCCGAAATTGTTTTAAATATTTAGAAGTTAAAATGTTAACTAAAACAATTACTTCATGTTTCAAAATCCAAATACGGGCAAACATGGGAGAGAAAACACTCTCTTTTCTTTTCTTTTCTCACCATTAAGGGAAACCACACCCCTTTCTTTTCTTTTGTTTTCTCACCCATTCAGCCAAAGGGGCTGTAAATAGGTCAACACAACACTTTTTCAATATACCTTTTACCAAATATAAAGTTTATAGAATACTATTTCAACGTTAATTTTAAGTTACAATATTCCCCAATGTAGTTTTATGATAGGCGCGTGGAAAGCTTGCTTTTGAGCGCCTAAGTAGGGTGGTTTAGCGTGTTAGACGTGCGGGTTAATGATTATTTTCTGTTTAATGCGTGCACAGTGGTGTTCTTGTTATTTCTGTGAGTTTTCCAGGTATTTTGGCTTTTGGCATGTGTGTGTGTGCATGGCTTGAAGTGGAAGCGCGGGAAATTGAGGCTTGGGAGATGGATTTTGAAATGTTAGGCCGAAGGGGATCAGTATCAATACCCCTCTCAGCTGTATTGATACCAATTGGTTATGAAGGGGCGAGTTGCAATCCAGAAGGTTTAGTATCGATACCCTTATCAGCTGTATCGATACTAACGTCTTACGCAGTCAACAAGTCAAAGCAAAAGGGTTCGGTATCGATACCTCTATTAACCGTATCGATACCGAGTAGTTACGCAAGACCAAACGATGGCGTTTTGATGTATTTCAAGGGTGGCTACTATATAAACGTTTTTCTGATCATTAATTAGGGTTCGAATCTTTCATATTTTTCCACGACTTTTACTTAGGTTTTAGCTTTTCAAGTTTTCGGCTACAGATCTCGTATTCCTTGTTCAACGTTTCGTTTTCAAGATTCTCAACGTGGATCGACGTTCTTCTTTCATTAATCAAGATTATTTTCATTGCGCAATCTTTGGTACTACTTTCTGTTATTATTTCCATTGTTTAATCATGTTTAGATCTAGGGTTCGTGTTATTCTTGCTGCGTTTTTAATAATGAGTGAGTAGTCGTATTGAGTGTGGCCGCGGGATGAAGGTGTCCCGTGGCTAGGCTAATTTATGTTCCACCTCGGTGCCGAATCATTTTAATCAATGCGCAATTTTTTAATACGGAAGTTTTTCTAGCAAACAAACCCGGGCATTGCCAAGTCCAATTGCGCGCAGAAATTGGTGACAAGTGGTGCGCATTTGTTGGAAACTATTTTTCATATTTTTAAATCTATTAATTGAATAATTGTGGCCCGAGTGAATGTGAATTAGACTAGCTGCAGACACCGTAGTGCCCACGGCTGTGCTCTCCTTTTTGAATTCAGAGTCCAGTAGTTAAATCAGTTTAATTTAGTTAATTAATTAAATCATTTGAGCAAGGGGTGGCTACCTGAGAGCCAATTACAAACGTAGAGCCGACATTGTTTGAGTTAAGCACCGTAGACCGTCTCTGTGGTTCGACTCCGGTACTTCCGGATTTATTGTGCTGCACCGGTCGATAGTCCTACGCTTGGGACGAAAATCTAGTTAATTATTAATCACCCGAACGGTCAAGCATTTTACAATAAGGTTGAACCTTGATTCAAACTAAAAATGGTGAAAATCCATTCACCCGAAAATCGGTTATTGTCAAATTAGTCTCTTCATCCAAGGTTTGAATTGCAGCTCATATTTTTTGTATGTCCTCTATACTCAAATGAGTTTTGCAATCCAAATATAGGAGTATCATTCAATTGTCACTAATTTTCTCTTTCATATTTATCTCAAATGTCACCATTGTTCTCAGAGTTACGTAAATTACAATTTTGTACAAGATACTAGGATGCTACAGCGGGCAAGTGGATAATGTTTGTGTTTCCTTAAAATGGGGAAGGATTTACAGGGGCAAGTGTAGTTTAATGCCAAGGGGCAAGACAATTTAGAATTTCTACGATTTTCATGTTCATTCTACTTCCGAAAATTGCTAAATTAGATGTGAAATTTTGGTAGATTGCATGCCAAACTACTTTCTTCCTAGCTTATTTTGTATTCCTTTCTTGATTATTGAGATCAATCTATAGTATGCATGGATTGTAGTATAAAAAACAACAATCCCACAAGTATTTCTTTTCTCGTCCAACGGTTGGAGAATACAAATATGAATTGCACCGGAAACAGGTAGAGAGATTCACACACATGAGGAGGAACCACGTACCAGGCCAATCCTTGAGGTTAAAATGCAACCCAAGTGATTATAGTGTGCTCCTCAAGCGCAACTCAATTCCTTCAACTACTCAACATTTATGTAGGTTCGACACACTTAATTTTGGGCGTACATGATTGTAACTAGTGGTAAAAGGCGTCAGAGCTTCACATCATAGTGGTCCAAGAGCACACAGTAGTTTCTTCATGTCATAGAGGTCCAAGAGCATCAACTATTTTTTTTCTACTATCGAGCCGTGCATAGCACGGGTTTTATGTTAGTTCTCTTATCTATATGCACGGGTTTCATGCTAGTACTCCGTATAAGAGTGTGTGGATATAATTGTTAGCCAAGTTTTTTTCCCAATGAAACTCGGTTGGGAATATGCCGATACAGGTACGACACGACATGACACGATTAAAAAACAAGATATGTTTTCATTCTTTATCAGAAGTTTCTACTCCATAACACATGCATGTACCCAATGATTGTCCATATACATAGTGTTTTATGTGTGTGGACGGTGCCACCAAAATTTTATTAAAAAGAGTTTTAGAGTCGCTACTCGGGTTTTTTTTTTAATTTTGGAAAAGGATTTATGACCTGAGAAACCATTTAAAAGAGTTTGAAAAAGAATGACTCTCGTGCCTCTTGATTTGGAAAATGATTTGGCCTATTTGAAAACAAGGTATTCTGGGTTTGGGAGTCAGGTTACGAGTGGGGAAGGTTTTTAAGGCACCCCGCTCGCCTGATAAAAAACTGGTCTTTACTAAATGCTTGGGGGATTTTGAAAAAAAAATTATTGCTATAAACAACAAGTAATGATACATGACAGAAATTAATACTTGAAAATGAAAAGAATGAATAAACAGTAAGTTATAAATAAAGTCACTGTTTTGAATACTGCCAGGAGATATCAAAAACTTGAATTTTCTTAGAGGTTTACTACTGTACAGCTGTAGCATGTACCGTACGGTACTAAAAAAAATTGTAATGGGAGCAATATTCTAAACAGTGATGGATTGAATTGATCTAGTAATATTCTGAAGTCTGAACCTCTAAGAGTATATTTCATGGGAAACAAAATTATGCATGAGACTAAGACAAGTGTTTTATTACTATTTTTTTCTTCCCGAAACCCATGAAATATACGGATTTGTTGTCTGAAAAATATCATTGCAAATAATGTTCCCAAAAGACTTTTATACCCCTAAGTTATCGATTAACTTAGAAGCTTGAACATTTGAGAAGAAAAAAAAAATGTTCATCAAAGCGATACTACCTGAGATTTTTACATTGTTTCATTAATTGGAAATATGGACCTTCTAAACCTAGAAATCAGTACGAGGAGCTGTTTCAGGTCCAAAGGTTTCCCCTCAGATTCAATAAACTTTGTAAATGATATCGTACCTCTGAAAATCTTTGAACGAACTTTCTACTTGGACCTTTGAGTGGCTTTGAACGAATACTCCTTGATCTCGGCTTGAAACACGGGCTTGAAATAAGTATTTTGATCCAGAAGGCTTGACTTATTGTTTACATATAAAATTAACAAATCCAATAATTAATTGACACGTAATTGAAAATGCCAAACGTTGGCAATTACCTGTTGATAAAAATACACTGGATTAAAAGGATATAAATGGTTAAATACGATGTCGTATTATGGTCAAAGATGAAAAGCAGTTATTGGCAGTTACAAGCCATTTCTGACGTAAAGGGTGGTTTCGAAGCCATGATATTAACTGCTAAACATATAAACTCCACGTGTAGATTTGGGAAACAAGGCAAATTGGCAGTTATAACACGTGGAATGCCTATCAAGAGGCAGTTATTCACCTTAACGTTTAATCATTTGAGTTTGTTTAAACAACTGTACAGATTCAAAATCAAAACTTTTGGAAGAAGAATTAGAAGAATTCAAATTCAGACGTGGAGGAGAAAACAACTGCCAACTCGAAGAATGGAAGTTAGAGTTCGAAGCAAGCTATTGTTCAAATTCATTGAGCGGGAAGTTCAAACTGCAAGCAGCATCTATAAATAGAAGAAATTGAAGAGTGAAAAACCCCCGGACAAATCTTCAACAAACAGCTATCAAAAAACTGATGCTTGGTTTGTTCATTGGCAAAGTAGTTTAGGATTTCGAACTCAGTTTCGAAGCAGTTTAGGACCTCGAACTCAGTTCGACTTAGTTTAGGAAGTAGATTAGGAAGTAGTTAGGATTAATCTCGATTGTTCCTGTAACAATCACCCGTTCGAAGTTCTTGTATCTGAAGTTGGAGACAATTTCGAAGTAAGTT
Organism: Vaccinium darrowii; assembly: GCA_020921065.1. Lineage (NCBI taxonomy): Eukaryota > Viridiplantae > Streptophyta > Magnoliopsida > Ericales > Ericaceae > Vaccinium > Vaccinium darrowii. Next base: position 12,282,835 of record CM037152.1, read on the forward strand.
TACCTTTGATTTGCTAATCGAAGTATCTTGTTTCTTTTTGTTCTTCGATTTCCTAAGTTTGTTGGTTTACATTTCTTCACTTGTTGAAAAAATCCTCTTAATTGAGGTAATTGAACCAATAAAACACAATCGCCTGATTAGATTTGGTTTTTCCAAAGTTAATCTGAGGGAGGAGATTGAAACTCTCTCTGGCACGCTCGCACACAACTATTTCCATTGCAAAGAAGTAAAAAGAACCAAAACATTTTTTGGCACGCCCGGTGGGACCCCTGAAAGTGTTGAATGGCTCCAAAACTTAGGAAGCAAGCAGATGATTCTCAGGTTGGCCAAACGCCAGAAGATGAGAACAATGCTAATTCTAGAGAGAATGAACAAGTCGAAGGCCTTCAAATTGGACCAGAGACTCGTACTGGTCAAGACTTGAATACAGGGATTGGCCAGACTTCTCGAATGAATACTGGGAATAATAGAACTATACATGTTGATGACCCAAGGAATCCAGAAGTTGGAGGAAGTGTGTCATCTAGTCAGTTTGCTGAAATGATTGCCACATTTAAAGAACTGGCTCAAACCCAGAAGCTTATGTTACAAAAATTAGAAGAGCAATCAGGGCTTAGGCATGATCCTTTGCCTTCATTTGAGAAGGATAAAGGAGAAGCTAGTACAAGCAAATTTAAGTCAAGGCCTGGAAAGGAGCCTATCAATGTAGATGATATACCAGAATCTTGGTATGAACCTGCAAAAACTTATGATTGTCAAACTCATAAACCTAAGAAAGTGTTCAAACAAAACACTAATGTCCCATTCGAACCAAACTTTGATGGTCTAAATGAGGATAAGGGTTTTAGAAGCATGGATTATGGGTTTGATGAGTATGTATTTACTCCTGGAAATCATGTTAATGAGAAGGATAGGACCAGTGCAAAAAGGCCTAATCCAGAGATTGGAATTCCTAAGTATGCAGGGATACCAGAGATGGGTAGACTGCATTCGAACTACTTGTATGAACCCCTTGTAGGTCAAGAAAGAGGTTTTAAGCAACATAGGCCTTTTGATGATCCTTTTCAGAGGTTTCCAGAAGATAACATACCTAGAAATGCTACTTGGGAACCACCTGTTAATACAAGAGTGCCTCTAGGGGAACGTCCAGCCCTTCGAGATGAAATATTAGGCCTCATGCAAGAGGTATATGGACCTTTGAACCGAGGGGTACAAACCCAAATTTATAGAAAGCCCTATCCAGAATGGATAGATAGGCAGTTCGAAGTCCCTAGGGGGTTCAAAATCCCATATTTTACTTTATTCCATGGGGATGGAAAACAATCAACAACTGAGCATATTGCCAGATTTACGGCTCAATGTAAAGAATTAGGCAATAATGGGTTTGTTAAGTTGAAATTGTTTTCTAACTCTTTGACAGGAACAGCCTTTGAATGGTACTCTAATTTAACACCAGAGTCAGTTCCAAATTGGCAAAGGATGGAAGAGTTATTCCATGCACATTTTTATCAAACTGAACCTGAAGTCACTATGGCTGATTTAGCAAGGTTAAAGCAAAAGCCTGATGAAAAGGCTGCTCACTTTATTGCTAGGTTTAAAAAGGCTAGAAACAAGTGCAAACTTCAACTACCAGAGGTTGAGTTTGTAAGAATAGCACAAGATGGTTTAAGTAGAGAACTTAGGAAGAAATTCGATTCTACTGAGTTCAGAGATTTGGTTGATTTAACTTACAAAGCTTCTAGATATGAATCTTTGTTAGAAGAAGATATCGATAGGAACAACTCTTCTTATTCAACCTATTATAAAGACTCTACTTATGAAATTGATGCTGCTGAAATTGTTGAGCATGATCCTTGTGTGTATGAATGTTTAGTTCGAAAGGATTCCTCTATAGCACCAAGGACTAATAAGAAAGCAGTTAGCAAAGTATATTCATTTGATGTTTCTAAAGCAGATGAAATTTTTGATTACCTTCTGAAGAAAAAGTTTATCAAGCTTCCTGAAAATGTTAAACTTCCAACTTTGGAAGAAACAAAAGGAAAGAATTATTGCAAGTGGCATGCTTCTTGGACTCATTCAACTAAGAATTGTAATGTTTTCCGTGACAGGGTTCAGGAGCAAATTAAGAAAGGAAGGATCATGTTTCCAGAAAAGACTATGGGAATAGACACGGATCCATTTCCAAAGATTGAAGAAGTAACTGCTAATACTAATGTGCCAACTTCTTTGGCTAAAACAGTTCAAGAGGTATGGCAAAACAGACGAGTTCATGTTGGGATGAACTCTATTCAGTTTGGAAGAGGAAAGCCAAAAGTTGGCCAACTTCGAAGTAACGGTGGGAAGACTTACCGGCAAGATTATGCAACGGGAAGTGCTTCTAAAAAGGGTTTTAAGCAATCTCATCTTCCTATGCTTGAAGCATCCTTTTTGGAATGCTTATGTATGGAATGTAGGGCTAATTATCTGATTTTCAAAGATTTGGATCGACAGGGGGTTGATTTCTTTTCAAAAAGGATGGAAAGGAAGGCTTTGGATCAGAATAATGAAAGAAAACCCTGGATAAGCCCAAATCATGGAAGAAATGAGAAGCCTTGGCCAGTATCAAAGAGAAATGTACCTTCTAGTCCAGTTCCACCAGCTTCGAAGAGGGATTACCCTCCTTTGAAGAAGGTTAACACTGGAAAGGCCCTAATGGACCAGGAAACTGAAGGAGAAGGGGAACAATTCACCTTAGTAAAAGGAGTTCCTGATTGGTTTTTAAAGAGAATTAAACCAGAACTCTTCCAGGGATATAAAACCCCTTCTAAAGTTGGAAACAAGATGGTCAAACCTCCAAACACTTCTGCTGGTCAATGGGTGGTGGTCAGAGATCCAAAGACTAGAATACCTCAAATGATCCCTATGTTGACAAGAACTCAGAAGAGGAAGTTGCAGAGGAAGTATACTAGTTTCCAAATGGAAGAATATGCCACCAAGGATAATCATAATGGGGGTGATAAGTTTAACCCAAGGTTTAACAGGCTTCGAAGAGAAGATTCTGAAGAATCTCTTTGAAGGGGGTTTACTCAATCAGAAAGGGAAACACTGGAAAGTTTGGCTGCAAGGATGGACATTGAGGCACCTCGAAATAGTCCAGCTTCTCCAAATTCCTTGGCAAGCTATCAGTCTGGCTTATTAGAGGCCATGATAGTGGAATAGGAAGAAGGTGGAGGAATGAATTCATCTCCTGTTGAAACATTGTCCCCCATGGAGACTTCTGCAGTGGAGTTTTCTGGGAAGATGGACACAATAGAGGATGAATCAAAATTACCAGTACAGGAAAAAAAGACCATTCAGTTTGGGACTTTGCCTGAAGTTCAAATTAACATGGTTTCTCCTTCATTTGATTTTGGACCTTTCGGACCCGATTGCTCACCTGTTCGAAGGGCATTACAATCAACAGTTGCTCCTATGGAAATCATTGATGTATCAAGTGATGAAGAGTATAATCTTACGTATGATAATGGTTGGAATGATGGTTGGGGAGCCTTGATATCCAAGATTCAAAAGGAAGAAGAAGAAGAAGAGTTTGTGGCTATGGCTAACGCTATTGAGGAACCAGAAGTGACATCTAAAGAAGGAGCAATCTTTATTCCAGAAACAGATTCTGATTCTGAGTATCCTTTGATTGTTGATTTGAATTGTGCTGATCTTTCTTATCCTTTCAAATCGCCTTCGAATGATATGAGGCACCATTTGAAGCCATTATACATATCTGCATTGTTTGATGGGATCTTGTTAAACAGAGTTTTGGTCGATAATGGTGCAGCAGTGAACATTTTACCTTCTAGGACTTTGAAGAAATTGGGGAAAGAAAAGGTTCGATTGATCCCAACAAGCACATCCATTGCTGGGTTTACTGGTGAAAGTAAAAGCCCCAAAGGAATCGTTTCTATACGCCTGAAAGTTGGCCAAGTGGAAACTGATACCGCCTTTTTTGTGGTGGATACTTTTACAAGTAAGTATAATGCTTTACTTGGTAGGGATTGGATTCATGTCAATGGCTGTATTCCATCTTCAATGCATCAAGCCTTGATGATTGTGAAGTATGAAAATGGGAAAGAAGTGGGGGTCGAAGAGGTGAAAGCAGATCCACATCCCTTCAGTACTTCAGCAAATTGTGCAGAGGCTGAAATGTATAAGCCTGAGATCATTCCTCTGAGTGAAATTGCACAACCTGCCACCCTTCCATCCAATGTATTGGAAATTGGAGAATTGGCAGAGTTAAAGTCTAAGCTTAAGCAAGCAGTTGATTATGAATCAGACAACCCACCAGATGAGTCTGCTTGGATGTGAGTCCAAGACAGAGTTCGAAGAGGCCAACTCATTGGCCTTAGTCAAATTCATGGCTCTAGAAGTAGAGCAGAAGTTACAAGAAACAAATGATTGGGAGGAATTATTGGCTGAGAAATCTGACTGGGGGTTGAAGCCAACGGAATTCGAAGAAGCCTTTTTAGGCTACATTGATTCCCAAGATCCTTTAGAAGAAGTGGAATTAGGAGATGGAATTGTTCCAAACGCTGTACAGATCAACAGAGAGCTCGACGCTGCTTCGAAGGCCAAATTGATCACGATGCTTAAAGAGAACAAAGAATGCTTTGCTTGGAGTTATAAAGAATTAACAGGTTTGAGTAGAGATTTGGTTGAGCATAAGTTGCCTATAAAATCTAATTGCAAACCTTTCAAACAACTACCAAGAAAGATGTCTCCTGAAACCATTTTATTGGTAAAAAAGGAGATTCAAAACCTTTTAAATGCAGGTTTTATCAGAACAGCAAGATACGTAGAATGGTTATCAAATATTGTTCCTGTTATCAAGAAAAATGGAAAAATTAGGGTGTGCATTGACTTTAGAAATTTGAATACTGCAACCCCTAAAGATGAATACCCAATGCCTGTAGTAGACATGTTGGTGGATAGTTCTGCAGGCCACAAAATCATGTCTATTATGGATGGCCATTCAGGGTATAATCAAATTTGTATAACCAAGGAAGATGTTCATAAAACTGCATTTAGAGCCCCTGGTAATCTTGGAACCTTTGAGTGGGTTAAAATGCCTTTTGGGTTGAAAAATGCTGGTGCTACTTATCAAAGAGCTATGAACACTATCTTCCATGAAATAGTTGGGGGTTTTCTAGAATGCTACATAGATGACATTATTGTCAAGTCAGAATCTATCGATGATCATGTAGAGCATTTGAAGATAGCTTTTTCAAAGATGAAGCATTATCAACTGAAGTTGAATCCTGCTAAATGTGCTTTTGGAGTAATGGCAGGAAACTTTCTAGGGTATTTAGTCCATAGCAAAGGTATTCAAGTTGATAAAAACAAAGCTAAAGCTATTATAGAGGCTAAACCTCCTTCAAACAAGAAAGAACTTCAAAAATTTCTTGGTCAATTGAATTTTCTTCGAAGGTTTATATCTAACACTGCAGGGAAAACTAAAGTCTTTTCTTCTTTGTTGAAATTGAAGGATGGAGAGGACTTCGAATGGACAAAGGAGCATGATGATGCTTTCAAGGCCATCAAGGAGTACTTGATCAATCCACCAGTTCTTGTTCCACCTAAAAGGGGACAGCCTGTTAAGTTGTACTTGGCAGCAAACCATGACTCAATTGGAGTTCTATTGGCTCAAGATAATGAAGAAGGAAAGGAACAAGCTATCTATTATCTAAGTAGGTTTCTTAATGATTGTGAAAGTAGATATTCTGCAGTAGAAAAGTTGTGTTTGACTTTGTTTTTTGCTTCGAAGAAACTCAGGTACTATATGATGCCTAGAGTAACCTATGTAATTTCCCAGACTGATGTTATGAAGTATAGGTTGTCTCAACCTGTACTTAGTGGCAGAATTGGGGAAATGGATTGTATCTTTGATTGAGTTTAATCTAGAGTATGTTCCTAAAAAATCAGTTAAAGGACAAGCTTTGGCTAATTTTTTGGCTGATCATCCAAACGGAATTGAGACTCCTGAAATAGCAGATGTTGATACTATAACAATTAAGCCATGGAAGATGTGGTTCGATGGTTCGAAAACATCTCAGATGGTTGGAATTGGAGTTGTTTTGGAGTCTCCTCAGGGTTTGAAAACCAAATTTGGATTTCAAATAAATGAAGGGGAATGTACTAACAATCAAGCAGAGTATGAAGCTTTAATTATGGGACTAGAGCTACTGAGTGCTTTAAAAGTTGACATAGTTGAGGTGTTTTGAGACTCTCAGTTGGTTATAAACCAGGTGAAAGGAGATTTTGGTTGCCATAGTGTTAGTTTAAAACCTTATCATCAATATGTGAAATTGATAGTTAAGCAATTTCATATGATTACCTTTACTTATGTGCCAAGATTCTTTAATGAAGAGGCAGATGCAGTAGCACAAAGAGCATCAGGATTTAAGTTTATCACTGATGAGAAAAGAGAGTTTTGTCAATTGACTTTAAGGAAATCCTTAACAATGCTCAAACATAGATATACTGATCTCGAAGTATGTGAAATCACCACTTCTCCTAGTTCGAACAACTGGAGACAACCATTGACTGATTATCTAACAAAACCTGATGCTAAAACAGACAGAGCAACAAGGTTAAGATCTGTTAATTACATCATGTACAATGGGGAATTGTTCAAGAGAGGAGCAGATGGTTTATTGCTTAAATGCTTAGGCAAGGTTGATGCCTTTAGAATTATGGCAGAGGTCCATGAAGGTATTTGTGGGGCTCATCAAGCAGGAATCAAGATGAGATGGTTGATTCGAAGGTATGAATATTATTGGCCTACTATCCTTAAGGATTGTATTGATTATGCAAAGGGATGCCAAGCTTGTCAAAAGACATGACCTCTTAAAAGATTACCTGTTACTGAATTACAATATGTAGTTAAGCCTTGGCCATTTAGGGGTTGGGCAATGGATATGATTGGCATGATCTACCCTGCCTCTAGAAGTGGTGATAAATTCATTCTAGTCGCCACTGATTACTTTACTAAATGGGTGGAGGCTCAAGCCTTTGAGAGTGTATCTCAAGAACAGGTAATTGAATTCATTAAGAATATTATCTACAGATTTGGATCTCCAGAAACCATAACAGTGGATAATGGATCCATTTTCGAAGGCAGAGCAGTGAAAGCTTTTGTAGCTTCTCATGGAGTTTCTTTGATCAACTCTACTCCTTATTATGCTCAGTCAAATGGCCAAGCAGAATCAACCAATAAGATTATCAAAAGAGGTATTCAAAGAATGGTTGATAGAAATCCAGAAGAATGGCCAAGTTTACTCTTAAATGTATTATGGGCATATCGAACCACTAAAAGAACCAGTACAGGTACTACTCCTTTTGCCTTAGCTTATGGGCATGATGCTGTTTTACCAATGGAAATCGTGGTGAAATCATAAAGGGTTGCTTCTCAGAATGATTTAAATATTGGAGCATACCATCAAGCAATGTATATGGAGCTCGAAGAGATAGATGAAGAAAGGATTAAAGCTCTGAATCAAATCCTGTTGCAAAAGTCAAGAGTGGCTAGAAGTTACAACAAGAAAGTGGCTGTTCGAAGCTTTGATATAGGTGATTTAGTATGGAAAGTGGTATTGCCTATCAAAGAAAGAAAGCAAAGACTTGGGAAATGGGCCCCAAACTGGGAAGGGCCTTTCCAAATTCATAGAGTTCTTATAAGAGGGGCATATCATTTGAAAGACTTAAATGGTTATGTTCATAGAAGAAAGATTAATGGAAGATATCTAAAGGTCTACTTCCCAACTATTTGGGAGTCCTTTAGTAGAAGATAAAACTAAGTGTAGTTTGTCTTTTGTTTTGCTTGTGCTGTTCAAGATAAATCATAAGGAACAAGCAACGATTATGTTTTGAGTTCAAATTCAAATCAATGAGATCAACATTCTAAGCAGTCATAAAGTAATGCAATTGAGAGAGAATAAGAGTTTCATTCATTACTTAGAAACTGTACAATGGTATCTTTTAAGTCACTCCATACATGAGCGCCTCTGGTACAAACAAAGTCATAAAATTCCTTTTGATCAGAGGTTTGTTGTAGTTGACTTTTAAAGATCTTTAATAATTACAACTGATTGAGAAGCTTTGTTGGTAGAGGTTTGCATGCTAGAGTTAGTTTGATCAATTGCTCCTCTAACTTGAAGCAAGGCTTCTTCCAATCGAGCTTCTTCTTCTTTCAGATGACGAAGCTTGATAGCATCTTGATCATAAGAAGAAATCACACTTCGAGCTTCATCATTTGCACTAGATAATGCTGCCTTCAAGCTTTCTCTTGAGAGGTGTCTCTCTTGAACCTCACAAAGTTGGTGAGCCTTCACTTGAAACTCGGAAGCTCTATTCAGGAGTTGTCTATGAAGTTCTTGAGAAGCAGGTTTCAATGCCCAAGCAGCTTGACAGCAGATATCTAAGTGCACCTTTAAATCTCCCTCAGCCAGATTTTCAAAATTCAGCTCTGAGAGTTGTTGGAGGATCTCCTTCAGTTCTTGAATCTCTTCTGGAGTAAAGGTAGGCTTGACTAACTCAGGAAAAGATGAGCCGTATTGAACTTTGAGTTGGTTAATAGGAGATTCAGAAGAGGGAGTTGGAGCCCTGGGATTGGTGATTCTCTGACAGAAATCACTCACTCTTAGTTTGAGTTGCTCCAATGAGGAAAGATCACCAACAGGGGTGCTAGTAGAAGCACCAATCTCCTGCTAAGAAGAGAATATATAAGCATATTTAGGCTCAATCCTTTCAGAAAGTATAATGGTCAAAAGCTTGAGGTACAATTAGTTTATAATACCTCAACTGTTGGAATAACAGTTCTTAAGACTGGATCAGGACTTGTTTCTTCAACTACTATTTCAGGTTGATCAATGGTTTTTGTAGCTGAAATACTTGATACAATCTCAGGAAATAAACTTCTGTCATCTTTTGAGGCAGAGACTTCGAATTGAACAGGTGGATCAGTAATATGTTGTTCAGATACAACCTCAGGTTCAGAAGTTGGTTTCTGCAAAGGATCCTTGCTCAGGGGAGCAGGGATACAAACTCCAGTTGTTTTAATGGACGAGTCAAGCTTTGGTTGAGACTCTACAGTTGCAGGCTCAGATACTTGTGTAGGTGATGTAGAAGCCTCAGCATGCTTGGACTTTGTCCTCCTTTCTGAAAATAAATCAGTATATGAAATTGAAAAGTAGAAGTGAAGATTGAAGGCCTTGATGAAATTAAAGTTACAACAGCTTACCTTTTACAAATTGGCTTATAGTAACATTTTCAGTCTCTTCTTCCTCTGGCTCTTCAAGTAAGATTTTTCTTCTTCTTCTTGAAGCCTCATAAGCTTTAGCTAATGTAGTGTCCTCTTGGCTAGATTTTTCTTTGGTAGCCAAAGTCTTCTTCTTTTTCTTGGCTTCTGAAAAGGGCAATAGAATGTTGGTATCTTTCGAAGAACCAAAGAATTGATAGAAGTTAATGGAATAAGGGGCTACCTGGTTTCGAACTTGGAGAGACAGAAGTGTGAGCAGTTGCTCTCTCTTTTCTCAGCCTCTTCTTATGACCAGCCTTTATATTTTGAATCATTGAGTAAGGCATAGAAAGAATTCGAAGCCATAACACTCACACAAACCATTAAGAATTACCTGGTGGAGAGGGAGTGAGTGTAGTTCTTTGTTGTTGAGATCTTGTCACTATTTGTGGTACAGATCGAAGTGGTTCGACATTCAAAGCAGCAGGCATTGAGGCAAAAGATTGCACTTCTGGGGTTTCCTCTTGATGAGCTGTTCGAGATGTATCTCTTGGACCTCTCCCAGAATCATCACCTGATATTGAATCAGAATGAGTTACTTCCTCAATACCAACACCAATGTCTCTGGTAAAAGTCTTGACAGGTGCAGACTCATGATATAATTCTATCGAATTGTGCCACCATCTAGAAAATGCTGGGAAAGGAGGCTCTACGGTTATAGTAAATAGGTATGGTTGAAATTTTGTTCTAGAGTTCTTAAACTCTGCATTAGAAATTGCAACTTGATCCTTGTCAGTCTTGTTTCTTGAAGTAAGATCAATGTTGATTTCACCTGGGTAAGGACAAGGAATAGCCTGCACCAATCCAAATTGCCTGGCAAACTGTGCAGGACAATAGATTTCAGCATGAGCTTGTCTGCAACCACCCACATAAGCTCCTATGATGATTTCTCTTGGGAGAAGAATGCTTGCCCATGCTTCACGATAGGCAAGACTACCCCTTTGTTCCATAAGTCTGCTTATCCACTTTGGCCCAGTACCCCAGTGTTGAAATGGAACGAATTCTCTTTCTTGTTTGTCCTCTCTTAGCTAATGAAAATATTATAGATATCCAGCCAAGGTAAGGGGAGTCGAAGCTAAAATGGTGAACTTATCCCCATAAACGTTAAGAGGAGACCTTTCTGCAACCTTTTGATCTGGAAAATAAGCTAACAACCAGATTTGCAGAAACCAGAGAGGGCCTCCTAGGTTTTGATTAAGAGGTTTAGTGTGATTATCAAACCCTGCCTTGTATACATAGCCTAGAAAATAAGAAGCCAGATCAATGGTTTCACCTTTCGAAAGGGCATAGGCTAAGGGTGCGAACTCTAGCACCATTTTCTTACCACCATGGCAAAAGACCATTTTGCACAAGGTATACCATATATATGCAAACATCTCTCTATCAGATATGTTATCCGAAAATCTTCTTTCAGCTTTTAGGAATCTGCTGTAAGAGGCATGCTTTCCATCATACTCAATCTCACCCAGGAAAGGGACTTCAGTAGATAAGGCAATGTCAAAGAAAAGGCCATGGGGAGGGAGTCCAATGAGAAAAGATACATCTAAAACTGTGGGAGCCATCATCCCACAGTTAAGTCTAAAACAATTGAATGATGGATCCCAGAAGGCCAAGGCAGCATGTATAAGAGAAGGATTTTGTAAAATACCATTTTGAAGGAAGATAATGATATGTGATAGCCCGACATCTGTTAGTTCCTTCTCTTTGGCTTTGAACATGCGATCGGTCCAGGCCTCCCATTCTTTGTCACAGTTTGGCCAGCAAACGAAATTCTTCTTATCCCATTTGGAGAAGTATAGGAGTCTATCTTTCACAAGATCACTCTGTTCAAGAACGGGGTAACATGAAGTGAAATCTAAAGGGAGTTCAAGAAATGAAGGCCCAAGGATTTGAGTGTTAGGTAAAACAGGGTGTTCGATGAAAGTACGGTTTTGTAGCTCGCCAACATCCGACTGAGATTTTAGAACTTCTCTGGTCACTAACTTCCTAAGAGCGAGGGAAGGAGTGTCTTCGAGCATTTCACTTCCAGAAGCCATGGCTGTAAGAGATTGGAAATCTAGGAGGGAGAGTGAAGTGTTTGAAGGTTTGAACGTATAATGAAAACAGTTCAAGCCCTAGATTTATACTTTATGATGAAGTGGTGTACCGTTTCGGGTCAAGTATTCTATTTAGGGCAATTGGGCTTATTTTATTTTAGGCCCAAGCTTAAACTTTAACCCGTACATAATATCTCTTTCTTGATTTTAAATCATTCGTGTTTTAAACCATCTCTCATTGGTTTAATATCTTCAAGATTGTGATTTTCAATAGTTCTAACTGGTTTTAGATACCTTCAAGTGCTTCGAAAAGCATTGAAGAGTGCAAGATAAACCATAAAAGAACTGGGACTGCATTTACATAAAGGAAATTACAAGCTATAGATGGAAATCCTATTACATCGAAGAGATTTAAAATGTCTACTTTGATGAAGCAGCGGTTGGAGTAGGGATAACTTGGAAGTAGTGAGGAAAACTCCAAGTTACTAAGGCATGAAATTTTGCCCAAGTGAAATCAAAAAATTCTTTTTCCTTTATCCTGACTTCAGCTTCTCCATCTAGCTTGAGTTTCTTCTCAATCAGAGGCCTGATCTTCAGGACCAAAGCTTTGGCTTTGATTTTGAGCTTGTCCAACTTTAGAGCATTTCTCTTTGCACAGCTTTTAAACCTCCTTCGAAGTCTTTTGGAAATCCCAGATGGAATTTCGAAAGGCTTTTCTTTCAGATTTTCAATCTTATTGTGAAGCTTAACAACCTGGTCATGTGCTATCTCATAGTCATGAAGGTCTTGGTTGAAAACATGAGCAGCATTGTTGTTCTTCATCCACATTCGAAGGAGAGGAAACTGGCTTAGAAAAGAATGGAGGAAAGAGCCAGTTAATTTGGAAACGGAACATTGAATGGATTCACAAGCCCACAAGAAATTCTTGCAAGGGATGTCTTCCTCAAGAATCCCTATATCCAAAAATGCAAAAGCAGCCAATAGTTCTTTGGCTCTAACAGAATCAGATTGTGGGTAAAGCGAGTAAGAGTAATCAGCTTGAAAAATAATAGGATCGAAGTTGATACTCTTCACTTCCTGAAACCAATTTGGATTTTCAGGAAGAGTTCGAAGAGAAAGATTGGAGGGATCAACAAATTTTCCTTCAAAATGAGGCCTTCGAACCTCATTTAACCAATAAATGTGTTGACTTTTGGCTTTCTGTTTAAGTTCACCATAGCCAGCGAAGCCAGATTTTTCATCTTCACATACTTTGAAGAATGTAGGAGTTAGGCAGGTGGCAATGAGGCTATCAAGTACCAGTATATTGGGATCACGCCTAATTAGAGGAGATAAATATCTGCTCATAGCCAATGAGCGATATTTGCTCCAACCCCTGTAACCAGCAGGGTCATCCATTTTTACCACCGCTATCTCAGATGGTAAACCCCATAGAAAGGGTTTAAAAGAAGGAGAGGTTGGAGGGTTCCATGGATCAATGGGTTCAGAATCTTCTACTTGAAACAAAACAAAAGAGCGATCCCTTCGAATTTCACCAACAACTGGTGTAACAGCATTTCTACTATTGGGAGGGATTGGGTCTTGAATAACCAAGCGTTCGAAGGCATTTTGAGTATCAGAAATGTTGGCCATGGTTAAGTTGAGCTTGAGATAAAAGCAAGATTAGAACGAAAATTGGTGATTCATGTTACCAATGGTTGAGTGTCTTTTATAACTTAAAATCTGAATTTGAAACGATTCAAATCTTGTAAATGGAGAACGTGGGTGTTAACTGCCCATTTTCTATAAACCTCTCATAGGATCCGTAAGAATCGATTGCAACTGCATCATTGGAAGTGGTGAGAACTGCCAATAACTTCTGCTTTGGAAGTTTACAGGAATTCGAAGCGGCATAAGGCACATTAACACTTATTCAAATTCCTTGAACAAAGATGTTAATGTGGGGGGTATGTTTACATATAAAATTAACAAATCCAATAATTAATTGACACGTAATTGAAAATGCCAAACGTTGGCAATTACCTGTTGATAAAAATACACTGGATTAAAAGGATATAAATGGTTAAATATGATGTCGTATTATGGTCAAAGATGAAAAGCAGTTATTGGCAGTTACAAGCCATTTCTGACGTAAAGGGTGGTTTCGAAGCCATGATATTAACTGCTAAACATATAAACTCCACGTGTAGATTTGGGAAACAAGGCAAATTGGCAGTTATAACACGTGGAATGCCTATCGAGAGGCAGTTATTCACCTTAACGTTTAATCATTTGAGTTTGTTTAAACAACTGTACAGATTCAAAATCAAAACTTCTGGAAGAAGAATTAGAAGAATTCAAATTCAGACGTGGAGGAGAAAACAACTGCCAACTCGAAGAATGGAAGTTAGAGTTCGAAGCAAGCTATTGTTCAAATTCATTGAGCGGGAAGTTCAAACTGCAAGCAGCATCTATAAATAGAAGAAATTGAAGAGTGAAAAAACCCCCGGACAAATCTTCAACAAACAGCTATCAAAAAGCTGATGCTTGGTTTGTTCATTGGCAAAGTAGTTTAGGATTTCGAACTCAATTTCGAAGTAGTTTAGGACCTCGAACTCAGTTCGACTTAGTTTAGGAAGTAGATTAGGAAGTAGTTAGGATTAATCTCGATTGTTCCTGTAACAATCACCCGTTCGAAGTTCTTGTATCTGAAGTTGGAGACAATTTCGAAGTAAGTTTACCTTTGATTTGCTAATCAAAGTATCTTGTTTCTTTTTATTCTTTGATTTCTTAAGTTTGTTGGTTTACATTTCTTCACTTGTTGAAAAAATCCTCTTAATTGAGGTAATTGAACCAATAAAACACAATCGCCTGATTAGATTTGATTTTTCCAAAGTTAATCTGAGGGAGGAGATTGAAACTCTCTCTGGCACGCTCGCACACAATTATTTCCATTGCAAAGAAGTAAAAAGAACCAAAACACTTATGTGTGTAGTTGTTGAAATGCTTGACACACTACAAGAAAAAATGTCTATTGTGAGGATTGAGTTTCCTCGCCAAAGAACCAAATTTCCTCGCTAAAGGAATTGGCGAGGAAAAATTTTCTCGCCAGGTTTCCTCGCCAAAAGGTCGTCGCAAAAGGTATTCTAGCGAGGAAAAATAAATTTCCTCGCCTAATCTGCCAATTGGCGAGGAAATTTTTTTGTCGCCTATTCGGAACAATTGGCGAGGAAATTTTTCCTCGCCTATTCTAACCAATTGGCGAGGAAATATTGTTTTCCTCGCCTATTTAGAACAATTGGCGAGGAAATTTTTCCTTGCCTATTATGACCATTTGGTGAGGAAAAATTTCCTCGCCAAAACTCCTGAAACAAAAACAAGAAGAAATCCAATTCTAGCTTCTCTGCCTCCGCTGGGAATCGAACCCGCGACCTCCTCTCAAGCAACGCGCGCCCCATCCACCACACCAACTTCCATTTCAATGCAAAGTTTAACAACTTTTAATATATAACCTTTTGTAGTTCTTTTTACCTCACTATTTTTTTTAAATCTTTTTGTCTAAATTTAGTCTCTTTGTAGTGTTTCTTTAAACTTCTTTCTTAAATCTTTTAATGTTATTTGTTTTTACTGAAGTTCTTATTTTTTATAATTTGATATTTTCCTATACCCTTTTATAAGTCTTTACTTGTTAGAATTACTTACCTTTGCATTTATATATTTGTTTATTTTTAAATTGGATTTTGTTAATATGTGCCCCCAAGGCACATGATAAGAACACATTAATTGCTCCACCTTACTCCACTTCCACAAGGAATTAAAGTAGAGTAATCAATTGTGTTTTGGAAAGATAAATCTTTTTTTGATTAGACAAAAATGCCACCAACTACCCATACCCATGGAACAAAAACCTAAGATGCAATACTTGACCAAATAAAAATGAAAATTATTTGAGAATTAGTTGGCCAGTGTTCTCCCATAAATTTTTGGAACATAATTTTAGAAAATTAATTATCAAACATAAACCCAAAAATGAAGAAATGTTGTTGGGTGAGACCTAACCACCTTCTTCGTTCCAATCGATAACATAAATTCTTCTTAACATCTTGTTTTTAAACATTATTAGTATGCTAAAGAGTAATTTGAAATTTATTGACAAATAATTGATCTACTCTTTGGCTTTCTTGAATTTTTTTAAACTTCTTATCATGAGAATTTACTTCACTAATTTGTTTTGAAGAGAAAATGTAAAAGTAAAAGAGGACTAAATATAAAAAGATTAAAAACAAGACAACATTAGCCCAAATTCTAGTTGAAGGGAAAAATCAATTGCTTTGTGTTTGTAGACCATTTTGGTGAGTGATGCCCGTAGGATTTTTTTCTCTTTAGCGGGTTTAAACCGAGTTGAAACACTTATTAGAAAACTAAAGGGCAGTTGAAAAGATAGCATTGAAAGAGAAGTTAAAGGGTAATTTTTTTTTAATGACCGTTAAAGGGTAATTTAGTCTCATTAGAAACACGTTTTCCTCCTAGACTGTATGATACCCACCTTTGTTTCAAAATGGATGATCGTTTTAGGAGACCAAATCATTTTTCTACTAGAGTAATAATAATAATAGATTTATATGCAAATGACATGATCAATATGATATGTATACATTTAGTCTCACTAATTAGTATGTGCATACGACAAATAAGTTCTTTTATTATAATTTTATGGTATCATAAATAGGATAAATATCTTACCATTGGGATAATACAACACATCTATATCAAAATCTAAATAGTCCTAGAAAAGGTGTGGAAATATTTCGTCACCTAACATTAACATTTGGCGACGAAACAAAATTTCCTCGCCTATTCTGAACAATTGGCGAGGAAACTAGCATTTCCTCGCCAATTCTTAGTTTTTTTGCGAGGAAAAATAATTTCGTCACCAAATCTTAGCTTTTTTGCGAGGAAAGATAATTTCGTCGCCAAATGGGTACCTTTTAGCGAGAAAATATGCATTTCCTCGCCAAATCTTAGCTTTTTGACGAGGAAATATAATTTTGTCGCCAATGTTAGCTTTTTTGGCGAGGAAAGATAATTTCGTCGCCAATCTTTGATGTTTAGCGAGGAAATTCAAATTTCGTCGCCAAATGGTAGCCTTTTAGCGAGGAAATGTTCATTTCCTCGCCAAATCTTAGTTTTTGGGCGAGGAAAGATAATTTCGTCGACATAGTGTACTCTTTGCCGACGAAATCGATTTCCTCGCCATAAAGACCCATTTGGCGAGGAAATTTGAATTTCCTCGCCAGCTTTCGTCGCCATAATTACTTTTTGTTGTAGTGACAGGAGCTTGGAGTTTTGTAGGGTTTTTCTAAAAAAATGATTTTTCTCTCAAGAACTAGATAAATTTCTCACACCATCCTCTCACCAATTGAAATCATGCCCTTTACACTCATATGGGGTATTTATATGCCAATATATGCTTTAGGAGGAAGTAAATGTAGTAAAAAAGCAAATGGAAATTCGGCCTTCAACTAATTGCCACCAACTTTTACTTTGGGACCAAGGAAAGACCATCATACGGCATTTAGGGACTACAGTACGGCATTGGGAAGTGCCGTATGGCATTTGGGTACCACCTTATGGCGGTTTAAGCGGACAACCAAGGTGATGTAAATCTTTTACTGCTGTTCGGCATTAAGTGGCTGCCGTACATCACTTGTCAATGCAACCTAATGCCGTACAGCACGCACTGAGGGGACTACTCAACAAGCCGAACTTCATGGGGCCTGCTCCGAGAGCTACCGAACTTCGTTTTGCGCCTGGTTAGTATCGTTGAAAAGCTTGTTAAGTATACTTTCTAACCCAAGTGGTTTGGATCCAAAATAATTTGTACATCAAAATCTATGACCAATTTACCCTCAGGTGGTCTGAAAAGAAGTAATTTTGGTAAAATCCTCATATCTCCCTTATTTCAAAATGGATTGAGACATCTATATTAGTATTGCAGAATGGGTTTTCGCGAGGAACGCTATGAGAGCGACAAGTGTCTATCCAGAATTTTAGTTTCATTTTTTTTAATTTTTAATAAAATATCTATTAAAATGGAATGATCTTGAACTAATTTTATTTGTTATGGAAGAAAATTTTAATTGATACACTATCACATGCCAAATTAAAAAAAGAAAAAAAATGACTTTTGTATTATTTAATTAGGAAACTAGAAGTAAATCCGTGCTATGCACGGGACAAATTCAAGTACATCGGGTTGATGCAAATGCAAAAGCGAAAGAGATATACATTTGATTCAATTGTCAAAAACAAAATTATTCACTCCATTCCAACTCTCTTGATCTTTTTGGTTTTTGATAAAGGTGCATTGGGTGGGGGTTATGCTTAGAGTTAAAAAGGAATATTGTTCTCGCAATTTCTTTAAAACGTGAAAGAAGTGGTGGATTCATTTTAAAGAAAACTTCATAACGAGAATTCTATAATCTCTCTCCCAACTTGCTCAATACTAGAAGACTCAACATCTTCTCAAGCTTAGTTAATTAATTTTATTGTGTCTCTCCATTTTGCAGGATGAATTATCAGATGTTGATTCTATTATTCTTCATTCAAAATATTTTTTTAAATGGATTATTCATTCAATTAAAAATATGGTTATCTACGTGGCGCACCAGTAATAACGGTCCTTCTTATAGAAAAAGCATGTAATGGAATATGAAATGTCAAACAAAGCACATCGTGTTAGACCGTCATCATTACATTAAGGCTAAACTTGACTAGAGAAATTTAATTAGTGTTACTGCTATGATATATGTAGACAGAGATGTTGATTTTGTCAAGAGGATCATGGGCACCCTTAAGAGTTCATTGGTATTAAATCATTGATAGTTCAAACTATTTTTTGAATAGTACAGGCTTCATGGGAAACACGTACAACCATTTCTACAAACTAGCGAAGTAGCACGTGCTTTGCACGTGGATCAATTCCATTTGAAATGTTTGGTATTTAATACAGGGAGTTATAGAAAAAAAGGTAATGTATAGTGTAGCCAACGACACAGTTTTTGTGGTAGAACAGCACCTATAGATGTTTTAAGTATAATTTCATAGATTCATGTTTAAGAATCTTGAATTCCGCTATTATTTATTTGGATGGGCCGGACCAAAATGTTCCAAAATGGTAATTGTTTAGTGATTGGTCCCATCCAAAGGAAACCATTCAAATATGCAAGAGCAATATCGATGCAAGACTGGTCCCATCCAAAGGAAACCATTCAAATATGCAAGAGCAATATCACATATGCAAGACTGGCTTAGGAAGCTCTGTCCAAAAAGACCCATCAATAAGCTAGCGACATCACAACACAAAACTCAAAACTCAGGAAAATTATTACCCCCATGACAGATTCAACAAAAGCTGATGGTAGTCGACCAACATATCAAAACCATCAGGCACCGCAAGATCATTGTCAATTACGCCAGAGTTGCCCAATGCTTCATTTCCTTCTACCAATTAGAATCATTGGGAACTTAAGCTTTATACTTTTTCCAAACTGCACCTCAATTTTAAGATACTCCAGCTTGCATTAACAACTAAAGGTCAATGCAAAACAGAAACACAAGCTTAGATATTGCAGTACCATGAAAGCCAGGGCCTTCAAAAAATAATTGCTAGAAATAATGTCAAATGTGGCACCAAAGTGAAGTTATTAAGAAGACAAAAGCAAATTAAGTAAACCAGGAAGAAAATTCCATAGTTCAAACCAGCATAATTCATTCTAAATTAAGCATTAATGCTTACATGTTCAAGCTTAGTTCATTTTAGTTCAAGCATTAACCGTGGTACGCTACCCTATTAAACAAGCGTAGTTCATTCTAATTCAAGCATAAATTCTTACAAGTTACAAGTTCTAATGCTATGTAAGATTTTTCAACTATTGAAGGAAAGCAAAATGAATAAAAAATGAAACTGCTTTTGCATGTATACTTCTTCTTTTTTATCATAAAAAACCATTGTGGACGGTCGACCTCCACGCGGTTCGGATACGGTCTTTCGAAACGGTTCGAAAAACAAAAGATTTTAGAGTCGCCACCCGGGTTTTGGGAAAAGCAGTTTGGGACCCGAGAAACCAATTTGAAAATGATGATTTGAGCGAATGACTTATAAAACCAATTGAAAACCAGAGATTCGTTTTGGATCCGGGAGCCAGGTTACGAACAGGGAAGGGTTTTAATGCACCCTGTTCGCCCGATTAAAAATCGGTCTTTACTAAACATTTGTGGGATTTTATTAGAAAACAATTTTATTGCTGAACATTAACAGATAAACATTTAAATTAAACAAAACAGATGATAATAATGAGAAAAACAGATGACTGATATTGTAATTAACAGAAATCAAACGAAAATCCAAACTTCAAACTGTTCCTGCAGGGGGAGGTTCAAATTTCACATTTTTACCAGAAACGTATGCCGTGCGGCACATTAGATGTACCGTGCGGCACAAACAGTGAGCCGTGCGGCACTGTTCTTCAAATTAACGGTCAAATTTTCAAATGAGTACCGTACGGTACTCAAGGTGTACCGTGCGGTACAGTATGAGTACCGTGCGGCACACTTGGCTGCAAAACAGTTTGAAACTTTGGCTTTTCGAAATGATTGATCAGAGGCACATACAAGGTATGAAATGCATTCAAAATGAACTACTTTAAAGGGAGAAAGCAATGTATTGAGTATGGGATGTCCCTCCTCGTTGAATCGCTCCGTACGAGGCGATGTTTTCACCGTACGACGCGACCGGGAGGTGTGAAATGAAACTGAACTTGCTGTAATTTGGGCATACCAAGCATGAAAATGATACAAGGAATCATTCCACCCTTGATACCCTTCCCCTCAGGGTACCAAATTCAAGGAATTTGGCGAAACGGGTTTATACCTTCGGTTTCGAACTCTCGGATTGAGCGTCGGATTGAACTTCCGAATGCTACTTGAACCTTCTCTGGACCTCACTTTCACTCTAGTATAGTGGTAAGAGGGATTGAGGGTTTCAACTTTGGTCAATTTGGAATCATTAACTCACGGCTTTGGAGCCAAAAACAGAGTATGAGTCTCTGTTTTGGGTTTGTGGTTTTGGCAAAGAGAATAAGGCTGATTTCTATGTAGTAGAGGTGATGGCTAAAGCAATAGAAAATGGTTTTCAAGGATGGAATTTCGTGGTATTTTCTTACGCAGAAATCGTCTGGGGTTTGGCCGTCTGGGATCCTTTTCTCATTGAGTTCGGACGGTCTTTATAGAGGATTGGGGGAGCCGATTGTAGTTCCCAATCTTTTCTTGATTCTTGCCCAGGGGGACAATGGCATAGGGAGTAGCCTATTCCTTTCTGCCATGATCTTCCCTTTCGGCCACGGCGGGGGAACCAATCTCGTCAACACTTTCGGCTTGCTGGGAACCTGTGAAAACTGGGAACCCGTAAACAGTACCGTACGGTACACAAACTGTGCCGTGCGGCACAACTTGTGTACCGTGCGGCACACCTGGCCGTCAAATTTCCAAAACTCTGCTGTACGTGACACTGGCTGTCCCGTGCGTTGAGAGATGAGTACCGTGCGGTACTGTTGACTGAGTTGACTTGGAGAATTTCAATCCGAGAGTTCTTCCGGGTATTTCCGTTCATCATTGGGGATTAAAATGTACGTGAACGCTTATTTTGGGGTGTCTACAACCATTTATTAATCTTTGAAGAGAGGATTACAGAGTTTAAAAAGGACCCAAAGGAAGACAACCAAAAACACTCTACCACTATTCCTAAAAACCAAGAAAGATACAAGGTACAACAACATACAAAAGCATAGCCAAGGATAAAACATTCACTGTAGGACAACCCACCCATAGGACCCTACACTTCCCCTACTTCAGCTTCCAGCATATCAATAATCATGCACCTGCAATTCCAGCAAAAGGAAAACACTGAATTTGCAGCATTTTAACCTCGTATATAACACCCTTTTCAAAGCTTGATAGCTTGTTTGAAAAAGAAAACATTACACCTGCAGAAAACAAAACCAACATCCTAAATCAGGAAAGTCAGCAGGACACCAGCAGAAGAAAACTGGACCACTGCGTCAGTAATTCCCGCCAAGACAACAGAAGAAGACCTCTTATAGCAGCAAGAACGACAGAAGAGGAGGATCAGTAGAAGCTCTTGAAACTGCAGAAACAACTATCCTTACACCAAACCTATAATATAGTAGAAGTCCTCTATTAGGACACGCCCTCAAACTAATGGACATCCCCTCAACAAAAACTGCTTCCTCTGACCTTTAATTTTTTACGACACCGAAGCACCTCTGATAAACATTAAATTTCAGGTATTTCAAATCTTGCTTTTACCTAGAAAGTTATTCTTGTTAATATCAAATCCTGCAGCCCCTCAAAAAGAACATTAGCATTGCTAAAGCTTTCCATATCAGTCATCCTCCAAATCCAACAACTCTTACCATTACCATTATTGTCTGTCCTCTATTCTATAGTTTCTGAATTTCAATGCTGATATCCATCACAAGCTTATCATCTCACCTCGCAATCTTCTTCAGCCAACTAAAAGAAACACCTGTGCCATTTCCATCTCAACAAACAATAGTTGTAAAATTTGCATATCAATTTGTTCCTTTACCTCAAGAATGGTATTCATCAAGTATATCAAGATAGAGGAGATGATATAAAAAGCTAGTTTAAAAATGCTTTCTTTTCACTTACTAAAACATAAGGCTTTTCTTGGTTGGATGGCAAGAGCAATCATTTCATTAGTATTTGTCATCACAAACCTCACTAAATAGAAAAATATCTACAAATTTTCGATGTTGCGTCTTTTCAGCATGTACACATCAAAGGCCACTATGACTAATTAAACATCAGCGTTGGCTGGCGTTTCATAATTAGACATGAGTCGTTTTGTAATTAGACATAGTTTTGACTAAAAGAAAAAGATTGTTTCCAAATGCCCAGATGAAAGACAATTTGTATAGATAATAAAGTGCACAATTTGTTTTACGCTAACCTTGTCATTTTATGGCTTTACCGTTGCAGCTATCTACATTGATAAATTACGATAAGTACAAGCCTAAACTACAAATGAAGCCCTAGTGAAAAAGCACAATGAGTGTAATACCACCTCTGTATAGAGTATCCTCTTGGAAATTATGCACATGAACCGCAGTCTCATTCCATGAGAGTGAATTTCTTCTCATAAGTGATAAAGATGAGATACTCTCCATAGAACAAAGCTATTCATGTCATTCCAACTATGACAAAGGACAAAGAAGGATTTCCATTATAGAAATAAGGCAGAAGAATTCCCACTTGTTATTTTTTCGAAAACCATTCAGATGAGACATAAGCTTTTTTAGTACGGAGCAGCCAATCCAATTAAAAATCCAAATTTGTGTATTCAGGCAAGAGTATTTGCATGCCAAAAAAGGGTAAGACTATCTGCACGTAAAATTTTGAGTCGCTCATTAAAACAAAATAAAATTCAGTAGTAATTCATCAAGGCTATGCGTATCTTAGATTTGCCAAGTGAGAAGCAAATGATGGACAAGGAATACACTACATTGCTATTCTTAGTAAACCAAGCATTGGACAGGAAACTAAAAGGCTAACGGGTTCTAAATGCAAATACAAATGTACTCTAAATTAATGAAATATAACTTTGTAAATACGATACACATGAATTTGAAGAGTTGATGCAAGACCATCAGTTCCAATCCTCATCAAAGGTTTTGAAGAATATGGCAAAGTAGGCAATGATATCACCTCTCGTCCAGTGTATATGCTAAGGGCTTTAAAGAGCAAAATAGGCAATAACATCACCTCTGCACCAGTGTATACGTTATGGCATTGACAGTGCTGAATTTGGGAAAGGCCACATTGTGCTTGCCTTTCTTGAGCTACTATTTGCATAACCTACACAGTCGGCTACTTTCTCTTTCTTCCGCTTTGATTTTTTTTTTTTAGAGCCTTAAATGTACAAGATGTTAGAAATCTAATCAACAAATGAAGAGGTCAAAGGTCCAACGTCAAGTACAGTATTTGCGACTCTAGTTTTAAAAGATAACATTGTCAAAAGTCAAAACCCAAAGGATGTGACACAAGCACAACTTAAAACCCTGGACATATAAATCTTGATTCTCGTTATCTAAAAATAAGCAATTATCACATCATTCCAATGCAAACATATTTATACTTTTGGGAATGCTCGAAATAAATTGCCAAAATATTCTATCAGGAGAAAAGCCTTAGGTTCTGTTTGTTTCGAAGTAAAATATTTTGGGGTAAATGTTCTATCCATCTACCATTGTTTGGTTGCATAAAAGTGAAGTTAGATATTTTTCAACTGAAATATTTTCCATAAGAAGGGTAATATTTTCCATAAGAAGGGTGAAAATGTTCTCCTTTAAAAATCCTTAACTTGTTTTTGGGATTGGTGATTGTGAACTTCTCCACCCGCTTGAGACCTCGCTCCACATAATCGACACCTCAAAACAGAGAGAGAGAGAGAGAGAGAGAGAGAGAGATGCGGCTAGAGAATCCTTGGGGGTCCCTATTTTGACCGGCTGCTTGATATCCACAAGTTGTATGTATGACTCGTTTAGAGAAGCAATTTATCGAACATCTAAGTGCAAAAAGTATTTGTTATGACTAACACGATCATAACCCAAAACTAAGACATTAGACTTACACAATCAGGGAATGCTTACGTGTGAGGCGGTAGGAAGTGCGGCACGAATAGATTCTGGGCGGTGGGCAAGGCAATAACTGACGAAGAACTTTCAGGAAGCCGCAAGAGGGTCGTCTGGGGGTGGAGAAGCCGTGGACTTGATAGGCTTTGGTGTGAGATTTGAAAATACTTTTTCGGTTTAGAGGTGCGGGAATCGCTTCTGTTCTGGGCGGTGAGTGTTGTTTGCAAAACGATGCAATACTTATGGCGCTGAAGTAGAATGGGAAACGGTGCAACCCAGAAGACGATTCAGAATAGAAGCCAATCTTTTGAAATAGGAGCGGGTATGTTATTTCAAGTTTTTGTAAGGGTATTTTTGGAAGGTAAAGTGTGGGAAACACTCATGGTCTTCACCTTTTTTTAAGTAATATAAATATATATATATATATATATATATATATATATATATATATATATATATATATATAATTAGTGCTAGTAAGATCATTAGTGCTAGTAGTCTGGTCGAAAGTCGTAGTTGGAAAGGCAAGTAGTCAGAAGCAGAAAGCATAGGAAGCAGCAGTAAGAGCAAGAGCAGTCCGCAAAGCAGCTGGTTGAAGCGGGAGAATACTTTGAATGAATGTTGAATGGGAACTGGGAAAGGAACTGCTACTGGCTTTGCCTAGAACCGAAGCTGACCTTTAGCTAGCCGACCATATATATATATATATATATATATATATATATATATATAGTAGATATTTTCAAATTGTGCACTTTACATTTTGTTCTAAAAATAGCAACAAAAAAAAAATTAACATGAAAGTACTTTTTTTTTAACCTAAGAATGTCATATTTATCAAAAACCAAAAAGATCAAGAGTTGGGACGGAGTGAGTATTTTTGTTTTTGACAATTAAATCAACGTATATCTCTTTCGCTTTTGCATTTGCATCAACCAGATGTACTTGAATTTGTCCCGTGCATAGCACGGGTTTTCTGCTAGTATTGTATATTGACAAAGGGGTCTTTTAATGTACTAAGAGATATTGATATCTAACCATAAAAATAGGATAGTTTACTTTGTGAAAAGCGGGTCAAAAGTAGACTGAATTGAAAAACGTCGATGCTGGCCAAAACTCACCTATTGAGGCTAATCATCATCTTAGTGGCAATGTTGGGGAGCATACAGATAAGGATAGATATCAGAGACTTGTGCGTCGACTGGTATACCTATCTCACACTAGACAGATATTCATGTATAGGGCTTTCCATCATCCGATTCGACAAAGGTAGAATGCCTGGTGCGGAATTATCGAGAAATGTCTTTGTTGCTTGCAGCCCATCCCATAGTCCCATTTTCCTCACTCTAAGTATTGCTCGGCATTCTCATACCTAGTTCTAAGGTGTTTTCTTCATCCCCTAAGAGTTCAATAAAGCTCATCGGGCTTTCCTTAATTCATCACCAGGATTTTCCCACGGTGGGGGTTAGGATTTGTTCCAAAAAAAGGGGTTTCATTTGGGATTTGAGTACAAAGAGCATTGTTCAAAGATTTCGAGGTACATTTTGATCTATATCATCATTGGAGAGCCATCCGGCCACGACTTAAGGATATTTGGAAGGTCCAAATTGGGGTGTCTAGAATGTGTTATTCTTTTGATAACTGGTAGTTTGGATCAGTTTACGAACACCTCTACTAATTCTGAGACCCTAAAGTTAACGACCGGGTAAAACTCCGATGGCTCCAAGGTTTAAAATGTTTGGTATCCGTGGAAATGAACATGTAAACGCATTGATGGGCACATATTACTTTCTCATAACAACTTGACCAAACTCTAGGGATTTACACGGTGTTTTAGTTCTGGCCTAATTTAGTTATGATAAATCAATTAATATCACGTTCAATAATTTCAACTTTCTATGCTCGAAATAATTTATATTACAATACAGAGAGTGGTTTTTGTCCAAGTCGTCATATTATATTTTATCCCTCACTCTCTACCAACCCACCACACCAAAAATTGCAAATCACATTCTCTCTCACTACCTCCTCTCCTTCCCCTTCTCTGAAATTCGAAGGACCATAAAGAATAGGCACGTACACTTGCGTCGATTGCTCAAGGCGTGCCTTCAGGCACGGGCACGGGCATGCACTAGTCTCATATATTACTGAATACTTTATGCTACAATGCGTTATATGCAAATTCAATTGTCCTCGTGCGTTTTTTTCCCCGCAATAGGTAGGCATTAGTGGGAGTTTATCGTTTTTAAGTCAAGTGACTTGTAGTCAAATGGAAAACCATTTTTATTTAGTTAAAAGTGACTTTTATTAACTTTTTGTGACTTTTAGTTAAAATGGCTATAAAAGTTGGGATAACTTAAGATGATAAACTGAGGCCATGTTCCACTAACTTGTTTTTTGGTTTTTTGGGTTTTTTTTTTTATCTTTAGTTTTACAAAAAAAACCAACTAGTTCCACTAACTAGTTTTTTAGCTTTTTGTTTTTTTTTAATTTGTGTTACCAAATTACCAAACTACCCTCGTACCCAAAGGATAAGGGGTTTGAAGGGGGGTAGATTCTTAATTTTACATGATTAAAGTGGTTTGGTTTTTTTTAGGTTAGTGGAATTAAGTGGTTTTTTTGTTGGTTTTTTGTGGGTTTTTTTTAGTGGAATGGGATAGTTTTTTAGTTAAAACAAACTAGTTTTTTTTTAGTGGAACAGGGTCTGAGCCTACAACCCTCCTATGCCATTGGGCACTTAAGTCCCCCTTCAACCCTCCTTTGCCCTTGTGCCAAAGGCCTGTTCCATGATCCACCAAATAAATTTTAATGTTCATTCAGAATTCAGAATCATCAGAGGAAGTGAAGAACCAATCAAACAAAACCTCATTAGCACCGCCAACTATCGCTAACTCCAGCAGCGATAAAGACAATCAACTATCTACCATCTCCAGTGAACTCTTACCTCCTGCTGACCACTTCCGACGACTTTCATCTTCAGTCAGCGAGATCAATCTCGCCCCGCTGCTACAATGAACGACAGGTTGTTGGATGAGTTTTCATCTGAAAAAAAGAAAAAAGAAAAAAAAGAAAAGAAAAGAGGGAACATTCTCCACACCGCCGGTGGAAACAAAAATTTTCATCAAATCGATTGCATTGCGCCACATGTCCATGTTCTAATATTGGGACAACTGTTTGTTGGAAAAATATCATTTTATAATCATATTCATGAGTGAATTGGAAATTCGTCTCTGTTTATATCATTGGATAAATGATTAACTTTTTGAGTGGGTGGATCTATTTAAATTATTGTCCGCGCTGCCATACTAAACTGGGCCAGACATGGCATTGACGTTGTAAGTTCAAAGGCTTATCTCTAGAAGGATTGGTTGGTTAATCTTTTAATTAGAAACCAATCCCTATAGAAGGCTTTGAATTAACCTTGAACTGGTGGCTTTTTACTAAGAGTTGCATCTCTTTTGCTTGTATTTCAACGTGATATAAAGTGGCACCTCTTCGGGCCATAATAATAGCCATTCAGCCAGGCACCACTCCAAACAGTTGCACGCTTGTTCCGGCTTCTTTCCGAACAGTCACGTCTGTACGCTATCAAATGGGTTCGTACCTCTCCGTTCGGGTGCCTGCTTATCTATAAATAGGACCCTTCTTACCTCATTTTATTTACGAA
Source organism: Vaccinium darrowii (assembly GCA_020921065.1). Classification (NCBI taxonomy): domain Eukaryota; kingdom Viridiplantae; phylum Streptophyta; class Magnoliopsida; order Ericales; family Ericaceae; genus Vaccinium; species Vaccinium darrowii. The sequence goes on from CM037152.1 coordinate 12,310,573, forward strand.
AATTTTTTGTATTGCATAGCGCATTCATACCTCAACATTCTGAGAGTCCTGCATAGTTTTCTGGTTCACCTATCGATCAAATTGGAGTGCTACTTCCGTTCGGTGAAAATTGGGTAGTCCTGGGAAGCAGGCGTCCACGTATTCCATCAGCACCGTTGTGGAGGGCGAATTTGCTTTAAGGACAAAGTATCAAATACTCGCCTCGATTCGTCTATTGCCAATTTCCGGTGTACTGAAATTGGTTCGGTATAATTTTTGTTTTTAACTTATTCTTTTTAATTTTCGTGTTTATTTCCAGATTTTCCGTAACCCGTTTCCAACAATGTTTGGACACATGGCGCAATGTAATTGATTTGGAGGAAACTTTTGTTCACGTCTCCTGTGTAAAGAATGTTATCCCAAAAGAAAAGAGAACCCTTCAATCTGTCCCTACTTCTATATCCAATCACAAATAAATAGCTAAATGTTCTCAAGCTCATTCAGATTTTCTGTGCGGTTGATTTTGCAATTCGAACCCAATTCCACAAATTTATGCTCCCTTTTTTTGTCGAAAGGCAAATTTTTGGTTTTTATTACTCCGTGTTTTAATTTTTTTGGGTTTAGGTTTCAGGAGGAGAGAGTGGGGGTCTGTAAAGATTAATACGAGTAATAGATATATGGATTAAAAGGGTGTTTAAAATTGGTTAGGATAGAGAAAATTAAGGGCATTATTGGGTTTTTTTCAATTACTCAAGTAAAAAAATTTTAATTTTTGGTTTGGTCTTCAGGTTGAGTTCCAAACCAAACCGTATATTCCATTTTCCAAATAACTCAACAAACTCAGTTATAACAATGCAACAAATTCTTTCCAAACTTATTCCTCATTTTTGATAGTGCACCATACAACAAAAAAGCCTAAAAAAACAACAAAAAATTTCTCGCATAATGCAGCAACCGTTTCAATTTTATGTTGCTTGTGTTTCTGTGTGATCTTGTGGGTGTCCTTGTGTGAATGTTGTGGACGGCCCACTGGAAATCGGTGCTGTTTCGCGTTTGACAAGATTGAAGATTGTTAGAGTCGCCACCCGGATTTGAGGTCCGAACCCGTGAAACCGATTAAAAAAATGACTCATTTGCTCGTTGAAAAAGATTTTACTGATCATGGCGGAACCAAAGATTTCTCGGATTCGGGGGTTTGGTTACGAGAGGGGAAGGGTTTTACGGCACCCCTCTCGCCCGGTCCGCGAACCGATCTCTACTCGATATTTTGTGGGATTATGAAAATGTTTGAAATTTAATTCAAATCACAAAAATGGGGATCGGGGATGGGAATCACATAGATAATGAGAGAAAATACACAATGCAAATCTAACGTGGGTGCTTGTGCACATGTTTCACATGGGGATGACGATAACAATAAACAAAACTACTACAAATATTCACAGAAATAAACCACAACAGAAACTATTCAACAACCCAAGGAATTATGAACATGAGAATTACTAAACTGACTTGTAATCTGGATCCCAGAATAGGGATTGAGCGCTCAAGGGTGATGGCTTGAGCGCTCAACCTTCCCAAACCAGTTTGAGCGCTCAAGGCTCATGGATTGAGCGCTCAAACCAGTTTCTGGCTTTTGTGAATTCAAGCCCTTTCATCACGTTCTTGCTCATTCTTTACATGATCAAATATTAAGAAAATGTTTTTCATGTAGAATCAGATGGGAACAGATGGATTGATCTCTTAAGAATAATGACAAGAAAGAGATCAATACGAATTAATGAAGAAAATGCTTGAGAATGAGAGAAAGAGAGGGATCCAGATCATAAGCACAGTAATAATAACCCACGCACACTTCCCAGTTAACTTCCAGTAACACTATACAAGAACAAAGTATAAGTATCAAACTGCTCAAGAACAGCTTGAGCGCTCAGGGCCTGAGGCTTAAGCGCTCAAGCCTATCAAAATAAAAGATTTTAAAAATGCTTTTCTTGATACTTTTCAGACCTTGTAGGCTCATTTCAAGTATGAGGAACTTGAATGAGCCCACTGGTCTCCCTCAGTAAGACCAAAACAGTGATTTTCACTACCTTTTGGCTTGATCAAGGCTTGTAACTTGGGTGTTTGATGAAGGGGTGGATAGTGGCTGTGTTTATAAGTGTAATGTGGGTTGTTTTGGACAGTAGAGTGTGAGTGTAGGGCTGATTGAGTGATTGATTGAGTGGATGATGGAGTATTTGAGCTTAAAATGGTGATTTTGGCTTGGATGAGGTGGGTTTTGATGGAAGAGCTAGGTTTGGACGAAATTGATGGAATGTACGGGCTGTAAATGGCTTATTAGAGTGAGAGAGGGGCTGTTGTAGTTGGTTTCTCAAAGACCCATGTGTTGTAGGCCTTTTAAAGAAGGTTTTGGGGTGTTTTGGAGGTTGAAGATGATGGATGGTGGTGGCTATGGAGGAGAGAAAGGCTAAAACGTGATTGAAGTGATGAGAGAGAGTGGAGAGGGCTGATGAAGGGTGTGAGAGTGTAAGAGATCAGCCAAAGGGGTGGAGGAGTTTTATATAGAGAGAGAAATGGGAGGGAAATGGGTTTAATTTTTGAATTGGGTTTGGGGGGTGATTGAGGAGATGTTCAAGGGTCTAGGAAGTGTATTTAGGCAGTAGAAAACATAGGTAGACGCTCCTCTTGCAGTAGAATATCATGATTAGATGCTCTGCAGAAAACTGATCTGGATCAGAGTTGAGTGCTCAAAGCCATGGGCTTGAGCGCTCAAGGTGGGATTTTTGGGTTTGAGCGCTCAAGGTTGGGGCCTTGAGTGCTCAAGGCTGTTGCTCAAAAGGTAAAACTTTGCAGGGCTGCCCCGGGTGCTACCGAACTCCGTTTCGTGCGTGGTTTGAAGTGTTGGAAAGCTTGTCGAGTGTACTTTCTAACCCAAGTGGTTTGAACCCAAGATAATTTGTACATCCAAGTGTATGACCATTTTACCCTCAGAAGGTCGGGAAAATAAGTCATTTTGGTAAAACGGACACATCTCCCTCATTTCAAAATGGATTGGGATGAATTATATATCAATAAAGAGGGTTTTGAATGTACTAGAAGATGGCATAGGCTTGGGTTTTTTTTGAAGAGGTTTTTGGATGGTTTGAAGGGTATTTTGGTCATTTTAGTTGGTTTAAGGTTGTTCTAGGAGGGTTTAGGATGGTTTAGGGTGGTTCGGTGAGTTCAAGCCTTGTTCTTAGCCTCGAGGTATGCACGATTGGTCTATTTCATCATTGGGAATGCTTGAGTGCATCCTGGGTTCAAAATCAGGGTGTCTACAAATGTGGTATTTGCATGTGCTTGTGTGTGTTTGTTGTGTTCAGCCCGTGCTTGCATGTAGTTGTTCGACCCCCCCTTTCCCCTGTAGAGCAGCTTTCCCCAATTGGAATGCCCCCCCCCCCCCCTCTCTGGTTTTCCGGTTTTCCCTCAGTCCTCCATTCCAATTGTTTCACGATTATGGTTGAGGTAATGCATAATCTCGCATTTCCGTAAGCCCTTTCGTAGTACTTTTATTCTTTAACAGTTCTTATTGTTCCCCTTGCATGTTTGGCTTGCCCCTTCTCTGTGGTGTTTTGTTTGACAGGTTCTTGCATGCAGCTGTTCGTCCTTTTCCTCCCTCTTCGTCGAGCGGCTTTCCCCAATTGGAATAGGCCCCCCCTCTGGTTTTCCCCCAGTCCTCTGTTCCAATCGTTTCACGATTGTGATTGCAGCAATGCATGTCTTTACATTTATGTTAGCCCTTTCGTAGTACTTATTTTTATCCTTTTCTCTTTCTTTCTTGCATGCATGTCATGGGCATTGTGGTGTTGCATGTATGCCAATCTTAGAGTTTTTTTTGATTACTTGCTCACTGCTCACACTTTTTCCACACACAATCCTAGAGCTTTCGTTTCTGACAATCCGTTCAGTAGCTTCCTCCCTTCTTCTTTCGGTTGGTTAATATATGGCTATACTCTGGATTTTCTTGTTGTATTTGGTCTGCGTAATTGTGATCTGGAGATGAGTTAGGCTGTGAATGATTGGATTTGGGTTATTCGCTCGGTATAATGGGGTTACATGATTTGGCTAAAATGGGAGTTGTTTTAAGTGGTTACTCGGGTTGACTCGGTGGTCGTTTGGGGTGGAAGGGTTTATTCTATTTGATTAAGGTGCGAATAAGCTCAGGGAGATCACCGCAGATAAAAGGAGATTCTCCACAACAGTTTCTTCAAATAACAACGGTTGTGACTCCTTCCAGCAGTTTCTTTATCGATTATAGAGCTCCGTAGTTGGCCTTGGCCACTTAGTTGCATGACGACTGTCTGTGCCGCGGAGCTCTCGACCATAGGTGTATGACAGACACTTGGTTTGGATTGAGTTTTAACTCATAAAAGAACACACCATGAAAAAGCATCGTAAGGGAAATGTCAACCATGATCCGTGAGCTCAAGGAATCTGCAAACCACCTTACGATGAACAACAGGTCTAGGCTGTGATATGTTCACTTCCTAGTTCTTGGGAGATGAGTTACTTAAAAGGTTAGGGCTGTGTTTGGATGGGTTTTGAAAATAAATTTTTGAGATAGTGTTTGAATGAGTTTTTGAAAATGAGAATAATGAGATAATGAGATAATGATTAGAGAGAGATAGAGAGAGAAATAAAATAATGAGGTAATGAGTAGAGAGAGATTCTTTTTGAAAAGAATGAATCTTTTTTAAAAGAATTTTTGAAAATGGCAAAAAAATGAAAGAGAACAAGGCATAGAGCTCTATGAGTTTGTTGAACAAGAAGCTCCAAGTAGCCTAGTATAGAATGGGGAAGAAAATCCCCCCACTCCGAGCGATAGTGGAAGCATTTCGCTCCCTACTCAGAACATTCCACAAGAACCTCGCTTGTGTAGAAGTAATCGTGGAAACATTTCCTGTCGTCATTGTTAGAAAAGTGAATCACCATTAAACTTTCTTTCATTGATGTGTTTTGACGTGTATAAAACATAAACCTAACATATTTTTATATAGGATGCAACACAAGCAAATCAGGAAAACACCACAATAAGAAAACCTAGATTAGTTACGAAACACCAATAATATCCTAGCTAAACAGGAAAGCTAATATAAAAACCTAGAATACGTGGTAATAAAATATTTCTCATATTATTCTAACAGTCGTTTTGGAAGTTGACATGTCCTCAAGCATCTACAGCGAGGCAACAAATCTATTTTCACGAAACTGCGACCTTGTTATGTTGGGTTTATTAAAACCCGGTTTTAAGACCTTTTTAAAAAATGGGTTTCAAAAGTTGGGTTTTAGAATATGGGTAACTCTAGACTTGTCACCTTTTTCTTGGTGTCGTACAACCTTTTTTTTATTCTTCACAGAAAAGTTCTCTCTCTCTCTCTCTTACTCCCTCTGAACCTCACCTCACCTCACCTCTTTTGCTGGTACTTGGTGGGTCCCTCCCCACTTTTTGTCACCTCTCTCTCTTGTTGCTGGCTGGCGGCTGAAGACCATTTGGGGGAAACCAAACAAGACCTGGTCTTAAAACCGGGTTTTAAAAACCCAACCGAACAAGGTCTGTATGATACAATCAATTTTTGCTTTGTTTTTTCAATTACTAATGCCGTTACATATTTTATTATTACTTGAGAGGTTATTCTTGTTACGTTATGCTAGTCCTATTGTTTTATGTGTAATTTCAAAATTGATATAAATCAGTTTATGTGTTTTTCATAATCATTTTTTAATTATAGTTTTTCTAGGATTTAAGCATTTTAACCATTAGACATCTTAATAACTAAAAATGCTAGGCATTATTGACTCCACTTGTGGTTGGAAAAACAAAAAAAAAAAAAAAAAAAAACAAAACAAAACTAACGGCATGATAAGATATATACGCTTGTTTTTTCTTGACAAGCAATAAGCAGACAAAGAGCGCACCAAACAATCTCAATTTTCGGAAATTAACACATAAAAGACAGACCCGTAAATTTGGGAAATTGCAACTGTTTCTTGAAAAGCCAAGTTGAATATACAATTCTTGATTTTACAGGGGGTGTGTTTGGAACTTGAGGAAAGTGAGGGAAAAGAAAGAAAAGTTAAAATGTTTTTCTTCTCTTGTTTGGTTTGGAGAGAAAGAAGAAATAAAATAAAAAATCTAAGTATTATGAATAGTGTAATTTTCCTCCCACTTTTCTCTCATTTTTCTCTAATTTTATTTTATCTCATTTTTCTTTCCCTTCCACATGTTCCAAACAAACCCTATAGATTCTCAAACCTGTAAGGGTAAAGTGCCATTAATAAAAAATAGGCAATTTTCATCTTTTTCTTTCCCCAAATTTTTTTTGGGGCTTGGCGCCACAGCTTCTGAACAGATTTCGAACCCCAAAAGGCAACTAGCTATATAGACAAATTGTGAAAAAGCAGGAGAAGGGAAAATGAAAATGAGTTCCAAACATCCTCCAGTCAGGTTCTTGGGCCAGAAAACGATTCCTTCCACATTCATCTTTCGATCTTCGAATCAGAAACAGTAAGCAGAAACCCATATGTTCAGTTCTTTGGCCTACTTGTTTGATTTTTTATTGCTTACGTTTTGTGGGTGTTTCGTGTTTTTGCACCAATTAGGGCAAGTCATTGTAAAGAAGATGTTAAGATTAATGCCCCTAATAAAGGTTCTCGCGTTTCGCTCTCAGATTTCCTCAACAAAAAGTTGCATAAGAGTTCTGTTTTGCCAATTTCAGTTAAGGTATGTTTCCTTCACCTTCTGCATATATTCGTATAGTTTAGGATCTCGTTTTTTTAGGAATGTAATGGGTTTTCAATGAAATAGGGCTAAAGCTTGAGCGAAATGGTAGGCAAAGGTCTCTGTTAGTGGAGGCCCATTTTCCTATATATTTTGACATTTTCACAGTAGCATATTCAGTGTAAGAGGTTGTTTTGAACTTGCCTATATAATTTGGGGCTTAAAGGGGACGGGGTCTGATTAATGTTTTCAAAGGCCATTCCGGAACTCGCTTTGAGGCAAGGCACGAGAGGACCATTTCTCCTCCTGCCTTTGTACCTACATATCATCATTAATGAAGGCCATTAACTTCCTACATTCTCCCCTTGGCCCGTTTGATATCTCAAACTGCTTCATACGGAAACATTACGCGCGCTATAAAATTGTATTAGTCCTTAACCCAGCTTGATCAACCGTAATAAAACAACAATCAGGATCTAGAACTTATCATGCCTTTTCACCTAGTAAAATTTTATGCGGAAAAGGTACACGTCTATTACATATCTAGATCCATTGTAAAGATTGAAACTATGTGCTACAATTGATCGAAATAGCTTCAGCTCTGCAGGGAACAGTTTCTCTCTTAAGGCATAGTTTTCCATTTGATAAAATGGAGATTTGCTAAAATCAAGTGGGTGATTTTAGCAAATGAAGTGGGGAGGAGATTTTATCTCCAATGAATCTGGACACACACTTGTCCAGATTCATTGGAGATAAAATCTCCTCCCCACTTCATTTGCTAAAATCACCCACTTGATTTTAGCAAATCTCCATTTTATCAAATGGAAAACTAAGCCTAAGACTTTAAACCATTAATTCACAGCTTAACTGATCGAAAGGCCCGAACTGCCTCCTAGTCTAAGAGAAAATAACGATCAATAGGTGACGATCATTCAATACGCTTGGGTGAAGTTACTATGCAGTTCTGTAAATGTGAGGAGTTAACTCAAACTGCTTCATGTGGAGCTGTGTAATAACTTCAGCCAAGTGTATTGAATGTGTTAAGAAATATTGTCCCACATTGCTTGGGAGTGGAATGGGTGATCACTTAATATATGTTGGGACCTCTCCACTCATTGCCAATTGGTTTTGAGATGGATATAGAGTCTCCACATGGTATCAGAGCGGGGCCCATTCCGCCCCACATTTAAAAAAAAAATCACAATTCGCGCCCCACGATGACAGACCAGCAAAAAAGGTTGTACGATGATAGGACCCAAAAAGTGGCCACACATGACAGACCTCAAATGCGGCTGCACGTGAGGGGGAATGTTAAGAAATATTGTCCCACATTGCTTGGGAGTGGATTTGGTGATCACTCAATATATGTTGGGACCTCTCCACTCATTGCCAATTGGTTTTGAGTTGGATATAAAGTTTCCACATAATGATCGTTGTTTTCACCACCAATTGATGCAGGTATACAGGTATTAAAGGCAAGAGGAGAAATGGTCCTCTTTTAGACTATGAATAGTTTGGCCATTTCCATCTATTAAGCTGTGCATTAATGGTTTAAAGTCTTAAGAGAGAAACTAGTCTCTATAAAGTTGAAGCTCTTTCGATCTATTGTAGCACAAAGTTTCAATCTTTACAATGGATCCAGGTACGTAACATTGGTGCGTATGTCTTCTGCATTAAAATTTACTAGGTGAAGAAGCATGATAAGTTCTAGAACCTGATTGTTGTTAAATATTCATAACCATTGAGGCATACATTTTTTCGCCTAGAAGACAAAGGCGAACGCATCAAAAAAGTCGGTTTAGCACAAGAACCGGTTCAGTATAAGATGTTGGGGCAAGAAGTGTTTTCATGTATTGGCTAGACGATTTAGAGTGCTTATAAAAGTTGGATCTATTATGCACTATGTTTTTATGCCTCGACATTTTTAATTTTTTTTTTTTTTTTTTTGTGAATTCTATCCTTCTTTTTTTTTTTTTTTTTTTTTTGTGAGGCACCTTGTATTGCGCAGACAATATCCCTTCTTTTTATGCCTCAATGCTTGAGGCTTCTGCCTTGCCTCATGAGAGGTCAACAACCTCGCATTGGGATTTCGCCTCTAGAAAACTTTGGTTCTGATATTGGTAGGGAAAGGTGAGGCCCTTCTTGTCGCCTAGTGGTAGTAGTGAAAAGAATGGGTCTAATTTAATAAATTTTGAAAACTATGAACATGAACACAAAATACAGAAACTGTAAAAGATTAGAACAATCAAACCGAGGCTCGTGTTTGACATGGTTTCCTTAAAGCAAATCCGCTGCCTCACCATGGGTGTTTAGGGATTTGATCGGCATTTGCCTTCTACGATACAGAGGCTTCAAACAGTCGTAGCAACACCTACTCGACTGCTTTGTCGAACTAACAATGTTTGTACTCTCTCTCTTGAAAAGAACAATGAAAGAACTCGATTTTGGTACGTTGAGACAATGGCAGGGACTGCCTTTTTATAGCTATAGAGAAGAGCCCCATAATTCAATGGGGCTATGTGAGAATGAAGTGGGGCGGGCCACTTCTTTGAGAATTCAGGAAGGTGAAATTCTTGAGAAAATACCTGCAGTCTGCAGAACCAGGAGAGTGTTCACGGCCAAAACAGACACGACAGTGAGGACAGAATTGTGCCAGGTAAAGATTTCGTGTGAGGCCTGTTGTCCTCGGTTTACGCAAACGACAAAACAGTTCCAGGTGGGATCGCTCACTGGTTAGCCAGTAAACCCGATAGGTCTTCACAAAGGAAGATTCAAGGCCAAAAGCTACCTATCCTATGGGGGATCGATCCATTCTACTCTCTCCGAGTCTTTTGTGTCAGTTTCTACCAATTTCATTCATGTGGGGATTGATGGATGGAATTTTCCTATAGAGTAATATGGGATTTTGACCCAATACTAAAATGGGACCCACACTGCGTGAGGTGGGCCCATACCGGATTTAGACACCCATATGCTAGAGGTTTAATCCAGCTAAAGTTGGAGCAAATTCCATTAAGGGATGAATGAGAAATTGTCTCACAAAGTGGTTATGTTGATAAGGTGTAAAGGAACCTAGTCTCACAATGGTTTGAGAAGAAACCTTTGGTGGGTATATAGGCACAAAAATTGGCATAAGGTTTGGACCCTTTGGAGTACCCAAATTTTCTGAAGGAGGGAGTGCTCACACTATGTGGGCTTTGGGCTTCGACCCAATTACAACACGCGCGCCACTGTTGACCCGGACTAGATTGGGGTTGTGGCCGTGGGCCGGTGGTCCCTGGGCTTGGGCTAGGTTGGCGGGTGGGTTTGGGCCTTCCCTTTTTTTTTTTTTACAACCTAGAAGCTTGCAGGTTCTGGGCATGGGTCTGACCCAACCCGTTTGGATTATAATTAGTTGAGCGTAGCTTATTAAAGGCTGGATTAACACCCAAATTAAATACCCACGTTTTATTTGCTGCTTAGTGGCAGAAATTTGAAATCTACACTGAATGTGATTTCAGTTTTGCAAATGTCAATTGCCAGATTTATTGTCTGGTTAATTGCCCCATTGAATGGTGAGGCTCCTCTCTACAGCTATAAAAAGGCAGTCCCTGCCATTGTCTCAACGTACCAAAAATCGAGTTCTTCCATTGTTCTTCTTTTCAAGAGAGAGAGTACAAACCTAGTTTGTTCGACAGAGCAGTGGAGTTGGTGTTGCTACGACTGTTTGAAGCTGATGTATCCTAGGAAGCGAACGTCAATCAAATCCTCAAACACCCGTGGTGAGGCGGCGAATTTGCTTAAGGAAACTGTGTCAAACACGGGCCTTGGTTTGATTGTTCTAATCTTTTACAGTTTCTGTAATTCGTATTCTTGTTCATAGTTTCCAGAATTTATTAAAATCTATTACTGTTGCTGGTTCTGTTTTTCCTACATACTGTAGGATAATATTTTATGCAACAAAATTATTTTGAGCTTGTCGATAGACAATACCAGGCTTAAAGGGGAACACTTTTCTTCTTGGCAGGGAAAGGAGAGGCTCTTCTTGTCACATGTGGGTAGTGGTGAAATGAATGGGGTCAAGAAAAGAGAAGAAACAGAGGTGAAGTCTGTTGTTGATGTAGTTTTTGAACAGTTCAAGTGTACGAGAAATGAGAAGGAAGACACTCCTAGATCATGTGATGATGGTGAATTTGGAAGTTCTGGCACTGGTGCTATGGACAGAGCAAGAAAAAGGAAAAGCCCATTGGGAGGTCTGTCATCGCATTTCTCTCTGTTAATCACATGGTGTTTACATATAATTTGTGGTTTTTGTTATTGCTCAGGTTATTCTACTTTGAGGATGAGGAAAGTTGTGAGCATTTGTGTTCTATCTTGAAAACGTTCCACTCGTAACTCTCTGCATAAAGATTCATACACAGTGCAACAACTCCCAGCTATACTCTAGATACTCACTACCTTCCTTGTCCAGAGTTCATATCTGCTAGGATGTCATGAACGAGCCATGTAACAAATTCGTCTGGAAAATCCAGAAAAAATAGACGGTTTCTATAAAGCAGAAACTTGCTCTATCACTGCGACTCTTTCTTATAAATGTATCAAGTTTTGCTTTCCTCTTATGGAAGACAATTGTATATCTAAAATTTAACATTTTCATATAAAGTATCAACCAAATATACATCTTCAGATTTTACAGATGGCTGATACTAATACTGAGTACTGTTTTGTATGGGAAAAGGTTTCCAAATCCAATATATTTAATAATGACAATTTTCGATGACGTTTTATTAAGGTTTTCAAACAATCTCACATAAGTTTTAACTTGCTTTGCTATCACATGTTTCATATTTTGACTTGCTTTGCAATCACGAGTTTCATAAAAACTGTTATTTGTGAGAGAGAGAGAGAGAGAGAGAGAGAGAGAGAGAGAAAGAAGTGTATAGGGTGTTGAATTAACCCTTACACATAAAACCTTTATTTATATTATGAAACGACTAGACACATTTCCTGACTAGTCAATGTGTGACAAAGACATTGTAGAGTAATATTAACAAGCTATCTAACACTCCCCCCAAGCTGGAGAATAAATATCACAAAATCCCAGCTTGTTACATAGAAACTCTAAACGTGGTTTAAATAGTGGTTTGGTGAAGATATCAGCCAACTGAGCTCCGGTAGAAACAAATGGAGTAGATAACACACCACCTTCTATCTTCTCACGAACAATATGACAATCCACTTCACTATGCTTTGTTTTTTCGTGAAACACTGGATTTGAAGCAATATGGATTGCTGCTTGATTATCGCAATACATAGGAATACGTAACTCCACACCGAACCTTAACTCCATGAGCAAAGCTCTCAACCAGACGATCTCACAAGTCGTGTGTGCCATGGCTAGATATTCTGCTTCTGCACTGGACCTTGCAACAATTGTTTGTTTCTTACTTTTCCATGTGACCAGATTACCGCCAACAAAAGTACAATACCCAGTAGTGGACCGTCTATCAGATGGTGATCCTGCCTAATCAGCATCAGTAAAAGCTTCAACACGCAAATGACCATTAGACCGATAAAACAAACCTCGTCCAGGATGAGCCTTAAGATATTTCACAATACGGAGACAAGCTTCCCAGTGTGGAAGCCGAGGAGTTAACATAAACTGACTCGCCATACTAACAGCGAATGAAATATCAGGACGTGTATTGGTAAGATAATTCAACTTGCCAACCAAGCGACGATACCGGTCTGGATGTGGAAATATCTCCCCCTGATCAACACAAAGCTTCACATTAGGATCCATCGGAGTCTCCACAGGTTTTGCTCCCAATAAACCCGTTTCCTCAAGAATATCCAATGCATACTTCCGTTGGGACAAACTAATTCCATCCTTGGATCTTGCTACCTCAATACCCAAAAAATACCGTAGCTTACCCAAATCTTTAGTATGGAACTGTCGCTGTAAAAACTGCATCAACTCATCAATACCTTTCTGATCATCTCCAGTAATAATGATATCATCTACATATACAATCAATACTATTTTCCCACGCTCTGACTGAAGAGAGAAAACAGAGTGATCCGAATGGGATCGACGCATACCAAACTGCAGCACAACATCACTAAACCGACCAAACTAAGCTCGAGGGGATTGCTTTAGACCATATAAAGCTTTGCGAAGACGACAAACCCGAGAACGCTCCCCCTGAGCAACAAACCCAGGAGGTTGCTCCATATAGACTTCCTCGAGCAGATCACCATGAAAGAAGGCATTCTTGACATCCAGTTGAAATAAAGGCCAACCTAGATTAGCAGCAAGAGAAATAAGGATCCGAACAGAGTTTATCTTGGCAACGGGGGAAAAAGTCTCTGCATAATCAACCCCATATGTCTGTGTATAACCTTTGGCCACAAGGCGGGCCTTATACCGCTCAATAGTGCCATCTGGATGATACTTGACAGGGAAGACCCAACGACAACCAACAGTAGTTTTACCAGCAGGAAGAGAAACCAACTCCCAAGTGCCATTATGATGAAGAGAAGACATCTCATCCTCCATTGTTTTCCGCCACTCAGACACAGATAAGGCCTCCTGAACAGTGTTAGGAACAAAAACGGAAGAAACTGAAATAGTAAAAGCACGAAGGGATGGTGACAAATGGTTATAGGAAACAAACTGAGCAATAGGATGTTTAGTGCATGACCGAATACCTTTATGATGAGCGATAGGACGATCAAGATCATCTGGATCCCGCAACGGAGGGGAAGACGGAGCGGTGGGCGAAGGTGGGCCTGTTTGTTTAGATGGCTTAGGTTGAGATGGTGCTGGCTGAAATGGCGTTGGTGGCTCAGGCTGAGATGGTATTGGTGGAACTTTAGAACGACGAACATACACCTGCAAAGGTGGCTCAGGTTGAGATGGTGCTGGCTGAAATGGCACTGGTGGCTCAGGCTGAGATGGCATTGGAGGAAGACTAGTACCTGACGGGACAGCCACAGGAAACACAGACTCAGATGCAAACCGATCATTTGGACTGACAGGCTCTGAATAAAACGGGAGCGACTCATTAAAGGTGACATCAGTACACACAAAATGACGACGTAAAGATGGAGAATAACACTTATACCCTTTCTGAGTCTGAGAGTAACCAAGAAAAATGCACCTAATGGAACGAGGGTCAAGTTTGCTCCGGTCAGAATCCAGAGCATGAACATAACACGTGCACCCAAAAATACGAAGGGGTAATGAGTGAAGGGGACGACCGGGAAACAATACATCATGGGGTATTTGACCTCGAAGAACAGTAAGGGCATACGATTAATCAAATAGCAGGCAGTAAGAACTGCGTCACTCCAATAAGACTTAGGAACTTGCATTTGAAATAACATTGCACGCATAACTTCTGATAAATGTCGAATCTTGCGTTCGGCAACTCCATTTTGTTGTGGAGTCCGAGCACAAGAGGACTAGTGAATAATACCGCGATCATCAAAAAACTGAGAAAGAGTATTTTTAAAATATTCATGGGCATTATCAGAACGAAATATGCGAATGCAAGTATCAAACTGGGTTTTAATTTCCATATAAAATGAGTTAAAAATAGAAGATAACTCGGACCTGTTTTTCATGAGATAAAAGTAGGTAACACGAGAAAAATCATCGACAAAAATAACATAATACTGAAAGCCAAAAATATTAGGAACATGCATTGGACCCCAATATCAGAATGAACTAACTCAAAAGGATGTGATGCACGATTCTCAATCCTAGGAGAAAAAGACACTCTATGATGTTTGCTAAACTCACAGACTTCACATGGCAAAGCATCCACACGGCTACATGAAGGCACTAGCTTTTTAAGGTTCTCAAGTGATGGATGACCAAGACGACAATGATGTTGATATGGTGACACTGATGACTGAAGAGCAACAGAGCTAGGGCTAGGGTGAACGTCATCGGTAAAGTAATACAGGCCATCTCGTTCAACACCGCCACCAATCTTCCTTCCCGTCTTGAGATCCTGAAACACACAACCATTAGGGAAGAATGTGACTGAGCAATTCAAAGACTTGGTAAGTTTACTAACAGACATAAGATTTAATGGAAAACGAGGAACTTGCAGTACGGAGTCCAAAATAAGAGAAGAAGTAACATGAACAAAACCCGAACCAGTAACACTGGTGGTAGAACCATCAGCTAAGGTAACACGAGATGGTTTACCAAGAGACTGACGATCGGAAAGAATAGAAGGAGTACCGGTCATATGATCAGATGCACCAGAATCAATAACCCAATGATTAGAAGAATGTGAAGACGCAATGCAAGCAACGGAGGAACCTGTCTGAGATAACGTAGCAATGGAAGAACTTGTCTGAAGTGACAGTAGGCGTTG
Source organism: Vaccinium darrowii (assembly GCA_020921065.1). Lineage (NCBI taxonomy): Eukaryota > Viridiplantae > Streptophyta > Magnoliopsida > Ericales > Ericaceae > Vaccinium > Vaccinium darrowii. The sequence goes on from CM037152.1 coordinate 12,325,681, forward strand.
GTACTGCTGATACTCCTCTGCTGAGATAGTCACCCTACTATTGGCAGAAGACTGAGTAAACCGTCCAGCATCCCCAGAAATAGTAACTTGATGAGCTTGGGGAAAACCATGAAGATCATAACAATACTCCACTGTATGATTTGTTCGCCCACAATGAGAACACTGTCGAGTGCCATAACCAAAAACACCACGACCAGAACTACCTCCCCCTGACATGTGACCATAACCAGATCCACCATGACCAGAATCTCGAAATCCAAAATTAATACGGCTAGAAGATGAACCAAATCCACAAGGTACAACTGAAGGAGAATTAGCACTCATTGCAAAATAAACCACAATAACCAATGTAGAACCAACTATGAATACCACCAACAGACTAATCAACTATCAAATAAATAACCAGTTATCTTACTAACAAGGCACCCAGCAACAACAAACCACTAACCACAAACAACCGCCAATGAAACTAATCACCAAGAGCCAATACCAAACAAACTATGAGCAACAAACAACCAGACATTGCTGGATATGTTACTGTTGAAATCAAACAACCACATTGGCTACTATCCACCATAAGAAATCGACTGACTACTATCCACCGTCAAAATCGACCAATAAATCAACCAACCACTACCTCCAACAGCTAACAGCAAAAAAGACAGAACATCCCACCAATATTTCCATTATCCAACTGATCATAACTGAGTTGAACATAGCAGCAATTAATACCCCCAACTTCATGTTTTAATCAAACCACCAATATCAGAAAATAGTGTGAACAGCAAAGAAAGCAAGCTGTCCAACCCAGGTGTACTAAAAAGAACAACGTCACATGCAAAAGCCAACTTACATCAATCCAAAGTCCAAAGCAATGGAAGTTAATACTGATGAGAGGACCAGAAAATCATCACAAAAAGGCATCAACAGCCTCTGATGAAGATCGACGAAGAGTAATCGAGAAGCAATGGAAGAATCGAACCTCTGATAAGCCAGACAAGTACGGAGTAAGAACAATCGAACCAGATGAGTACCAGGTATGAATTTCGAACCCCTGGGTCAGTGACAGACGAGATCTGAGGCAGACGAGGGTTGAAGAAGGCTCGCCGGAGACATAAGATGGCTGACGAAGACTCACCAGAGACTGATGACGTCGAACGAAGGCTGTCGCTAGGATTTCGACTTGAGTAAACTGGACAAAGGCTGTTTGCTGAACTGGGTTAGTGTTTTTTTTTTAATTTAATTTTATTTTTTAACTGGGTTAGTCGTATAAGAGGTTAAACGAAGGTTTTAAGGGTCGTATTCTGGTCGATAATCGGTTAATCGATGTAGAGGGTTGAGGTTCTGGTAGGGATTGCGGTTTGGTAGAGCTCGGATGGGCTCTGTAGCTCTTGTTTTAGGGTTTTCAGATTTGTATGATGGTGAACGAGGGTGAACGACAGTGGTTGAGAGGCGGCTATGGTGGATTTGCAATAGTGGTTAAGGTTTAGGATTAGGGCAACGGTGGTTTTAGGTGTTGATGGATTTGATGCTCTGATACCATGTTATTTGAGAGAGAGAGAGAGAGAGAGAGAGAGAGAGAGAGAAGTGTATAGGGCGTTGAATTAACCCTTGCACATAAAACCTTTATTTATATTATGAAACGACTAGACACATTTCCTGACTAGTCAATGTGGGACAAAGACATTGTAGAGTAATATTAATAAGCTATTAGTGTGTCAACGTTTGAAACAGAATCATTTCATTACAAGCATAGGAGGATGAAATATCAAGTGCAAGGACAAAAGAACCCCTAGAAGGAATTTACCAGCATCAATGCAAGGAATTCTTAACTGGCAAGTTTATTGAAAAGAACATCCTTGTATCTTATAAATACTTGTTACTGATTGAGAAAATCATTCTAGGATTGAAGAAGTTCATTTTCCCTGTTCGTTAACTGATAAACGAGGATATCTAAGAGTGTTCCAATGGATCACAAGGTGCATTTCCCTGTTCTTTATTTTTCCAGTTGTCACAATCATTTATTTAATTATTTTGCTAATTAATTAGACATTTAGACTGTATGCATCTCATATAAGGGCAATTTATAAATCTTATATTTCACCCCATTGGTTATAGGGGCTGGTTCCGGGGACACATAAAAAGACACTCCATCTCAACCATTGAAACCAATGGCTGAGATTAAATCTTGAAGGTTTGATTCAATCTCACATTTTCAGCACATGAATTTGCGGTTGAAGTTCGGCTGAGCAACTCTGACTCTCCCTCCTCCTCGTTCCTCTCTCCCGTTTGACTCTCTTACGGACCATCTTCTCCAACTCTTTTCACACAAATTGTTGTTTTTCAACAAAATCCCTCTTTTTACGTTCTTTTCTTTTTTTTAAATCCTTTCCCTCTTTGCACAGAAATTTAACAAGAGTTTGTCTATGACAAGTCAATTAAGATCTAGGTAGACCTTATGGGAGGGTAAACAGGAGGCAACTGAAATCCAAGATAATGCAGAAATGCATATTGAACGGCGTTAAGTTCCATCAAGCCAAGGCCATAAAAGTCTTTTACGAAGAGTCGAAATCCTTGTTGATTTGCAATGACGGTACTTACCCCCGAAAAAATTAAACAGGGCAGGAAGCCAAAGGTCTATTTGTCAGCGGCGAAGAGGGAATTGACTGGGCGGGGCTGGAGACGTCAGCGGCAGGTGGTGGAGGACATGTGGCAGTGGTATTGATCTGGGAGGCGGCAACGGCGGCTTCAGAGGAGATGATGATTGGGGTGCCGAGGGAAGGAGATGGCGTTGGGAACCACTGGTGACGATGGCGGCACAGTATTGCAGTGGGAGGAGATGGGGTTGCATTGGCTGTGGCCTGTGAGTGAGGAGAGACACAGAGAACACATGAGGGGCACAGAGAGAGAGAGATTAGGTGAGATGGAGAGAAGGGAAGATACACTACAACTTTAAAATTCGAATCTCAGCCCTTGGTTTCAAGGGGTGAGACGGAGTGTCTTTCTATGTGTCCCCGGAACTGGCCCCTTGGTTATATTGTCAAATTTCTACAAATTACTGCATGAATGAGTGGGCTAATTATATGTTATGAGCCTTGAGTTACAAGTTTCATTCCAAGAATTCCATTACTTGATTATGCTAGACCAAAAAAGAAGTTTCAGTATGTTTGACTGTATCATGTTACTACTTTGATTTTCCTTTGGTATGAAAATGCAATAGGGAGCTTGTGACTTTCGAGTGCAATTTCGTATAATCTTGATTGGTTTTATGACGAAAATGCTGGAGTGTTTGTAGACATGCAATTCTGATTTCACATTTTTATTCTCAACATTGAGCCCTACGTTCATGCAGATTGCTAGTTGCTCACAATGTCTTTAGAGTTGGATATATCATTCTTATTTTAAAGTATTGATCTCAAAATGAAACAAGACAAAACCAGTGGTCCAAAACACACACAGAACTATAAAAACATAAACTAATACGGAGTTCTTGAAAGAAACCATAGCTAAACAGCAGTTAGAAAAATCTACCCTGGATAATGGAGAGTCCCGCACTGAGATGTCCTCCCATTCTCCCTGGTACAACACCAATCTCTCAATCAATCTTTTGATGACCACGATCACGAGATGTGAAGTACCTAGCTGACAGCTCAGTGTTGGTAAAACATGGTATGAAAATACTTGTGGGAGAAGGAAAGCTAGGGAAGGTGAAACAAAAAACTGTGGAAAAGTTGGAGATGTTCTCACATGGAAGATATTGCAATTTCCATGTGTGTTGTTTTCACCTAAAGAGAATGCGTGCATTATATCCTTGTTTTGGTTCAGCCGTTGGCTTGACTGGAAATAATTAAAAGCCAATTAAAACCTTGTATTGATAGCCTTTATGGGCCATTTTGTAACATATGGTTTTAGTTGATGAGGTCTGTTTCTTTTGTAACTTACAAAGGAAAACCAAAATCATACACAGTCCGAATCAATTAATTTGCTTGATTAATCATTACAGGACCTGTAAGTATTACTAAACTTGAATCACATTTCTACAACTAGTAGATCTAAACTTGAAGAATGGCAAATGTTTGCTTGACACCTGAATTTATTTGAAACATAAGTTCTACCCCTTTTGCCTTGTTTATGTTTCCCTTCATTAAAGGTTTTTTTTTTTTTTTTTGCCTTGTTTCTTTTTTTTTTTTTCCATGGTATAGGGGGAACCACTGTTTCAGTGGTATTATGTGAGCAGCCACTTTGTGCATTTATTGTCAAAGGTTAGGTCTATCTCCAATCCATCTGTTTCAGTGGTATTCTGGGAGCAGCCACTTTGTGCATTTATTGCGAAAGGTTAGGTCTGTCTCCTATCCATCCCCCGCCCATACCCCCAATTATTGGGGACTAAATGAGTTATGTTATTGTTGTTGTTGATACAAAGGTCGCGATGGAGAGCAATCTGCTCAAAAGAATATTGTAGTTCTCGGTGAGGGCCAACTGAATTCCGTTCATCCAATACCGAGGGCGAAAGGCAAGGAACAGAGTTTTATACCAAGCGAGAAGCCAAGACATCAATTTAACCACTGTAAGTATTGCTACCCCCATAAGTAGCAAGGAACTGAGATTACGTACTTCTGCTGAATTCCCCAAACTATTTGTGTCTATAAGCTCGTGCTGTGTGCTGACTGCTGAATAATAAAAAGACTAGCATCGTGGTCTTCTTAGCTTGGTTGGACAGAAGTTTCTCTATCCCACTTGAGTGGGGCATAAGCAAGTTTTAGCTTCATTTCGTTTGGTATGATTAAATGCTTAATCCTCATAGAACTAGCTCGTAAATAGTCATAAATCCATCAATCTAATGGAATCCCGTGTAGCTAGCCTGCTTATCAGCATAAATTAAACAAACTATGTCTGTGTTAATTACTAGCTAGCCTAACAAGAGAAGTACGGGCCAATGAGTATTATAGCATTTCTAATTTGTGAATTTCTAAACAGATGCAAATGGGAGCGGCTGGTGGAACTGCGATATGGCAGGTGTTGATAATGAAGAAGTAAGAAGCAATGAAGTTTGGGAAGGGATCGGCTCAACCACGTTGGGTGGATTGGATTGGAATTGACGAAAATCATCTCTAACAAGTAACTTAGATAAAGAAAAAAGAAAGTGTGCTTAGATCCGAGTACAGTAGTGTTTTGTTTTCTCCTTTTGTTGGTGTAAGTATTCCTATTATTGGAATTGATCTTTGCAATGCGGAATTGTAAGTTTTGCTTTTATATAGAGAATTTTCCAGAATCTATACCAGACAATTCCTTAATTGTGATAACATAAAAAAAATGATTGGATGAATGATGTACGATGACAACAGCAGCACGACGTCAACTGCGCGACATCAGCATTGCATTTATGACGGAAGGATCAAGAAGGTGATAGAATGGTGTACCAAATTACACTCAAGACCTTGTAGCTATGATAAATTACATTTTCTACCCCTGAACCTCTCCTATAAATAGGGCCAATTAGTTTCCATTTTGATCATCCAAAGAAAGCTAAGAACCATACTGCTGTTGTAAGAAAATGATGGCGAATTCAGGCAATAAAATGTTGTTAGTCTAGAAGACTAACTTCTGATTAGATAGTTCCTAAAGAAACTATCCTTATAATATATCCTGTGTCTCGTTATTTTATTTTCACTTTCATAACACGTTATCAGCACGACTTTGTTTACTTTTATAGTAAATTTCGTCTACCTGAAAGAAGAAAAAAGAAAAAAAGGAAACAAAGTTAGTTACAAAAGAAAACAAAACTCCTAAAGAAAGGCAATCTAGGCTACCTGATATTTCCCTTGTGAGCTTTCTTTTGCTATTATGACTGATTTAAACTATATCCTAATCAAGACTTCCTTATTACCTTTCGGAATAAGGTGAGGAAACTAGAAAAGCCAGCAAACTTGTTTTCATTATTTTTACTTGTTTATCTGTTATATTGAATTACCCGAACTCACACATTTCCACGGGTAGCGGATCCGCTGTCCCGATTTCGGTGTCCCAACTCGCTGTCCCAAGCATCCGAGCCGTCCATCCGAGTAATCAACGGCTCGGATTCTCAAATGAATATGGATGGTTCAGATTTGTTTGGGGTGAGATGGAATCCGAGCCGTTGATTACTCGGATGGACGGCTCGGATGCTTGGGACAGCGAGTTGGGACACCGAAATCGGGACAGCGGATCCGCTCCCGTTTCCACGACCAGAATCAATTCTGTTTCTTTGTTAACAACCAAACAACTCACTTGAGTATAAAAGATAAAGTTAACTACATTTCGGGAAGTACCTAAAGTACTTTACCCACACAAGTTGAAGTTGAAAAAATAAAAATAAATTGTAGAATACCCGAAGTGTTTTTTTTTTTGGGGCAAAAGGGTGGGTGATTCTTCAGATATTGAATCCACCACGCCGAGCCCTGAGCCTCTGACCTTCTTAAGGGAAAAAATTATGAATTTAGCTACTGAGCAAACCCAGGTGGTTATGCATACACGAGAAAATTTACTTATTTAATTTATGACATGCTTTAGTCATAAGATGAGTTAATTTTAGTATTGCTCTTCTTTTAGTTAATTTTGCTCATCACTAATAAATTGAAATTTTGATACTTTTAGAAAATGACAAACCTCAAAAACCTGGAGTTCACACCACTAGATATTTCTGGAAGAAATTACTTATCTTGGATACTCGATGTTGAAATCCACCTGGATGCAATGGAACTTGGGCAGACCATTGTGGATGGGAATAGTGCATCCCTGAAGGATCACGCTAAGGCTATGATGTTTATCCGTAGTCACATTCAGGAGGATCTGAAAAAAGAGTACCTCACTGTAAAAGATCCGCTTGAACTGTGGAAGGATTTGAAAGAGAGGTATGAACACCAGAAAACGGTGATCCTTCCACAAGCTCGTTTTGATTGGCTAAACTTGAGGCTCCAAGATTACCCATTAGTTACAGAGTATAACTCAGCAATGTTCAAAATTGTTTCTCAACTTAAATTATGCGATGAAGAAATTTCTGATGCTGAAATGCTTGAAAAAACATTTTCTACTTTTCACCCAACAAATTTGCTTTTGCAACAGCAGTATAGAGAGCGTCCTTTCACAAAGTACTCTGAACTGATCTCATGCCTCTTGGTAGCCGAACAAAACAATGAGCTTTTAATGAAAAATTATCGGGCTCGACCAACTGGCTCTACACCATTTCCTGAAGCAAATGGAGTCAATTTCAATAGACGCCAGCATAACGGTAGTCGTGGACGAGGAAAACATCACTACAAAAACCGTGGTGGGTCGAAATCATCTTTCAAGAAGAATGGATCTTTCCATCAAAAGGGAAATAATGATCCTGAAGCATCAACATCAAAGGGAAAGAATTTCAGAAATAACCCTAAGAATTCTGATAACACTTGTTATCGATGTGGTGGAAAAGGCCATTGGTCGCGTACCTGTCGTATGCCCAAACACTTGGTGGATCTCTACAAGGCATCGAAGGAAAGAGGAAAAGGGACTGAAACAAATTTCACAGATGGAATGGCTATGGAGACTAATTTCACAGATGGTTTTCCAAATCTGAAAAATCTTGAAATTTCTGACTTTATGGAAGATATCGACTAATTGGTGATAGGGATGCCTAAACCAATTAAGCTATCTACTATGTTTAAGTGTGGTGTGTTTTATTTTCTTTAGGAGTGGTGTGCTTCATTCCGTCAGGGGTGATGTGTTTTACCTTCATAATGTAGTAGTCATGTTGTTGCTTTCGAATAAAAGTGCTTGTTTTATATAAATAATTAGTTTTGTTTATGTTTGAAGCTAAATGAAAACAACTGATGATTCAAAGATGAACGGGGAAGATATTATACAATGATAAAGATAGTTGAATCACATGTTGTTGCGTACCAGAAGTGCTCTAACCCAATGTTGTTTATGCTATGGCATGATGGCCTAGGACATCCAAGGGCGGTAATGATGCGTCGGATCATTGAAAATTCAAATGGGCATCCGCTTAAGAACCAGAAGATTCTTTTGCCAAGTGATTATCCGTGTAGTGCTTGTTCACAAGGAAAATTGATTATTAGGCCATCTCCCTCGAAAGTAAATATTGAATCCCCTTCATTTTTGCAAAGAATTCAAGGGGATATTTGTGGGCCTGTAAATCCTCCCTGTGGACCTGTAGACACCCCGATTTTGAACCCGGGACGCGCACGAGCATTCCCGATGATGAAAAGGACCAATCATGACTGCCCGAAACTTGTAAGAATGGCTTGAACTTGATTAAGATTAACCAAACACCACCAAATAACCCAAACCAACCCAAGCATCATCAAACCAAACCAAACCATCAACTTGCCACCAAGAGCCTTGAGCGCTCAAGCTTGAGGCCTTGAGCGCTCAAACCCCCAAGGAGCACCTTGAGCGCTCAATCCTACGGGTTTGAGCGCTCAACTCTGAACCAGTCAGGAATCTGCAGAATATCTAATCATGAGATTTTCTGCATGGGAGCGTCTGGGGTGATCTTATACGATCTTCATACGTATAATACACTCTAAGTTCACTCTAAATCTACTCCTAACCCATCCCAAATACAAAACCCACTCACTCTCTCTCTACACTTCCCTTCCACTCATCCTATTTAAACCAACCATCATCTCTGATTGTGGGGTTACGAATTCTTTCACACTCCAGCTGAAAAATCACCCAACAAAAATCATCCTCTCTCTCTCTCTCTACAAAACCATTTGCCTCCCTCAAAACCACTTGCAAAAACCACCTGCTAAGCATAAAAATTCAACCTTTGATCGAGAATCAACCTCTCACATTGTTTCATCTACCCAGAATACCACCAAAAATACCCATTACTGTCCATCCCCAAACCCACATTCAAGTTCAAGCCTTTAAACAAGTGAAAAAGGTAGTTAAACATGTGATTCACTCACTGTTTTGGTCTTTCTGATGGGGGCCAGTGAGTTCAAACAAGTTCTCAATACTTGTATTGAACTCACAAAGGTCTAAAAGTTGTCTAAAAGCATTTCAAAATTTACAGCTTTAGCAGGGATTGAGCGCTCAAGCCTGAGACATTGAGCGCTCAAACTCAGTTCTGGGCAGCTTCTGTTTTATTAACTTTGATGCTTTTTCTTGGCTTTGATCATCATTAAAAGTTAAACATATTCATGTTGTTCATAAAACAGTTTATTTCCATTTCAAAATCACATGCATGAGTGTGAATTAACTATTTTATGATGATCAAACATCTAAACCTTTGAAAATCTTGTATTAGAATGCAAAGCAGTGGCTGTACGGTTTCATAAACCTCTATTTTATGTGTTTACAATCTTGAGAATCATCTAGAATCTGTTTTCAAGTAAAAAATCAGAAAGCCACATAATGGCTTGAGCGCTCAAGGTCATCTCTTTGAGCACTCAAGCTGTTCTTGGACAGTTTGCTGATTGCTGGTTGATTTAATGATGGATCATGGTTTAACTCCTTTCTTGTATGTGTGTGTTGTTATGTCTTCACTTACGATCTGGATCCCTCTCTCACTCCTCTATTTTCAAACATTTCTTTGTTGATTTGTGGTGATTATACCCTTTTCATCGTTCTTTAAGAGATCGATCCGTCTGTTCTTATGTGTTCCTCCTTAGAAAGCGTTTGATAAATGTTTGATCTTGTAAAGAATTTGTAAAAGAGGGTTAATTTCACAAAAACCTGAAACTGGTTTGAGCGCTCAATCTGCAATCATTGAGCGCTCAAGCCATACCCTTTGAGCGCTCAATCCCCTTTCTGGAATCCAGATTGTAGGTCAGTTTAAGTCTCATGTTCATGATTTCTGGAGTTGTTGTACAGTCTCTGTTGTGGTTAGCTTCTGTAGATATTTGCTGGAATTTTCCTTTATTGTCATCATTGTTTTCGTGATTAGAATTGATCTTCAAACATTTCCAAAATCCCACAAAATGTTGAGTAGAGACCGGTTCACGGACCGGGTGAGTGGGGTGCCGTAAAACCCTTCCCCTCTCGTAACCAAACCCCCGAATCCGAGAAATCTTTGGTTTCGCCATGATCAGTAAAATCTTTTTCAATGGGTAAATGAGTCATTTTTAATCGGTTTCTCGGGTTCGGACCTCAAATCCGGGTGGCGACTCTAACAACAATCACAATCTTTCCAAACTCCGAACCGCACCGATACCTGTGGGCCGTCCACAGGACCTTTTTGTTATTTTATGGTTTTAATAGATGCATCCACTAGATGGTCACATGTTGCATTACTTTCAACTCGTAATACTGCATTTGCTAAACTTTTGGTTCAAATAATTAAATTGCGAGCAAATTTTCCAGATCATCAAATTAAGACTATCCGTCTTGATAATGCGGGAGAATTTACATCTCGGGCTTTTAATGATTACTGCATGTCTGTAGGAATAGAAGTTGAGCATCCTGTTGCACATGTACATACTCAAAATGGTTTAGCAGAATCTTTAATAAAAAGGCTGCAGTTAATTGCTAGACCCTTACTTATGAGGTCAAAATTACCAGTATCTACTTGGGGACATGCTATATTGCATGCTGCATCTCTTGTTCGTATTAGACCCACTGCATATAATAAATATTCACCATCACAACTTGTTTATGGTCAACAACCCAACATTAGTCATCTAAAGGTATTTGGCTGTGCTGTTTATGTACCCATTGCACCTCCTTACCGATCCAAGGTGGGTCCTCAACGTAAACTTGGAATATATGTTGGTTTTGATTCGCCATCTATTATTAGATATCTTGAGCCTTTAACAGGTGATGTTTTTAAGGCACGTTTTGCAGATTGTCATTTTGATGAAACAGTCTTCCCGGCATTAGGGGGAGAAAAGTCGCAGCCCGAAGCTCGACATGAAATCACTTGGAATGTCCCGACGTTATCACATCTTGATCCTCGAACTAATCAGTGTGAACTTGAAGTTCAAAGGATCATTTATTTGCAAAATATTGCAAATTAGATACTCGATGCATTCACTGACACGAAACAAGTCACAAAATCTCATATACTTGCCGCTAATGTCCCAGAACGGATTAAGATCCCTATCTGACAAATCATTGGTGCAGCATCAAATGAGTCTAAGACATGCCAGAAGCATGGCAGACTTGTTGGTGCAAAAGACAAAAATCCCCGGAAGAGGAGAAACCAAGATAATGAATTTAGTGCTCCTGAAGAAGCTATACCCACAACTTCAACTGCAAGTGTCCCTGAAAAGGATAAAATTGACATATCTAAAATTTCTCCTAGAATAACCCCTGAAGAGGAATCTCTTGAAGAGTTAACCCCAGAAGAGGAGGTACCTGAAAATAATGAGATCTCAATACATTACATTAGTACAGGAGAAATATGGGAAAGAAACAAAACCGTTGTTAACAACGTGTTCTTGTATAAAGTTGCCCTCGATATTACCAAAAGTGATGATGAAAGTGAACCACAATCCATGGAAGAATTTCGACAAAGAAATGATTGGCCAATGTGGAAAGAGGCAATTCAAGCAGAGTTAAGTTCGCTTGCAAAACGAGAAGTTTTTGGACCTATAGTCCAAACCCCTGAAGGGATACAACCAGTTGGTTATAAGTGGGTATTTGTGTGAAAGCACAATGAGAAAAATGAAATTGTACGGTATAAGGCACGATTGGTTGCACAAGGTTTCTCGCAGAGACCTGGTATTGATTATGAAGAAACATATTCACCCGTAATGGATGCAATCACATTCAGATTTTTGATTAGCTTGGTAGTTACTGAAAACTTAGATATGCGCTTGATGGATGTAGTAACAGCATATTTATATGGATCATTGGATACTGATATTTACATAAAAGTCCCTGAAGGGTATAAAATGCCTGAAGCATATAATAAACACAGAAGTGATTATTCTATCAAGCTACAAAGATCTCTGTACGGGTTAAAGCAATCCGAACGCATGTGGTACAATCGTCTCAGTGGATATTTATTAAAACAGGGTTATATAAATGACCCAATTTGTCCATGCGTTTTTATTAGAAAATCAGAAACCGGATTCGCTATCATTGCAGTTTATGTTGATGATTTAAATCATGTTGGAACTCCAGGCGAGCTCATAAAAACTGCTGAATATCTGAAGAAGGAGTTTGAGATGAAGGATCTTGGAAAAACAAAATTTTGCCTTGGCCTACAGATCGAACATTTGCCAAGTGGAATTCTAGTGCATCAGTCAACATATACAGAAAAAGTCCTGAAACACTTCTATATGGATAAGGCTCATCCTCTAAGCACTCCAATGGTTGTTCGATCACTTGAAGTAAACAAAGATCCCTTCCGTCCTCCAGAAGAAGGTGAATCGTTACTTGGTCCTGAAGTACCGTATATGAGTGCAATTGGTGCACTTATGTACCTTGCTAATTGTACCCGACCAGATATTGCATTCTCGGTAAATTTATTGGCTAGATATAGCTCCTGTCCAACTAAAATACATTGGAATGGAGTTAAACATATCCTACGCTATCTTCAGGGTACCACCCATATGGGCTTACTTTATTCAAATGGGTCAAAACCAGAGCTATTTGGATATGCAGATGCCGGCTATCTATCTGATCCACATAAAGCTCGATCTCAGACAGGGTATGTATTCACTTGTGGCGGTACTGCCATATCCTGGCGTTCAATGAAGCAAACATTAACTGCCACTTCTTCAAACCACGCTGAAATTCTAGCAATTCATGAAGCAAGTCGGGAGTGCATATGGCTAAGATCTATGATTCAACATATTCGAGAAAGGAGTGGATTATCTTCAATCAAGGATAGCCCAACTATATTACACGAAGATAACTCTGCATGTATCACACCAATCAAGGATGGCTATATCAAGGGTGATAGAACCAAGCACATTTCTCCCAAATTCTTCTATACGCACGAACTTCATAAGAACGGTGATATTATTGTCCAACAAATACGTTCTAATGACAACTTGGCAGATTTATTTTACCAAGGCACTCCCAACTGCAACATTCAAGAAGCTTGTTCATAATATTGGGATGCGACATCTCAAAGATTTACCAACCACCATTGAGGGGGAGACAATGACCTGAAGATCATTTGTCGATTGTACTCTTTTTCCTTCGTCTAAGGTTTTTTTTCCCACTAGGTTTTCCTTAGCAAGGTTTTAATGGGGCAATCTGTAGACCCCGTCGTCGCTTCATAAAAACACAAGAATGGTGTACTCTTTTTTTCCTTCGCTAAAGGTTTTTTCCCACTGGGTTTTCCTTGGCAAGGTTTTTAATGAGGCATCTTCTTAGTGTACGATCATCCAATCAAGGGGGAGTGTGATAACATAAAAAAAATGATTGGATGAATGATGTACGATGACAACAGCGCACAACGTCAACTGCGCGACATCAGCATGGCATTTATGACGGAAGGATAAAAAAGGTGATAGAATGGTGTACCAAATTACACTCAAGACCTTGTAGCTATGATAAATTACATTTTCTACCCCTGAACCTCTCCTATAAATAGGGCCAATTAGTTTCCATTTTGATCATCCAAAGAAAGCTAAGAACCATAGTGCTGTTGTAAGAAAATGATGGCGAATTATGGCTTCCTGAAGAAACTATCCTTATAATATATCCTGTGTCTCGTTATTTTATTTTCACTTTCATAACATTAATATCTATTTTGCATTTGTGTTGCTCTAGGAAAATTTTTGGTTTTCCAAGTTTGTTGGTTCAATGTTTTTGTCTCCTAAGGTGTTTTCTCTTTTCCCAAACGGGTATTTAAGAAATTTATCTCTGTGAAGTTGTGTATCATACCTTTTGAACCCCAACTCCTTAGTCGTTACAATGCCATTTTTTTCAACAAGGTACTAGACTAGTTTTTAGGAAGATCGCGTTAAATGTAATATTTTTATGTGACATGTTTTACAAGAAAAGTTACATAATCATGAGACACGTTTTACGAGAAAAGTACGTTGCATACTCACGAGACACGAGAAACAATACAATAAGTTTATGAGAAATAATGAGATACGAAATGAGAAATGGATGTTAAATGAATGAGTGGGGAATTGAATTGATTATGGTAGTGCCGCTTGAGCGCCGCCCCATTTTCAAGGAGAAAACATGAAGGTTAGGGCTAAGTGTGTGTACAATATATACATGGTGAAGGGACCTTGTATCATGTTGAGGAGAGTCCGTGATGACAAGCTAGCCAGGACCATGTACGTGTGGGTGTGATCATGAAGTTACTTCGAGTGATGAACTATAGGCCCGAAGGACAGAAGCAATGCTATAAGAGTGGAGTGGCTGGACTATGGCTCTGAGGACGAAAACTATTCCTAAACCTAGATAATATTTAAAAAAGAACTCTGACACTGAAAGATAATACGAGACACAGAATTATACGTGCGATACACCTATTTGCATTGACACGAGCATCCCATCATGATTAATGTTTAAACTATTCAACTTTTGTTATTCCTTATCGTCAGAATTTTTTATAACTGTTAGTATAAGGATTTGGGGTAGTGGCTTCTGCTGAGCTTTATCGCTCACGATGTTGCACTTGTGTGATCCTAGCATAATACGCTCTGCGGCTTTGACGTATTATGCTTGGCTTTAGAGATAAACAAGAGGAGCACTATAGCTTGGAGGCTTATGGAGCTAGATTGGACACCGCAGGGGCTGACGGCTGTGTTGAGATTAGAGAAACCCTAGCTTACTTGATAGTGATTAAATGTATTGACAGAGAGATTTATGTAATCCCCTTTATGGATTATTGTTGTAAAACTTTGTTATTTATTATTGTAATAAAATAACGTTCCCGAAATTTGGGCGTTACAAAAAAACTTTTCAAAAATTTTATGATGCAAAAGGTTTGAACCTTGATTTTGAGTAACATGTATTAAACTAAAGTGGGCAAATTTCATAAACCTCCCCTGAGGTTTCTGACACAAACACAAACCTCCCTTGAGGTTTCTGAAATATCACTGGCCTCCCTTGCTTTTGGGTTTGTGTAAAGAGGACCCCCCTCCCTTAACAGAAGTTAGGCAGCTAACAGTTTCTGATGATGTCATTGTCCACAAACTTCTAATATACCTATATTACCCTCATCCTTACTCTCTTTTGCTATATATACAATCCAACTCTCCTCATTGTCCATATCACACCAGGATATGAGAAGCAAGAAATACTCAGACATACATCTCACTAAAAGAGGAGATAAACTGACATTTTGTATTATGGCAGACTATAGTATTTCCTACCACTCATCTCTTCTATTTTAGATAAACAAATTGTAATCCAGTAGCATTCATCACAAGCATAGCATTACTTCCCATTTCCTTCGCAGCACAAAATTTTTCTAAGAGCAAGACTCCATTTGTCTAATACAGAAATAGCAGAGCATTACCACAGTGCTATAAGCATGCTTAACAAATAACGAGATAAAAAGCAGTGCTATATTGCAGATTATAGACTAAGAATATGACAAAACAGTGTTTTACTAATTCAAAGTGCCCCTCTAAGCACGATCGGGCCTTGGTTACAATTCAAGTTTTCTCTCGGCATTCATCCAAATACCAATCAACAATACTGCATGTCACATACCTGTGGACGGTCGGCCTCCACTCGCTTGTTCGCGGAAATGGTGTTCTTCGAAACGGTCCGAAGAACAAAAGATTTTAGAGTCGCCACCCGGGTTTTGGGAAAACAATTTGGGACCCGAGAAACCAATTTCGAAAATGATGATTTGAGAGAATGGCTTATAAAACCAATTGAAAACCAGAGATTCGTTTTGGATCCGGGAGCCAGGTTACGAACAGGGAAGGGTTTTAATGCACCCCGTTCGCCCGATTAAAAATCGGTCTTTACTAAACATTTGTGGGATTTTATTAGAAAATGATTTTATTGCTGAACATTGACAGATAAACATTTAAATTAAACAAAACAGATGATAATAATGAGAAAAACAGATGACTGATATTGTAATTAACAGAAATCCAACGAAAATCCAAACTTCAAACTGTTCCTGCAGGGGAAGGTTCAAATTTCACATTTTATCAGAAAAGTATGCCGTGCGGCACACTGGATGTACCGTGCGGCACAAACGGTGAGCCGTGCGGCACTGTTCTTCAGATTAACGGTCAAATTTTCAAATGGGTGCCGTGCGGCACTCAAGGTGTACCGTGCGGCACAGTAGGAGTGCCGTGCGGCACATCTGGCTGCAAAACAGTTTGAAACTTTGGCTTTTCGAAATGATTGATCAGAGGCACATACAAGGTATGAAATGCATTCAAAATGAATTACTTAAAAGGGAGAAAACATTGTATTGAGTACGGGATGTCCCTCCTCGTTGAATCGCTCCGTACGAGGCGATGTTTTCACCGTACAACGCGACTGGGAGGTGTGAAATGAAACTGGACTTGCTGTAATTTGGGCAAACCAAGCATGGAAATGATACAAGGGATCATTCCACCCTTGGTACCCCTCCCCTCAGGGTACCAAATTCAAGGAATTTGGCGAAACGGGTTTATACCTTCGATTTCGAACTTTCGGATTGAGCGTCGGTTTGAACTTCCGAATGCTGCTTGAACCTTCTCTAGACCTCATTTTCACTCTAGTATAGTGGTAAGAGGGATTGAAGACTTAAACTTTGGTCGATTTGGAATGGTTAACTCACGGCTTTGGAGCCAAAAACAGGGGATGGGTCTTTGCTTCAGGTTTGGCTTTGGCAGAGAGAATGATATTGGATTCTCTATGGTGGAGATGGTAGCTAAGAGGTTTTGACAATGGAAATGGCACTCGAGAGTGGAGTTTCGTGATCTTTTCTTACACAGAAATCGTATGGGGTCTGGGGGCCCTTCTCCCATTGGGTTCGAACGGTTTATATAGAGGGTGAGGGAGCCGAATGTAGTCTCCAACCCCTTCTTGATTCTTGCTCATGGAGACAATGGCATGGGGAGTAGCATATTCCTTTCGGCCATGATCTTCCCTTTCGGCCACGACCAGCATGGCGGGGGAACCAATCTCGTCAACACTTTGGGCTTGCTGGGGACTCGCGAAAAAAACTGGGAATTTGAAAACAGTGCCGTACGGCACACAAACTGTGCCGTGCGGCACAACTTGTGTACCGTGCGGTACAAATGGCCATCAAATTTCCAAAACTCTGTTGTACGTGACACTGGCTGTCCCGTGTGTTGAGAGATGAGTACCGTGCGGTACTGTTGACTGAGTTGACTTGGAGAGTTCCAATCCGAGAGTTCTTCCGGTCGTTTCCGTTCATCATTGGGGATTAAAATGTACGTGATTGCTCATTTTGGGGTGTCTACAGTTGCCCCTCTTTGACGAGACTTACAATCATTGTGTTTGACGGAAGTCGCGTCAAAGATAGAAGACACCCCTCGATGTGGACGTCCTCGTAAATAAACGTGATGCATGTGGTCGCGCTCGTGAGAGCTGCCTACGTACCCTGTTGTAGGGATCAGACCGGCGTAGTTCATTGAGGCTTTAGAATGCAAGATTTGATAGGAAACATACCTTGATGCTTATAAAGCTGTCGTTAATGCCAGAGAGGACTTACAAAACCACTTGATGCTGATAAAACAGTTGTTAATGCCGGAGAGGACTTACGGAACCACTTGATGCTGATGAAACTGTTGTTAATGCCGGAGAGGACTTACGAAACCACTTGATGCTGATGAAACTGTTGTTAATGCCGGAGAGGACTTACGAAACCAATTGTTGCTCGAATAACTGCTGTAAATGCCGGAGAGGACTTACGAAACCATTGGGAAACCATCGGTTGCTTGAAAGAACTTTTGTTAATGCCGCGGAGGACTTACGAAACCACTTGAATAACTGTTTGTCAATGCCTGAGCGGACTTACGAAACCCTTTGTTGCTGATACAAGAAACCATTTGATGCTGAGGATATCTGTTGTTAATGCCGGAGAGGACTTACGAAACCACCTGATGGAAACCACCTGATGCTGATAAAACTGTCGTTAATGCCGGAGAGGACTTACGAAACCATCTGATGTTTATAAAACCGTCGTTAATGCCGGAGAGGACTTACGAAACCTTTTTGAGTGCTTGAATAACTGTTGCTAATGCCGGAGAGGACTTACAAAACCATTTAGAAACTTGTTGGTGTTTGAATACCGTTGTTAATGCCGGAGAGGACTTACAAAACCATTTGGAAACCATTTGTTGTTGATATAACCGTTTGTTAATGCCGAAGAGGACTTACGAAACCATTTGACGTTTGAGATAACTATTGTTAATGCCGGAGAGGACTTACGAAACCTTTTTGATGCTGATAAAACTGTCGTTAATGCCGGAGAGGACTTACGAAACCTTTTTGAGTGCTTGAATACTGTTTGTTAATGCCGGAGAGGGCTTACGAAACCATATTTGTTGTTAATGCCGGAGAGGACTTACGAAACCTTTTTGAGTGCTTGAGAAAACCTTTGTTAATGCCGCAGAGGACTTACGAAACCACTTGAGTGTTTGAGAAAACCTTTGTTAATGCCGGAGAGGACTTACGAAACCACTTGAGTGTTTGAGAAAACCTTTGTTAATGCCGGAGAGGACTTACGAAACCACTTGAGTGCTTGAGAAAACCTTTGTTAATGCCGGAGAGGACTTACGAAACCTTTTTGAGTGCTGATTAAAATCGTCGTTATAGATGCCTTTGAGGACTTACTAAACCAAATGTCACTGTTTATGCCATCGAGGACTTACATAACCAATTGGTGCTTGTATACTGTCGATGGAACTGATAAGTGCGCCCGAGGTCAACGCGTGGCAATTTTGATGATTGGTCTGAGCGAGATCCTTGGCAATCTTGGCTTAGAAACCCTTGGGAAGGTTGAATCTGGTGCAAAAACCATTAAGAACACAGATGTGTGCCGCGCGGCATCAACATTGTACCGTGCGGTTGAGATGGAGCACCGTGCGGTAAAATTGGCAAAGGGGTGTGCCGTGCGGTGCTCGAGGTGTACCGCACGGTAAAGAAACTGTGCCGTACGGCACAAGTGGTTATTAAAACCGCCCGAAACTGTTTCGTTTTCCCCCACTCTTTCAAACACATTCACAACATCTTCAGTCAGTTATTCTGAGAGGGTGACATTCCGAAAGTCTTCATCTCCTTCAATCTTCTTCTTCTTCCTTATTTCTCCTAAATCCTCCCCAAATTCTTCGGTTCATCAACACTAGAACGAGTTTCTCCTCCGAGATACATCATCCATGGCTGATTCCGGCGACACACCTGTTGATCTCAACCTACCCGCAGCCGGTTTGTCATCGTCGGTGCACGGGGGCGGCGGCGCTACTTCCGGCGAGCCCAGTAGTGACCCATCCATGGGTGCTTCGGCCGATGTCGGCCCAAATATCGCGGATCCGGTTCCACCGGTTGGGGCCGAAATACCACCACCCATGTCGGAAGTGGCGCATACAAGACTGAGTGAGACTTACACGGGTGAGGTTTTGACTCTGGTGGAGGTACGGGAGGCCATGGATACTGGGGATGCTGCGGTGGTGGGTAGCAGTGATGTGGGTGACCGTTTGGGTACCGCACGGCACATTGAGAGTGCCGTGGGTGATACTACAGGTGCTGTGACTGTGGGTTCGAGTGCCGCACGGCACGATGAGAGTGCCGCGGGTGGTGATCAGAGTGCCGGGGCTAGCCATAAGGGTCCGGAGGCTATGGAGATTGATCCCACAGGTACGGGTGCTTCTCCCTCTGATATTGCTATGAGTTTGAGTGGGATAGATATTGTTGTTGAGGATGTGACTGGAGGTAGTAGTATGGAGAGTGAAGAGGTGCCGTTAGTGAGGCGCATAGCTCCAGGTCCGGCTATTGCGATTGGTACCGCCAGAGTGCCAGAGGAGAGTGCTGAGAGAGAGAGACAGAGGTTTCAGAGCCTCCGTTGTTTACACCTGCTGTTGGTTCTTCCCGTGGGTCTGGCCTGACTTTGGCAGACACTTTGGAGGGGGCGAGAGATGAGGATATAGCAGCGACCTTACAGGAGTTTCCCAGGTTCGAGAATGTCCTGGTTCAGGAGGGGATGGCATCTATTGTCAGGGATGCTGAGCAGGAGGAGAGACAGAGAGAGGCCGAGGTGGCTGCAGGGGAGGGCGTTTGACTATAGTCCGAGAGGTTGAGTTGGCTTTGGACCACAGAGCTCCGTTTACACCGGCCACTTACGTGCCACGAGTCCACTTCTTCGTCCCTCAGGGCTGCGACACATATACCCCTTTGCTACCGGTGTACTTGGATACAAATGTGATTCGTGACCGCTCGACCCACATTGCTTATAAAAACCCCTTGGTATGTACTTTGTTTATTCTTTGTTGTTTGTACCTGTTTGCTGTACATTCCTTTTGACAATGACTGATTGAGATTGCATTATGCTTTGGTTTTACAGACTCAGAGATCCATGGGCGGTTATGGAGGTTCTGCACATTCTCTGGCATACTACCGTGTGTTGCCAGCACGAGTGAGGGCTTTGGTTGATGCCTCTGGGTTCATCATTTTTATCCGGCTTCTAACGGTGACGAGGACGGATCGCAAGCTGATACGAGCCCTGGTGGAGAGGTGGTGGGATACCACCAACACCTTCCACTTCAGATTCGGGGAGATGACGATCACTCCCCTTGACTTTGCTGCGATCACCGATTTGAGAGTCGGAGGTGAGCCTATCCTGTTTGACTCGGAGCTATATTTGGACACTGCTGCCGTTGAGCACTACCTGGGGAGGAGGCCTGGAGGCATTGAGCCAGGGGTGAGGTATACTGTCTTGGTGAGTTTTTGGGACCACGAGCCAGAGTCAGAGGAGGAGGCTAGGCAGATGGCGAGGGCCTATTTGTTATACCTCTTTGGCCCCTCCCTGTTTCCAAACAGGCAGGGCATGGTGCACTTGGGTTGGTTGCCTGCACTGGAGAGTTTGGAGACTGCCGGGAGGTTTGATTGGGGCGGCGCCGGTCTGTGTACTGTGTACTGTTTTCTGGGTTGCGTGTGCCGTGGTGTAGGCACGAGCCTTGGTGGTTACTGGAGGGTGCTAGAGGTAAAACTTTGCTTGTATTCCTCTTTCAATAACCATGATAATGCTTTTACCCATGTTTCTTGACTTGACGGCTTTCTGAACATGCAGGTGTGGGCTTATGAGGTGCTGGGTGTATTTGCCCCGGCCAATTCGCATAGCAACGAGGATGTGCTCCCACGTGCCGAGAAGTGGGGATCTGAGTACACAGGAGCCGGTGATCATAAGGGAGATTTGAGGACTTTTAGGCTTTTTCTTGATTCTACCACGGGAGATAGGGTAAGCCTTTTCTATGATTTCAAGTATTCATGCTTTCTTGTCTTCCTTTATCCTTGAAACTGACAAACCTTTTTCCTCTTATAGGTGAGGTGGAACGTTTGGCATAGGATGCGCAAGGATTACCTGGTTAGGAGCAGGGAGATGACACAGAGTCGAGTGCTGCTGGAGTGCCCTTACGCTGGCGATGGTACTTGGGTGACAGGGTTTCCCGTCAGTCCCTCAGGATTGACCATTTCAAAGTGCCTTCGCCGTTGCCTCCACTTGTTCAGAGGACTGAGGAGTACACCCGAGCTGAGATAGAGAGATACACGGTGCCGACAGAGGTGACCTTCAGTCATTCGATAGATTATGAGGGTTACTTGAGCATGCACTTGGCATATGATCTGGACATGGAGAACCGTTTGAGGGCCGGTCCTGCTTTACCTGAGTTGAGGAGAGAGATTGAGGTGGTGACCGTTGACGGAGCACTTGGAGTGGTGACGGTGCCTCACATTACTCCTACAGTTACTCTTGCCACGACGGAGGTGACTCTTGATTACCATGCTTGCTTCAATTCCCTTTGTATATCCATATCCATGTATTGCTAATGTATCTTGGTATTTCAGATTCCTGTTGAGTGGGCGGCGGCGTCGTACCAGCTGGCGCAGGACTTGCAGGCCATGGTCCGTCAGTTTGTGATGGGCATGGCTCCAGAGGTGCGCCCGCGGGCTGAGCCAGGAGTTGTACTTGGTCGTGGTCAGAGAGCCACTAGAGGGAGGGCACCGGCCCGTGGTGTTGGAGAGGCTAGCAGAGGTAGAGAGACCAGCCGAGGTACTCGCAGGAGGAGGGAGAGTACTAGCAGTGAGAGAGGAGCTAGCCGAGGGGCCACCCCTAGTGCCGGGGCTGCTGAGGTATACATTGGACTTGCCTTTCCTTTCTGTTTGATCATGCATGCCTTTCATTGTATTCTGACAAACTTTGTTGCTTGCGCAGGGAGCGTCAGGCTCTGGGAGTGCTAGGCGTTCCACGCCTCGAGTTACTTCAGTGACTCCACCTTCAGGTCGAGTGCTCCGTTCTTCTGAGAGGCGGAGAGAGAGTGTACAACAGAGGGAGGAGCCTGCGGAGAGCAGTAGTACTAATGATGATCATGCTACGCCAGAGGAGTATAGACCTCGGGGGTCCGAGCCTCCGAAGCGTCCTCGTACCTGAGACAGTAGTTAGTAGTAGCATCTTATGAGGTGGGGCCTGCGTGCCTCGTTTTGATTTAGGCATTTGTTTAGCCTTCTGTATAGATGGCCTGCGAGCCGTAGTAGTTGATGATACATTGGGCCTGTTTGCCCCTGGATATGGTTTCATTCATCATGTGGATATTTTGATCTTGGTTTTATAAAAATTTGCATTTTAGGCATGCTGTCATTCATATTGGCCATGAATTTGGAAAATCGAAGTTTTGCATGTGAGTACTCAACTTAAAGCAACTGAATTTGAGACCAACAAACTTGTATGTGGAAAGCTTGGTTTTGCATTTATAGTTGTGACTCGTAGGACTCAATGAAATGGAATTAAGCTTTTGACCTCATATGTGCAATGTATGGACTAACGACAAGAGAATGACGCTTGTTGCACACATATGCCGGCATTGCCGTTGACAAACGAATGGAATGACTCATGGATACCACATGTTACACATGAATTGACCACGCTCGTGGGGCGACATCATCATGATGTATAGCTCGCCGATACTTCCATTCATTGGTATTCAAATCTTCGAGACTTTTGATCATTGATTTTTTTTTTCGGTTGGGGTTGCCAACCGACCCTTCCAATAGGTCGTAGGTGCGCGCCATGGCTTGCATGCATAAGCTTTGTGCCAAAGAGAAGCATGGAATGAGCCCCGGATGCTCAAAATTGCATTTTGCTGGAATCTGGCTAACTGTGCCGTGAGGCACCAAAACTGTGCCGTGCGGCACTATTAGTGTGCCGTACGGTACACGCCTGATAATGCCAAAAAATCTGCCACTTGCAGCGGATTTCTGGTTCTCCCTTTCGGCGTTTCATCACTTCAACGCACGTCCTAGGGACTTGAAGAGCCATTGTGAGGCACCTTTTGAGGAGACTTACCATTTCTAGCATGATTCCTTGCGGTCTTCGAGTCGACACGTTTTTTGAGACGGCCGTTCTTTGGAACTTGAAATTTTGTATTGTTCCTCATGCATGATGGCTATAAAAAGCTGTTCATTCCCTCCCTTATTTGCATTCCAATTTCATAAACTCTTTCCTTGTTAACCCCCCCTTTCACAATGGTGGTGAGTTTCTCGGCCTCGATGCGTCCTTGGCTCGACAATCTTGATGGCTTGGATTGGCTCCACTTTCGGGGTCATAGGCTGACTTCCCTTCGTTATATTCGAGACGTGTCCATACGTCCGGAGTTGTTGCGAGCTGCAACACAATTCTGGGACCCTGAGGTGCATGTCTTCGGCTTTGGTCTCCACGAGTTATGCCCCACTGTGGAAGAATTCCTCGCTTACCTTGGAGGTTTTGATTTGGCGGAACCCATCGTTCCTCTCTACGGAGTTGGTTTTGCCCCGGTGTTGTCTTCCAAGCTAGAGATAAGTAACAATGCGGCTAAGTCCTTGATTCGTGGAGGTTTTCTGAACATCCCACGCCTGATTGAAGGATTCCGCTCCAACAACTTTGCTCTGTGCTTGTGTTTACTGGCTGCATTCTTGTTCGTGCAATCTGATGGTCAAGTAAGCTCTTCCCTGGTTGGTGTGGCTATGCAAATTGAGGAGCGTAAGGATGTAGCTCCCATGGTTCTGGCTGAAACTTTGATGGGTCTGGATGGGGTTCATGCCGGTAGGACCGACGTCTTTGAAGGTAGTCCGCTGCTCCTACAGGTAGGCTTCTCACTCAGCTCTCCTTTTTCTGGCTTTTCACTCGTTCTCATTTTACCTCAGCGCTCAGTTAAAAGCTGTCTAAGGCTTCTTACTTGTTTTCTCTCTTTCACACAGCTGTGGTTATGCGACAAGGCTAATCTGCTGGAGCTTGTGCCAAGGAGCCGGGTTCATGAAACTCAAGGGTTCGTTATCAGGAATTTCAGGGAGGTTTTTGATGATGTGGGAGGTTGGACTCGGGTTCTTTCCCAGCTCACAGAAGAGGTGATCTCTTGGCGTTTGACTTGGATTGACCTTCCTGACATGGCTATTAGCAACATGGGGCGTCAGCGAGTGATTCTGGCAGGTTTGACCCGATGGACTTTCTACGTTCCGAACCGCATCCTCCGTCAACTTGGAGCTCATCAAGTACCGCCGCCTGCGGGTCCTGAAGATTTCGTCATACCGAATTTCAATGTCGCCACCTTCAGGGCTTACCAGAGCAATTGGAGGGAGCGCACGACCATTCCAAGAGACCTATATCCCAGTGTTCTTCTTCCGGCACGTTATAAGAGATGGTTGGCAAGAGATATTGGAGCAAGAGACAATGGAAACTAAGACAGACTTTAGACTCGATCTTAATGTGCCTGAAATAAGTTGTGCACCCAGTGCTATGGATGTTTTTATTTCTTTTGTTTTGAAAGTTCATGCTCAGCCATGTAATCGAAGAAGCTTTGTTTGAATAAAACTTTGAGTTTTGAGAATTTTTCGCTCTTGATTCTTACTGGTTCTGCCTGCGAAATGTGTATGAGGACTTGGAATCAACTCGAAAGATTGTGACCGAACCTCGGGATGAGGCTGCCTACGTATCCCTTGTAGAAAGGAATCAGGTCATGACGTAGTTCGGGACTACAATTGTTTGGTTAGGGTTCGCTCGGGTATTTACACTTTCCTTTTGCGCTCTGAATTTTGCCTAGTACCGCCCTTTCAGGTTTTCGGTCTAGCGAGCTTTTGATTGCTTTTAGCCTTATCTTTTGCCCAAGCCGCCCTTTCGGGTTTTCGACCTAGCAGGCTTTTGCTCTAATTTTTGGCTGGAACTGCCCGCCCTTGCGGTTTTCAGTCCAGCGAGCTTCTCTCAGGGGTAATATCTCTTGAGTTGATCCAAGTTGACCAAAGTAGAAAACTCGTTGCCGTCGAGATCGATGAGTTGCGTTGCACCTCCGGACAAGACCTTCTTGATAATGTAGGGCCCGGCCCATTTTGGTCGAAACTTCCCGCGCGGATCGAACACTGGGGCTCGAATCTCTTTCAAAATCATGTCGCCTTCCTGTAAATCTCAGGACTTCACCCTTTTGTTAAAAGCACGGGCTATTCGGCGCTGATATCCCTGAACATGATACAAGGCTTTAAGCCGTCTTTCATCGAGCAACATGAGCTCTTCAAACCTTGCGTTTTGCCATTCTGCTTCATCAATTCCCGTCTCTGCCATGATCCTTAAGGACGGTATTTCGAGTTCGATGGGGAGAACAGCTTCCATGCCGTAAACCAAAGAGTAGGGTGTTGCCCCTGTCGGAGTTCGAATGGACCTCCGGTATCCCCATAATGCCAAAGGCAGCTTCTCGTGCCAATCTCGTGCAGACTCGATGGTTCTCCCTAGTATAGACTTGATGGTCTTGTTGGCCGCTTCCACTGCTCCATTGGTTTGCGGTCGATAAACAGTTGACTTGTGAACCTGGATCCCAAATTCTTCAAAAGTCTCTGCCGCTCTCCCTTTGAAATGAACCCCGTTATCTGATACGAAAGCCTGAGGGACCCCGTATCTGTAGATGACGTTCTGCTTGATGAAATGAGCAACTTGGACCGCTGTGAGGGTCGTGTAGGAAGCAGCTTCAACCCATTTGGTGAAGTAATCAATTGCAACTAGGATGAACTTGTTCCCATTTGACGCTGCTGGCGTGATTCTGCCGATAATGTCTATGCCCCAGACGGAGAAGGGCCAAGGCGAGGTCATGGAATGCAATTCTGATGGCGGGACATGCATAAGATTGGCGTGAATCTGACATTTGTGACATCGCCTCACATATTCGATACATTGAGTCTCCATGGTTGACCAATAATAACCTTGCCTTAATACTTTCTTGGCAAGCATCATGCCGTTCATATGAGGGCCGCAAACTCCTTTATGGATCTCTTCCATAACCCGGCTGGCTTCTTCCCCGTGTACACACAGTTTGTGCGTCCCACAATAAGATCTCCGATATAGCTGTCCTCCACAAATGACGTATTGAGACGCCAACCTCCGAAGAGCTGTTTGGTCTTTCTTGTCTGCTTCTGCCGGATACTCGCCTCTTTCGACGAAGTTCCAAATGTCATGAAACCATGGCAAACCATCGTTTGGCTCGTCAATGGCCATGACGTACTCATAAACAGGCTTGTCTCGTTGTTCAATTATAACTGGCCGGAGTCTGACTCCGTTTGGTATTTCAACCATGGAGGCTAGTGTTGCAAGGGCATCGGCGAACCGATTCTTCAACCTTGGCACATGCGTGAAGGTGACCATCTGAAATCGCGGGATCAAATCATCTAGGTCTTGATGATAGGGTTTCAACTTATCTTCCTTGACCTTCCATTCACCGTTTGCTTGTGACACCACCAAGTTCGAGTCTCCGATGACTTCTAGTCTTTTGACTCCAATTTCCAAGGCAGCTTCCATCCCTACAATGCAGGCTTCATATTCTGACTGGTTGTTGGTGACCTCGAAGTTTAATTTGAAAGCCAGAGGGATATGTGATCCTTCTGGGGAAATTAACAGTACTCCGATTCCAAATCCTTTCTGATTGGCTGCTCCATCAAAATACAACGTCCAGACATCGTCGGTGGTCGTCATCACATTCTCATCCGGGAATTCAAATTCCACATCTTCTGGACCTTCTACCGGGTAATCGGCAAGAAATTCGGCGACAGCCCTTCCTTTTACTGACTTTCTGGTAACATATTTGATGTCGAATTCTGCTAGCAAAAGCAACCATCGTGCTAACTTGCCTGTAAGCGCGGGTTTCTCAAACAGATATTTGAGAGGGTCCATTCGAGAAATCAGCACTACAGAGTAAGCCAACATATAGTGCCTCAACTTCTTGGAAGCCCAGACCAAAGCCCAACAAGTCTTCTCCAGGGAAGTGTATCGTTCTTCGCATCCAACCATCTTCTTGCTAATGTAATACACGGCTTTTTCAGATCCGTCTTCTCCTTCTTGTGCTAACATGCATCCCATAGCTGATGGAGTGACCGACAGATATAGAATTAAAGGTTGCCCCGGTACTGGTGGCATTAGTACTGGAGGATTCTGCAAGTATCTCTTGACTGCTTCAAAGGCTTTCTGACACCTGTCGTCCCACTTGAATGTCACGTCTTTCTTGAGAAGGTGAAACATCGGCTCGCAAGTTGTGGGTAACTTGGCAATGAATCTACTGATGAACTGAATTTTGCCGAGGAAACTTCGTACTTCTTTCTCCGTTTGCGGTGGTTCCATTTCAAGGATGGCCTTGATTTTGGATGGATCCACTTCAATTCCTCGGGTTGTGATCATGAAACCCAACATCTTTCCTGCTGTAACTCCGAATGTGCATTTCTCGGGATTGAGACGCAATCTGTACTTGTGAATTCTTTCAAAGAACTTCCTCAGGGCGTGCAGGTGCCCTTCTCTTTCCTTGGATTTGACGATCATGTCGTCCACATATACCTCGACCGCTTTGTGGATCATATCATGTAATAGGGTTGTAGCAGCCCTCTGATAAGTAGATCTGGCGTTCTTTAATCCAAAAGGCATAACCTTGTAACAGTAGGTGCCCCACTCTGTGGTGAATGTTGTTTTCTCTCGGTCCTCAGGGGCCATGAGAATCTGATTGTAGCCTGAAAAACCATCCATGAATGATAGCAATGCGTGCCCCGCAGTGTTGTCCACGAGTATATCTATATGTGGCAGCGGGAAGTCGTCCTTAGGGCTGGCTTTGTTTAAATCTCTGAAGTCTACACAGACTCTAATCTTCCCGTTCTTTTTGGGAACAGGTACAATGTTGGCGACCCACTGAGGGTACTCCGTGACCATCAAGAACCCTGCGTCTAACTGCTTCTGAACTTCCTTCTTGATTTCTAATACCCAGTCTGGTCTCATCTTCCTCAACTTCTGCTTGACAGGTTTTGCATCTGGATACAGCGGGATTCGATGCTCCACAATTTCTGGGTCAATTCCGGGCATGTCCGCGTGAGACCATGCAAAAACATCTTGAAATTCTTTCAGAAGATCTGAGTGAGCTTTAAATTCCTCTGGAGATAGCCCAGAACCAATTTGAACCATTCGCGGATCACTCTCCCCTCTCAGATTTATTGAAATTACTTCTTCTTTTAGAGGCTGAGCATGCCTTTCATTTTCTCGTTCGATTAGGGATCGGAGTTCTTTTGGAATTTCTTCCTCAAAATCAACCCCATCATCGTCCGGGTTAACACAATTTATTTCAGACACAGCAAGATAAGCAAAGTCGATTTCATTCATTGCAAAAGAGGTGGCCCCAGGGGCATGGTACATGAGAGTGGACTCAAATTCAAAAGAAAAATGATGACGCGGAGGACTGACAGACATATGCATTGACTCAGAAGTGGACTCGAACTCTGTGCTAAACTCAGACTCAATGCTAGATTCTGACTTAGACTCAAATTCAGTGCCAATGTAAACAATTTTAGGCAAAAAAGTGCAGTTTTTATAAATTCCGTTGGCATCCACAATGAGTGAGGTCACATCTCCAAGGGCTTCTTGGCTTAGCATCATCAGCTCCATGTCTCCAACAGGTTCCAAACCAATTGTTATGGCAGCAGGCCCGTCCTCGACCGTACCTGTCAGACTTTCATCCTCAAACAACGATATCAGATTCCCTGAGTCAAAAACTTCAATCCAGTCAGATTTGCATTGCTCGGCCAATTCTTCTAGCTTTGCCGATTCATCATCACTGTCCCATGAGTCGTTGGCGAAGATTTCGAACCCTGGCAGCTTGGTTTTCTTCTTCACATCCCAAAACAGTTCCGGTTCTCCTTGGTAGATAGCCTATTTTCCCTTGATAAAACGAATGGGACCTTTCTTCGGTTGAACGCGAGTTCGGGCTCTCCATTCGCTTCCTTTCTCATCTCCACTGGGTTGATACCCAAGGCCGAAGTGGTTACTATTTACAGGGAACTCCGGGAATTCAGCCCTTCCTTGATTGTTGCGGCCTAATCCCAGACCGGGCATGTAAGCCATTTTTCTCATCATCTCAATAGCCGTTGAGCTGACCGAGAAGTCTTCACCCATTTTGATAGTGAGAACTGCCCCAGCGGTGTCAAAAGAGAAACCTCCAAGGGCGACGTCTTCTTCTCCATGCGTAATCTCGAGCAGAGGGGCGTTGTCAGAAACATGAGGACGAATCCCAGATTCCCCATAAATAGTTAGAGTTCCTGTGGCTAAACCAAGCTGAACTTTCTGATGCAGCGAAGATGGTACTGCTATGATGTCTGGGTGGTGAAGCCAAGGCCTGCCCAGCAGCAGATTGAAAGACGAAGGAATGTCAAGTACGTGGAACTCGACCTTAGACTTGAAATCTTCGACTGACATTTCCAGTTGGACAACTCCAACTACATCTCTGCGTGTATTATCATAAGCACGCACTCCGAGGCTCGATGGTTGGAAATCCTTGGTCGTGAACCCCAGACAGTAGGCTGTGCGTAGCGGACAGACATTTAAAGCAGATCCATTATCTAGGAGGATGACAGGGACCCATTTCCCTGTACACTTCATGGTGATGTGTAATGGCTTGTTGTGGCCGGCTCCTTCTGGCGGCAGATCTTTCTCGGTGAATGTTACAACATGTCTTGCCTTGTTTGGCGCAAGCAAGGCCACTAGAGCTTCGGGGGGAGTGTCGGGTGGCACCTCCATGTTTGACAGAGTTTTGATCAATTTCTGACGGTGTTCCCTGGATGAGGAAAGTAGTCCCCAGATGGATATAGATGCTGGAGTTCTTTCAAGTTGCTTCCGGACGGGGTTTTCCACTGACATGGGATTCCTCTGTGGTGGTTGAATGATAACTTCTGGTGTCTGAGTGACGTCTTCTGGATTACTTGGAATTGAATCGTGTTGGACGGGATCGTCCCAAACAAATGCCCCAGCTTGAGCGTGGTTAGAGGTGTGGCCTCCTTGCAGGTTGGCAGGTTGATAGATTCGTCCGCTTCGTGTTACTCGGTTGACCGACGGTGGCTCTTCATCCCAAAAGTTTGAAAATTCATTGACCTTTCGCTTCCCAGCCTTGATGGATTCCAGCTTCTGCTGAGTATCAAAATACTCAGTCCAAAAACCTGCGACACTGCTCTCGGCTTTCTGCTTTTCGATTTTAATATCTCCCATCTTCTTTTCCAGATTTTCCACTGCTCGATCATGCCAAAATGAATCATCCAGCATGGTTTTGTTGACAGTCCACATTTCACCGTTATCAAACTGGACATCGATCACATCTTCTTCATTCCAAAATGAATCCGTGGGATCCTCCGTCAGAGCGGAAACATTTGACTGAGGATGAAATGGCACGGATGGCCGAGACAAAGATTCGTTGGTAATGTAAGCTTGAGAAAACCACTCACGATCCCCAAAGATGGTTTCTATGGCAGAATGTCCTTCAATCCCAAGAAGTGGAGGTGGCAGCGAATTGTCTGGAAGGTTGCTGCTAGGGACCCAATGATAAACCTCTCCGAGTGTCCGGTTCCATATGTCTCCGGGTTCTTCAAACAGAATAGGGAGTGAAACTGCATCAAGTGGATCAGCACAAATTGCCTCCCACCTTTCCCGCCAATCTTCTTGTTCATTCGGCTCCACGTATGCGAGAGTATGTACCATGCCGGCGATGCATACAACTTTGTCAATCCTGCAGATGTTGGAATCTGTTGGTACAGAGACAACTGGTTTGTTATGAGAGTCGGGGATGATGAACCGGCTTGGGTCCCACTCCTGGCGGATTTCTTCCCAATCTCGGTCACTCATAGCCCATTCTTCCATTTCTGTGATATCCGCCCATCTTGGTTTTGACCCTGATTTGATGCTTGTGAGGGAGCAAACTTCCGAATCTTCCGATACGGGAACAACTGGCTTAGGCTCGGTGGCCGGTATGATGTAGAGGTTTGGGTTTAATTTAGTGGAGCTTGGGTTATTTGGAGTGGAGCTGAAGGAGATTTGGTTGATTCGGGTATTGGGTTGGTGTTCCGGCATGGGGTTAGAGACAGTGTTTGGCTTTTTATGGGGGAGTGGAATTGTTCCATCTTCAACGAGATCTTGGATCTTGTGTTTAAGACGGATACAATTGTTGGTGTGATGGCCGGACATTTGGTGGTAGGAACAGAAGGTGTTCGGGTTATGGTTTGGAGGAAGCACTTTGGGTGGCTCGCGAGGCTCCAGTGGTTTGATAACGTCCTTTTCAAGGAGCTTCTGGTAGACTGTTGTCAAGGGAAAAGGGAATTGGTAGAAGTTTCTCGCTTGTCGGGTTGGCTGGGCTGCTATCTGGTTAATAGGTTCAGTTTTGGTTGGTTTGGGGTTTGAGGAGCTGGCCTGGGTATGGTTGTATTGATTGGTTCCAAACAGGGTATTGCTGTTGCCAGAGTAAACTCGCCTGGGCTTGGCAGATTCTCCCTTCTCAAATATACCAGTTCTGAGTGCATCTTCTACTGCGAGGCCGGCCTCGTAGAAGGTTTTGAAGTCAGCGGTGGTTTGGAAAACCACTAAGTGCTTTGCAAAATCGGGTGCCAAGTTCTTCGTGATAATTCTCATCTGTTCTTTCTCCGAGGGTCGATCCATCATCTGAGATGCTTTTCCTCTCCACCTTCTGATAAAGTCCGCAAAGGACTCATTGGCTCCCATCCTGGTTGCATCCAATTCTCGGATAGTCATTTCAAGCTGAACATTGTAATTGTACTGGGCCATGAAAGCTGCCCCAATATCCTCCCAACTTCCTTTCTTTGAAATGTCAAGATTTAAGAACCATCGCAGTGCTGGCCCTGTCAATGTTTGCTGAAACATTTGACCCATAGCATTATTCTCAATGTTGTACATGGACAGAGTGCCCACGTATGCTTGTAGATGAGCTCTCGGGTCTCCGCCCCCATCAAATTTCTCCCAGGTTATGGGCTTGAATCCTTCTGGGAGTTTGGCGCCGGGGAATAGACACAACTTGTCCATGTCAACACCCGTGGCGGCTATCTTCTCCTGCTTCTGGACAGATTCCTCGAGTTTGGCGACTTTCGCCATTACTGCTTCCAAATTCGGATGCTCCTGTGGAGGTGGTTGCTCCCCTGGTGGCTTGTTCTTCAAAGTTAAACCTTGTATCAGGAGTAATATCTCAGCCATTTGATTATCACTGCGTTCCCGCTGTTCTTCTAAGGCTAGCCTGAGAGCCTCGATTTCACTTTTGCCTGCCATATCTGTAGGGTCTGCTTGATCTGACTGGACTGCTTTTGACTCAGTTCGAATTAATCGTTGCTCGGGAGTTCTGGTCCAACTAGGTACAGTACTCTTCTTGTTCTTACCAATGATTGAAACTGATAGCGGAAAAATGAACTTAGTGACTGGTGCCAAAGAAATGCTACTGTTTGGTTCTTTTTACTTCTTTGCAATGGAAATAATTGTGTGCGAGCGTGCCAGAGAGAGTTTCAATCTCCTCTCTCAGATTAACTTTGGAAAAACCAAATCTAATCAGGCGATTGTGTTTTATTGGTTCAATTACCTCAATTAAGAGGATTTTTTCAACAAGTGAAGAAATGTAAACCAACAAACTTAGGAAATCGAAGGACAAAAAGAAACAAGATACTTCGATTAACAAACCAAAGGTAAACTTACTTCGAAATTGTCTCCAACTTCAGATACAAGAACTTTGAACGGGTGATTGTTACAGGAACAACCGAGATTAATCCTAACTACTTCCTAATCTACTTCCTAACCTACTTCGAACTGAGTTCGAGATCCTAAAACTACTTCGAACTGTGTTCGAAATCCTAAACTACTTTGCCAATGAACAAACCAAGCATCAGTTTTTTGATAGCTGTTTGTTGAAGATTTGTCCGGGGGCTTTTCACTCTTCAATTTCTTCTATTTATAGATGCTGCTTGCAATTTGAACTTCCCGCTCAATGAATTTGAACATTGGCTTGCTTCGAACTCTAACTTCCACTCTTCATGTTGACAGTTGTTTCCTCCTCCACGTCTGAATTTGACTCCTTCTAATTCTTCCTTCAGAAGCTTTGATTTTGAATCTGTGAGTTGTTTCAACAAACTCGAATGATGAAACAATAAGGTGAATAACTGCCTTTTGGCAAACATTCCACGTGTTATAACTGCCAATTTGCCTTATTTCCCAAGTTCACACGTGGGGTTTACACGTTTAGCAGTTAATATCATGGCTTCGATATCATCCTTTACGTCAGCAATGGCTTGTAACTGCCAATAACTGCTTTTCGTCTTTGATTACAATACGACATCGTATTGAACTATTTATATTCCTTTAATCCAGTGTGTTTTTATCAACAAGTAGTTGCCAACGTTTGGCATTTTCCATTACGTGTCAATTGATTATTGGATTTGTTAATTTTATATGTAAACATACCCCCCACATTAACATCTTTGTTCAAGGAATTTGAATAAGTGTTAACGTGCCTTTTGCCGCTTCGAATTCCTGTAAACTTCCAAAGCAGAAGTTATTGGCAGTTCTTCACCACTTCCAATGATGCAGTTGTAATCGATTCTTACGGTCTCTGTGAGAGGTTCATAGAAAATGGGCAGTTAACAC